>LKCN02000014.1:842412-869997 GCA_001633055.2 Ophiocordyceps polyrhachis-furcata BCC 54312 | reverse complement strand
CCCCCCCCCTATCTTGTTGCAATGTGGATGTGTGTGTGTTGAGGGATTTTGGATGAGATTGTTGAGGATGTTGTGTAGGTTTGTTTGTCGATGGTGTGGCTTTTGACGTGACGTCCACTCACTCCTTTTATACATACATACATACATACCCCCTCCCCCATTGATGCGAAAAACGGGCGAGAGAGAGAGAGAGAGAGAGAAACATACCCACCGTGGATGGCGGAGGCGAGGCAGCATGAAGGCTTCACGACGGATGAAGCTACGCCGAGGGCCACGGACGGATAGGGTGGAAAAGGGCCCGCTACTCTCACTTTCTTTATAGCGAAGCGTGCTGCGAGGAGAGGCCTATTTCAGTAGCTTTCCCTAGAGCGAAGCAATACGATATACCCCGGAATGCGTTACTGATGAAGAAGAGTGCGATGGTACTGAATGCTACACAACGGACGATGCTTTTTTTTTTTCTCTACTCACCCACCCACTCACTCATTTTTCATCGTTGGTGTACACACATGTATGCAGGTATACAGGGAAGATGGGAGGCTGAGAAACAGCAACCTCATGTGAAACGTCGATACAACTTTGGAAAGGGGGCAAGAAAATGGGAAGGAAGAACAGCCTCGACATCGGTTCCAAAGATGGCCGGAGCCGAAAACACCGAAAGAGGGGGGGGGAGGGAAGAAACTGATGGGAATGAGAAAGAGTCGACACATGAATATCAAGCACCAAAATAAAAAGAAAGGGCAGGAGGGAAAAGCCCGGTTTCCATCAGGACTGGAGAGAGCCGACGCGAACAAGCTCACGAGCCTGACGCAGAGCAGCAAGCTGAGCCTTCCTCTCCCTCTTCCTCCGCTGCTGATCGATGCGAGAGAACTGACCGCGAGCGCCGTGCTTGAGCTTGGTGATCATGTCGACGGCCCTGCCCCTCGAGACGTCCTCCGGTCCGAGCTCGTTACCGGGGCCTCGGACGCGGTTGAGGAAGGCGAGCTGGCCCTCGGAGGCGGGGAGCCGTCGCCACGGCTGGTTGAGGGCGATGAAGTTGAGGGCGAAGGCCTTGGAGGCGAAGCTGTCTGCGCCGTGGACTGCGTCCGGGAAGGTGGATGCCGTTAGGATCTCGCGTGGGGTGGCGTAGGGGACCTTGGAGATGCCTTTCAGGCTGCGGACGAAGATGGCGCGGTATTGGGCTTTTGGTTGTTGCTGTTGGGGAGCATCCTTTTCTGATGACGGTTCGGTTGGCGCTTCTGTAGAGGACGCGGCGTCGGCGTCGTCTGTTTGCTGCTGGGCGTCGTCGGCTGGTAGACGTCCTCCCAAAATGTCGTCGTCGTCGTCTGCGTCTTCTGCTCCCTCGGACGGCTCGATGCGCTCGATCCTGATGAACGAGCCGTCCGAGTAGGAGAGCACGTGGCGGTGCTCGCCGGTGCGTACCCAGGCGAAAGGGCTGATGGCGCGGACGTATTTTTCCTTGGACGTGTCGGCGATGAGGTCGAGGACGGAGGCATAGTCGGTGAAGGTGACCGAGGCCGGATCGGAGGAGCCGGCGGTGGCCTGGGCGCCGTCGTCGTCTGCCTGGTAAGCCTGTTGATTCCGCTCATTCTCGGCGCTTTTGCGTTCCTTGATGTCTCGCAGGTCGCCGACCGAGGCCTTTTCGACGAGCTCGTTGGGGTCGAGCCCGAATAGGGTCGGCGTGGTGATGATTCCCGTCTCGAGGCTGGAGACGAGGTCGATGACGTGACAGTTCTCCTTGCCCGGATAGAGGCGCATGCCCCTGCCGATCATCTGGACGAGGAGGTTGCGGGAGCGCGTCGGGCGGGCCAGTACGATGCAGTCGATGTTGGGGATGTCGGTGCCCTCGGTGAAGACGCCGCAGTTGACGAGGATGGGGAATTGGCGCTCCTTGAAGGCGTCGAGAGTCTCGCTCCGCTCCAGCTTGGGGGTGTCGCCCGTGATGAAGCGCGCGTCTATTTGGTGTCGGCGAAAGGCCTGGGTGAGGCCGCTGACGTGGTCCAAGTCGACGCAGAAGACGAGCGTCGATTGCCTGGTGTCTTCGGCTTTGGACATCCAGCTGCGGACCGTCAGCTCGTTGACATCGTTTGTGTTGACGGCCTTGGACAGCTCGCCGGTGTGGAAATCGCCAAAGGCACCCCTCTTGACCTGCGACAGGTTGGCCGACGACTTGACGGTGGTGAATATGATGTCGGAAAGCCACTTGTCGCCAATCATGTCGACGTAATCCCTATGGAAGACGATCTCGTCGATGGCGACGCCCAGCTTCAGGCCGTCGAAGCGGGAAAAGGTGGCGGAGACGCCGACGAGGATAGGCGAGTCCTCCTGCTTGAGGTGGAGGCCGAAATGCTCGAGCGTCTTCAGGTAGCCGGACGAGACGATATGATGAGCCTCGTCGACGAGAATGAGCTTAAAGGCCGAAGGGTCGAACTTGTCCAGCCGGCCCTTGGAGGTGATGCTCTGTACGCTGGCGACGGTGATGTCCGCCGCGCCCGAGGAGTGCAGGTTGCCCATCTCAATCTCAATCGTCTTGTCCGGGTAGGCGCGGAGGCAATGACGGGCCGCCTGCTCGACCAGCTCGCGGCGATGGGCCAAGATGAGCGTCCGGTCGCCGTCATTGTGCCGAGACGGTATCTTGTCGATGAGCTGGGTGAAGACGACCGTCTTTCCGCTTCCCGTCGCGAGCGAGATTCCGACGCGCTTATGGCCCTTTTGTAGAGAGGAGAGGACGGTGTCGATGCATTCCTGCTGGTAGTCTCTCAGCTGGGGTTTGTCGTTGTCGTGGACGGAGGAGGATGAGGAAAGCGTCGGTCTGCAGCCGGTGGTGGTGAGAGGGGCGAGTAAACGGGGGGGGTTTGTTTGGAAGCGTAGGGCGAGGGTCGGACGACGGATGATGGCCGGACGAAAGACGTATGCGAGAGCGGTGCGCAGCATTGCACATGACGTTGGAGATTAGTGAAGAAGAAGAAGAAGAAGAAGATGATGATGATGATGCATGCCTAGGTAAGGTATGTATGTATTTTATGTATGTGCGGTGGGTGTCTGGGAGGAGGAGGAGGTTGCGTTTTGTTGCAGATTTATCTTGATCCGTGATTTAGCCGGGGTGCTGACTCAAAGCAAATTCATGCAGGGTCCTCATCTGCCGGACAAGTATCCGTACAACCACCACCTAAATGCGTATCCAATGTGAGTCTCTCTCTGTCTCTCTCCATATCCATCTCTCCCTGACCCCTCCTCCCTCCCCAACCAAGAAGGAAAGGCTTCACTCAATTCATATTCAAACGTCATCATGTTGCTACTACTGCTACTCCCTTCCATCCCCACCAGCTGACGAAGCCGACTCATCATCATGAGCAACGACGACGACGACTCCGACAGCGACTACAACGTCATCGATGATCAGTCACTCTCCGCCTCCGACTCGCAGCAACCAAATGACACGACAGCCTTGTCCGCCTCCTCCGCTGGCACCGCTCGGAAGCGAAAGAGGCGCCTCCCCCCAGCCGCGTCTCCTTTCAAGCGCCAGAGGGCCATCTTCAACGCCGACTACCTCGACCTGCTCAACCACGACATCGACGACGCCGCAAACAGGGCCTGCCTCGACGACGACTTTGACCTCCCGCCCAACCAAGTCGGCCTCACCTCCTGGTCGTCCTTGGAGAAGCAGCTGTTCTTCGAGGCCTTGGCCCGTCTGGGCCGCCACGACTTACCCGGCATCGCCTCTCGCGTCGGCACCAAGAGCGTCATCGAAATCAGACACTACCTGCACTACCTGAAAGAAGCCGACGCAATCAGGAATCAGCAGGCCGGCGATTCCTTTCTCGAAGTCGCCGAATACCCGGCCGCCGTCGAGCTTAGCCAACAATGCTGTCACGCCCTGGAGCAGGCCGCCGACGCCATCTCTCTCCGACAGGAAAACGAGGAGATGAAGCGCGAGGCGAAGAAATGGGGCGACTGCTGGAACGTGACGCCCGACATCGCCGAGCAGTTGGTCGTCGGTGATGATGAAGATCCTTCTGATGCCCAGCCCCCCCCTGCCTTCGCCCAGCTCTTCGACCTTCCCCGCTGGCTGCAGCTTTCGGAACAAGTCTTGATGAACTCTTCCGTTCCTGGCGACAACTGGCATTCCGTCGGTAGTGATACCCCGTCCATCTGGGCCACCGCCCTCGACGACTTTTACTCGCTGGCTGTCTCGCTCACCCGGCGACTGGTCCAGACGACCTTGTTCATCAGCATGTCGAGGATCCGATCCAAGAAGCGGATTGTGCCCAGAACCAGGGACATTGTACGACGGAGGGACGTCGAGGCCGCTGTCAAGTCTCTGGGGCTGACTCCCAATACATGGCACTTCTGGCTGACGTCTGCCCGAAGGCTGCGCCTGCGTGTCTGCCGACAACTGCCGGCGACGCGAAATGATGGTGCAGAGGAGGAGCCTATGACGTTTGACGAACTCGAAGCCGAGTTGGGGGCAGAACAGGATGACCAGGATACGGCCGGGACGCAAGCGACGATACAACCAGACGACTCGTCAACTTCCGAAGACGACGAGCAACTTCCTGACGTCTCCGTCAAGGACGAACCGCTTTCCTCAGACCAGGAACAGCAAGAAATCGCTCGAGAGGCAAATGAGGTGCTGTGGTATACAGCCGCGGACCTGAGAGACGTGGAAAGGGCAAGGCGACCGCTGGAGCGGCGGATCGCAATGGAGAGAAGGCAGGAGGAACAAGCGCAAGAATGGGACGCATACGCCAGTTATCAAGCCGAGCTGAGCATGTGGAGCATGCTGCGTGAGACGCCGCCGCAGGACATGCCCAAGGCGCAGGAGCCTGCTCAACTGGAAAGGTCGAAACTCGACGTGGAGGGCATGTACTCTGGCGGTGGAGATTGGACGAGCCACCTCACTTTTCGCGACGAGTGGGAGGCGGCAGAGGATCGAGACAGGTGACCCTTTCCAGTGCTGCGAAGGAACAGCTCAAGAATATCATGTTTCCTTTTTTTTTTTTTTTTCTTTTCCCCCCGCCTTCATCATCGTCTACCCCCTGCTCTGCGTCCCCTGCCACGTCCCCGACCACGACCGCGGGCGCCTCCTCTGGCAGGGCGGGCGGTCGGCGTGCTGACCTCGTGGGGGCTATCCTGCGGTTGGCCTCCCGAATCGCTGTCGCTGCCATTCCCGTCGTCGGACGAAGACGAAGGGCCATCGGCCGACTCAGACTCGGCCGAATCGTCCGACTCAGACTCAGACTCAGACTCGGTCTTGGTCTTGTCCTTGGCCTGGCGACTGGCGGGCCCAGTCCTGCCCCTGGAACCCCTCGTAGGCCTCGCGGGCTGAGGGGTCGACTGGGCATCAGTGGCCTCCTCGGTGTCCTCGTTGGAAGCAGCGGCAGCAAGCTTGGCTAGGCGCCTGCGCTTTTTGGCGGGCTGCTGCTCGGCTTCGGCTTCGGGCTCGGGCGAGAGAACGAGCTGCGGCGGAGAGGAAGTGGTTTCGCTGGGATTGGCCTTGGCGCGACTCAGCATGGAGTCGAGGTAGAAGCCCTCGGGCGGTAAGGAAAAATCAATGTATTTCTCGTCTGACTCGTCGTCGTCAAACGTCTCGCGCTCGTCGATGAGGTCGAGGTTGTAGTAGGAGCGGAGCTTCTGCCAGATATGGGGGATGCGCGTGTGGGGGTAGACGTCCGGGTCGAAGCCGTGGTTGCGGAGGTGTTCTGATATGGCGATGATGCGGAAGTGTTTGTGCATGCCTACCAAAAGAAAGAAAGAAAAAATCGTGAGCGAACGGGTTTTTTTTTGCTTTCCGAATCCGCAAGGCACAGCAAACGCACCGGCAGGCTTCCAGCGAATGACGCCCTTGAAGAGAGAGGCGATCTGATCGTCGGTCCAGAGCTCGTTGTACTGTGACGTCTGCGGGTTCGCGGCGCCGCCTGCTTGAGATGCGTCGGCGGCTGCCTTGTCCGCGGCGGCATCTTCGTGGCGACTTGCTGTCGTCGTCGTCGGCGTTGCGGCGACGGGGGCGCGGGTGCGTTTTCGGGGGGGCATGGCTGTGCTTTGTCGGTTGACGGGAGGTGGAGGGGATGATAGATGGGAAGGTGAAGAAGTTGTAGTCAGGCAGGACGTTGTTGGTTCAGATAAGAGAATACCTAAGTTTGCTAGAGAACAAGGTCGAGTTTTGATCCCGCTTGGTACAGTTAGCCTGCAACAGTATGAGAGAGATACATGAGAGCGTAATTTAGTAAAGTACCTTCCTAGCCGACGACCGATGCATGTGTCTCTATCGTCCCTCCTTAATCGCACATCACATCATCATCACGGCATGGGCCCCAGATGCTTGTAGAAAAAGGTGCCGTCTCTGAGGTCGCCAGAGGGGCTGATGCCGTACATGGGCATCCTTCCGAGCTCGACGTAGCCGAGTTTTCTGCAGACGATTTCTGCGGCGCTGCCGGACTCTGTGTCTAAGAGCTGTTATTTTTGTTTAACGTCGAGGGAGTGAGAGTGAGTTGAGAATGAGAGAGAGAGTCAGTCAGTCACGAAGACAAGAATGAGGATCGGGGGGAAGGAAGAGGGTAAACTAACCAGTAAACTTCTTCCAATCCTCACTGCCTCGTGCTCAACAGCAGCCATCAAAGCCGTCGCACCGCCCTTCCTTCGAAAAGCCCTGTGGACGAGCAACTTCTCCACCGCGGCACGCAAAGCTCCCGTCTCGGAGAAGGGGAGAGCCAGCATGACGACGCCGATGACGTCCGGTCCAGAGACGAATTCTTGTTGATCTTGCTGTTGTTGATGATAATGCTGCGGAAGATGATGCTGATGCTGATGCTGATGCTGATGCTCCTCAGACTCACGAACGAGCATCCAGATAAGTCGCCTTCCGCCGCTCACCTCGGCGATCCTCTCCTTCCACCAGGACAGAAGCTTCTCATGCGATAGCGGCGGGAGGAAGGTCGCCATGGCTCGGTC
Organism: Ophiocordyceps polyrhachis-furcata BCC 54312; assembly: GCA_001633055.2. Lineage (NCBI taxonomy): Eukaryota > Fungi > Ascomycota > Sordariomycetes > Hypocreales > Ophiocordycipitaceae > Ophiocordyceps > Ophiocordyceps polyrhachis-furcata. Next base: position 863,046 of record LKCN02000014.1, on the reverse strand, counting down.
GTGGGTGATGCATGACGCGTGTATGGCTGCCAGGTAGGGGGTTAGCTGGCTGTGTGTGCCGGCGTCGAAGGGTTGCACGCGGTAGCCTCCTCGGCTCGCCTGCTGCGATGGCATGGCTGTGGGTTCTTTATTTGCTTCTGTGTTATATTGGTGGCTTTTTGGGGGGGGGGGGGGGGGGTAAGGAGGGGAGAGGTGAAGAGAGAATAGGCGAGAGGAAATGGCCCGGCGTGCCGCATTCTCCACACCTCTGCACCTACAGCACAGGTACTATGCATACATACATACGGATACATACATTGTACATACACACATGCATGCATAAACCGATACACGTAGAAAAGGCATCTCTCTCTCTCTCTCTTAACCCGCACATCAAAATCACATGGCATTGTCGAACCCGCTCTCAAGCCGATTTTATGCAACATGTATGTATAAATGTATATATATATATATATATATATATACAATTATACACCTACTACTACTACGACGACACAAACACACGTACATATGCATGCCTTGTGTGTGCACCATCACCATCACCATCACCCTCACCCTCACCCTCACCCTCACCATCATCACCCTCACCATCATCACCCTCACACGCAAGACGACCCTCGTCTCGCACAAAAAGAGATAAACAAGTCAGGGAGATAGAAAGAAAACAAGATGCGTCAAAACAAAACTCCATTCCCGTTCCCCAAAGGTCTCTCTCTCTCTCTCTCTCTCTTCTATTCGCTCCCCTTGACACGTCGACCTTCAAATCTCAATCAATCGGCTTTGTGGTTGCCATTGCCTCCCAGAAGCCCATCCTTGAGCTCCCTGATCCCCATGGTGTCGTCCAGTCGGAAATGCCCGCCTCGTCTGCGGTTCCGCCCGCGGATGAAGGAAATGACGCCGAACCCGATGCCGACGACGCACCCCAGCGTCAGCAGCGGGTGCTCCATCAACGTCACCCGTATATCCAGCAGCATCTTCTCCGGTGCCGAAATCGTCATCTTCGGCTTGATCACGCTTGGCCCGTACACAATCTTGTCCAACGTCTCCATGATGGACGTGCGTGACACGAGCATGTGATTGCCCGTCACCGTCTGGTCCCAGTATCTCCGGTTCTGTCCGCCGTTAGCGACTGATTTGGGGGGGGGGGGAAATTGAATAAACAGGAAATCATATTGAGAGCTTACGTCTTCATCGTTGATAATGATGCGCTCGCCATCCTTGACGTCGATGCCGTACGTGGTGCGGATCCAGCGCTGCCAGTAGACGCCGTCCACCCACGCAAACATGACCTCTTTGCGACCAGACGAGTCCATGTTGACGCGAATCGCCTTGGCCGCTCGCAGAGCTCTTTCGTCGTTGCGATCCTCCGCCTCCTCGATCCTCATCTGCTTCGAGTCGCGCAGCTTCTTGCGCTCCAGCTGAAATTCCTGAAGCTGCCGGTCCATCCACTCGTTGGCCGCGCTCTTCATCTCGCGCAGAGAGGCCTGGAAGGCGTCGTGATCGTCGTGGTTGAGGACGCCCAGCACCACCAACTTGCCGTCCATTATCTGCCGCGCGTTGGACGGAGACAGCTCCGGCACCAGCGGCAGCCACACCGACTTCATCCAGCCGAGAACGCCGCGCGCGTCGCGCATCTCGTCCGGCGTCAGCGGCGGGTAGTACGTCGGCCGGCCTTCCCTGGAGACGAGAAGCCTGGGCCACGTTGTAATCTTGAACCGGTCGTAGAGCTTCGGGTCCTTGGTCTTGACCAGCTTCGCGTGGCCAATCAGGCTCAACGGTAGTCTCTCGAGCGCCTTAAAGTCCTCGCTTGTCGTGGCGTGGTCGTAAAAGTAGATGAAGACGACGTCGTGTTTCTCCTCCACTTTCTTCAGCTCCTGAGCATCGACGTCGGGAACGCCGCCAGCCAGCTCCATGGCCTCTTCGGCATACTGCACAAAGTCGCCCAGGCCGCGGAGGCCATTGTACTCGATCCGCTCGCCGCCCTTGAAAAATATGATGGTCGGATAGGCCCTGACGTTGAGATCCTTTTTGCATAGTACCGACTCCTTTTCGCAGTTTACCTCGCCAATGTGGAGCTTGCCTCGCATCGACTTGGCCAGCTGCTGCCACGTCGGTGCCAGGGCTTGGCAGTGGTGACACCAGGGGGCGTAGAGCTTGATGAACCACGGATCCTGCGTCATCGTCACCATCTTCTGGAAGCTCTCGGCCGTGAGTGGGATGGAGACGCCGTCGGGGTTGGCCGTCGACAGAGGCTTTTCAACAGTCGTCTGGGCTGGTTTTTCCTCCGATTCCTTGCCTTCCACAGCCTTGTTTGCGGGTGGCGTCTCGGCCGGCGGCGGCGATTCCTTGGCGCCAGGATCGGGCAGGGCGAGTTTCTTAGGTCGCGTGCCAGGCTTGGTCTTGTCCAGCGCGGCTTCGATGATCTTACTGACGGCCGGCATCTTTTGGTTTCCCTCGATAGAATCGAACTTTTCTCCGCCGTCGAAGACGACGGTGGTGGGATACCGTTGCACGCCATGCTCTTCGCAGAAATCAGAATATCGGATGCAGTTGATGATGCCGAAGCGAAGGTCGTATGACTCTGCAACGGGAGCGCCATCGTCCGTCTTGGACGTGTAGTAAAACTCGTACAAGGTTTGATACGTGGGGGCAAAGCGCTGGCAATGGTGGCAATAGGGGCTGTCGCATAACGCGTCAGCGGCTTTCGTGAGGTTTTCCTCCCCCTTTCCCCCCTTACCTGTAGTGCTTGACGGCAAGCCACCGAGATTTGGCGACTTCGTCTTTCCAGTTGGCCGGTGTAAGCTCGACTAGCGGAGGGACGGTTATGGAGTTGAATATGGTGGCTTCGGGCTGAGCGTCGGTGTCGTCGGCCCATCCAGGAGCGGCGGCCCCGAGGATCAGGGCGAGGGCCAGCAGCCTCATGGCGGGCGAAGGTTGTCGGAAAGCGCCTCGTCTGTCTTTGAAGCCTTTCGCAGGTACTAGGTGTGCGACGACAGAGAATGAGCGCTCGAGATGTATGTATGTATGTTGGTACTTAGTAGGGAGGGTGCGGGCGCTGAAAAGGGACGAGAGGATGGCCTGTAGAGACAGACGCCTGTAGAGAAGGCCTGTAGTAGAGAAGGCCTACGGGGGCGCTGTGAGGTACTAGTAGCGCCTCGCCTTCAGGGGAGGGGTGGGGGGGCGTACAGTGCGGCGCCTCGCATTGACTCGGAGGCGTTTCGAGCATAGACACTTTTTCAATGATCAAGGAGCCTGTCTGCCTTGTTCAGATTTCTGTGGAACCGATAGCGACTTGCGCCATATATGATATTTGATACAGGCTTCTTTTCGGAGAGCACATTCTTGAGATGATAGGTGCTATACATATGTTATATCATATACATATGTGCACGTGTGTACAGTCTAGATATGCTTCTCCGTACAGTACAGCAACACACCAGCCACGGAACACATATTACCTACAACCTATCCTTGGTTCCAACACAACCCACCTCCTCCCCTCCCCCCCCCCTCTCTCCCATGCTCGAAGACGTGCATACATATGTACGGATCTAAAGCCATGTATGTATGTACATGCCTGTATGCATACACCTTGTCTCGTCAATAGCCTCAAGCTGGAATCAGCTCTCGCCTTTTTAGCCACCTTCAGCTCATCATCGGTCGTTTGCGCTCTACCCACGTAACACACGATGAATCACCGTCCGCTCAAGCGACTACGGCACCCCGAGGCCTCATCAAGCCCCCCTTCTAAGCAGCAGCGGCTCGAGCCGCGGCTCGTCACATCTCCCTGGCAGCTCACCCGCATCAGAGATCTCCCCGACGAGCTCAACCGCGATGCTCTATCACTTCGAGATATCATCGGTGACGCCCTTGTGCGCGAGTGCTGGCAGTTCAACTTCCTCCACGACGTCAGTTTCCTCATGAACGCCTTCGATCCGGACATCAGACATGCCATCGACGTCCATATCGTTCACGGCTTCTGGAAGTCGGACGACGCCAACAGGCTCGCCCTTGCCGTCAGCACCAGCCTGCCTCTACCCTGAGGCTGGCTGGATGGCTAACACTTGCGCAGCAAGAGGCCGCTCAGTTTCCAAACGTCCGTCTGCACGTCGCTCCGATGCCAGAGATGTTCGGCACTCACCACTCCAAGATGATGGTGCTCTTCCGCCGCGACGACACGGCCCAAGTTGTCATCCACACAGCCAACATGATTGCCAAGGACTGGACCAATATGACCAACGCCGTCTGGCGCTCGCCCTCGCTGCCCAAACTGCAATATGCCTCGGCACCACCGTCCGGCTTCAAAGCGGATCTGCTCGCCTACCTCGCCTCCTACGACCGTCGCGGCCCCATCTGTAAGCCGCTGGCCGACCAGCTGGCCGGATATGACTTTTCAATCGTCAAGGCGGCTTTGGTGGCTAGTGTGCCCGGGAGGCACGATACTCGGGCGGGAACCCTCTGGGGCTGGGCTGCTCTCGAGAGGCGTCTGAAGTCAGTCCCATGCAGAGCGGGTGATTCTGAAGTCGTCGTCCAGATTTCGTCCATGGCCACGCTCGGTCCACGGGACGACTGGCTGCAGAAGACGTTATTTGACTCGCTAGCCCATTGCAGGGCCCCGTGTCATGGGCAAGCCAGGAGCAGGTTCAAAGTCGTCTTCCCCACGGCCGACGAGATCCGACTGTCGCTTGACGGCTACGCTTCCGGCGGCTCTATTCATACCAAGACGCAATCTCGGCAACAGACCAGCCAGCTCGAGTACCTCAGGCCCATACTTTACCACTGGGCCAACGACTCCCGTCATGGAAGAGGTAGAGTCCCCCACGGCGCGCGGTCGGTCTGTTCTGGCTAACTGGATGACAGAGCTGCCGGCGGGAAGCGCCGAACTGAACAGCGGGCGAAGCCGAGCGGCGCCGCACGTCAAGACGTATATACGGTTCAACGCCGACAAGTCCATCGACTGGGCTCTGCTCACCTCAGCCAACTTGTCGAAACAGGCTTGGGGTGAGGCCAGGAAGCCGACGGGGGAGATGCGCATAGCGTCGTGGGAGATGGGAGTCTTAGTCTGGCCCGAGCTTTACGGTGAAGACAGCAGCATGGTTGGCGCCTTTGGATCCGACAAGCCTGACGTCGACGCCATAGCGGCAGCCGGCGCCAAAAACGGCGCCGTTGTTGGCGTCCGAATTCCGTATAGCGTGCCGCTGCAGCGATACGGTGAAGACGAGATGCCGTGGGTGGCCACGATGAGCCACACCGAGCCCGACTGCTGGGGCCGAGTCTGGAGGGGAGTCTCCTGATACGGGCCGAGCGAGACGCGACTCTACATACATACAACGGGGGGTGTGACGTTGGGTGCGGGTGAGACGACTTGACCACTAGGATCGCGGAGGCAGGGGTCCAAGTGACGATCCACGGTGGGAACCTTTGGCCCCAGCACCGTGTTTTGCCGCCTTGACCCTTGTCTGCTCGGCGACTTTTCGATTTCTCACACGAGGCCTGCCTCCCACCCCTGCTCCCCCCCTTCCTCTACATACATACATACATTCCTCATCCTCCTTGTCGTTCGCCCGAGATGGAACGCGGTCGACCCATTCCTTCGCCTCGTTTCGCCTCTCCCGGCAGGCCTCTACCCGGGTCGCTTCGAATGCTCTCTGGGTCGCCTGTGGCGGACGACATCGCCGCGTGTTCCGAATCGGAAGAGGATGACGACTTCATCGACGACTCGCTGGCCCTCCATGGCCACGGCATGTATCGCCGTCCCAGCGGCGTCGCCTATGGCACCTCGCGGCCTGTTTTCAACCAGCAGATCATGGAGGAGCCCTTCCTGACGCCGATAGAGAGGAAGCAATCCCGCAACGCTGAGCGCAGTCTGCTCAGGGACAACCGCGTCCTGCCTCCCAAGCATCCGGCACAGGCCAAGAGCCAGAACCTGTTTGCCCGCATCTACCGGCGACTCTTCAGCACCCGCGTGCCGCCCGCCGAAGACGATGTCGACCAACGCATTGCCCCTCTACCGCCGCCCACCGAGCGCACCTCTCTTCTCCACAACGGCGCCGACGATGGCCTCGCCGACGGGGACGAGCTCGAACAGCAGTGGGAGGAGGCCGTGGCCTCGGGCCGTCTGCGTACCACCTGGCAGCGGGAGACCAAGACCGTCGTCGCTTACTCGGCGCCGCTCGTCGTCACCTTTTTCCTGCAGTACTCCATCAGCGTCACCAGCGTCTTCGCCGTCGGCAGGATTGGCAAGCTCGAGCTGGGCGCTGTATCCCGTGAGACAGACGTCCCCCGAGATAGGGTCGTGTTTGCCCCCTCGTCGCTGACCCGCGTACAGTTGCTACCATGACTATGTCGGTGACATGCCTGGCGCCGTTCATGGGGCTAGCCACGAGCCTCGACACTCTGTGTTCCCAGGCCTACGGGTCCGGGCATAAGCATCTCGTCGGGCTCCAGTGTCAGCGAATGGTGGCCTTTCTGTCGACGTTGACGGCCCCCATAGCTGTCCTATGGCTGTTCTCAGACCGCATTCTCGTCCACATCGTGCCCGACCCCGATTCTGCCCGGCTCGCCGGTCAGTATCTGAAGATTATGATCCTCGCCATACCGAGCATAATCCTGTTCGAGGTCGGCAAGCGCTTCCTCCAAGCCCAGGGCCTCTTCCGGGCCACGACCTTGGTCCTCGTCGCCGCCGCGCCGCTGAACATCCTGATCAACTGGCTGCTGGTCTGGAAGGCCGGTCTGGGCTTTATCGGCGCCCCTATTGCCGTCGTCATCACGGAAAACCTGCTACCGGTACTGCTCATACTCTACGTCATCTTCATCGACGGCTCTCAGTGCTGGGGCGGGTTCAGCAAGCGCGCCTTGACCAATTGGTGGCCGATGATCAAACTAGCGTTGCCGGGCATGATCATGGTAGAGGCCGAGTGGATGGCGTTTGAAGCCTTGACTCTCATCGCCAGCCGCTTCGGTACCGAGTATCTGGCTGCCCAGAGCGCGCTGAGCACTCTGGCGACGATATCATACCAGGTTCCCTTCCCCGTGTCTATCGCGGCCTCTACCCGAGTCGCGAACCTGATAGGGGCGGGCATGGTCGATGCGGCGCGGACGACGGCCAAAGTGGTATGTTCTTTATGCTTCTCCTCTTCTTTGTCATGGTCTGACGCGAGGCAGACGTTTGCGGCCGTATGCGTCGTCGGCATCGTCAACCTCACCATCTACAGCACGCTGCGCTTCCGGCTGCCGATGCTCTTCACCAACGACGAGACCGTCATCGCCATCGTCGCCAAGACGCTGCCCCTCGTCGCCGTCGTCCAGGTGTTTGACGGTCTCGGAGCCGGCGCCCACGGCCTCCTGCGTGGCATTGGCAAGCAGAGCATCGGAGGGCCGGCCAATCTCTTCGCTTACTACATCATATCGCTGCCCATCTCTCTGGGTCTGGCCTTTGGCGCCGACTGGAAGTTGCTGGGCATGTGGGCTGGCCTCATCGTCGGTCTAGTTTCGTGAGTATTGTTTTCCTGCTCTAAGGGAGCAAAGGAGAGCACTGTTGTGGCTGACCTTGTTTTGGCGGGAAGCGTCTCCATCATCGAGTATACCTATCTTCTCATGACGGACTGGCATCAGGCTGCTGCTGAGGCGGCTGCCAGGAATGCCGCCGGTTGATTTAGACGGTTGGTTTTTCTGGTCGGGTGTCATGAGGAGGCCATCATCGATCGACGAGGACGACGTTGAAGCTTGGAAAGGCATCGATTTATCTCTATCATATGACGCAGCGATGACACGGGAAATCCGATTTTTCGTCTTCTCCTATCACAGGGAGAGACAGACAGGAAGCAGCGTATGATGAATGGGATGAGAAACGGACACGGCGAATTGCTTTTCTTCACTCACGAGCGTCCCTATTGCCCCCTTTTGTCTTCTGCCTCTCCAAAAGCCATGTCCCGCTAGATCGTGTTGCAGCTTCCAAGACGGAGAGCTCCAGAAGGAAGAGAAAGAAATACAAAGTAAGGATGCCAAACTCGTTCTCGGTGTGAGCCAGCTTCAACTTTGTCTTTTTTTATTTTTTTTTCGCGGTGTGTGCCTTGTTCCTCTCGCTTTTCTTGAAGCCTCTTGATGTCTGCGGTGATGGATGGATGGGTATGCGAGAATTGGGAAGGGCGAGAGGAGAGTTGGGATGGACCGAGGGAGCGAAGAAGAAGAAGAAGAAGGACGAAAGAAGGATGAAAGAAAGGGTGGAAAGAACGAAAAAAAAAAAAAGGGACAGAAAAGATCAACTGAGCATGGAATGCGTGCGTATAGCCTTGGGACCGAGCTCGCTGATATAAAGAGCCTTGACGTCAGCTGAGACCCCGTCACCGAGAAGACGACCATCTCGAGAGAGGAAAGGGGGGAAAGAAAACTCAACTTGTAGTCGACCCTGCTAAGACTCATAATCCGCTGGGACTCGACGGCGTGGGCATCCAAATTGGAATGAAGACAAAAGGCGATGCGGGCGGCGACCTGGGCGCCCAGGAACATGGACTCCTCGAAGCCGTTCTTGGTCCACTCCGTCAGGTAGGTGGGTAGGTTTGCCGCCTTGATGCTTGTGGGTGTCTGGCTGTGGAAGTGGTGTTGGTGATGATGCTGCTGCTGCTGCTGCTGTTGCTGCTGTTGGATGTGTTGTAGATGTTGTAGATGTTGAAGATGCTGCTGCTGAGGTTGCTGACCACCACCAACCATGTCGGAAACAACAGGCTGCGAGGAAGAAGAGGAAGAAGCAGCAGCAGCAGCAGCAGCAGCAGAAGAAGAAGAAGGAGGAGGAGGTGGAGGAGGTGGAGTGCCAACAGCAGCAGCAGAAGACAAGCCGGCCGCGCCCGACGCAGCGGCTGCGAGAGTACTGGCCGCCGTGGCCGCCTGCAAGAGGGGATTAACCCCTCCACCACCAGAAGAAGAAAGCTGATGGTTATTGCCGGCAGGCATGCCGGTAAAAGACCCAGTGGGCGTCTGCGATCCCGTCCCCGACGGCGTAGCCATGTTGGAAGGCAATTCGGAAGTGAACATGGTGGCGGTGGAGGGAGAGACCATGTGCCGAGCATGAAGCGTCTGCATGATGTTCTCCTTCAGGCCTCGGAGCCGGGACCCGTTGCCGACGAAGACGAGGTTGTCCCAGCAGGCGGGACGCATGTACATGTCGTCGATTCCCTGGATCGTGCGGTAGATGGTCATGACGATCCGGTCGAGCTCGTCGCGGTCGGCAAAGGTGAAGCGCTCGAGCCCGACCTCGAAGTCGCGCCGGACCCGCTTGACCCGTGGCTGCTGGTGGCCGTTTTGCTCTGCCTCGCCGCCCTCGGCCGTGGTGGTTGTGCTGACGGCTTGCGCCGGTGCCGAGGCTCCCTCCTCAACGACCGCCGCCGCCGCCGCCTTGTCCTCCTTCTCCTGCACCACCTCCTCAAAGACAAAGGTGTTATACGTTCTCTTGCAGTTGGGCAGACGCAACGCCTTCGTCCCATCACCACCGTCCTTGTCCTTCGACTTGCGGCTGGACTTGTTAGCCTTTTCCTTCTCCTTCTTTGCCAGAAACTCCTTGGTCTGGCCGCTGGAGACGATGGCCGCGACGTCGAGGACGCCGTCTTCTTCTTCGCCGCCGCCGTTTGCCACGCCGTTGCCATCTCCATTGCCATTGGCACTGTCGTGGTTCTTGTGAACGTCGTCGTCGTCGTCGTCGTCGTCGTTTTCATCGTCGTTGTCATCCCTGGCGGCGACATCAGCCGGAGACGAGTGACCAGAAACGTGAGGACCAGCCGCATCCTCACGCGGCAACTCCGCCAGCGTCTTCTCCGCCGGAGCGTAAGAGAGCACCTCGCAGATGGCACTGCGCTTAAGCTGCTCAGCCATGGCGCGGTCGAAACCCTTATCGCGAAGAAGACGAAGCAAAGCCTGAGTAAAGACCTCGCCACCGCTGATCCGACGGTCCGGATTGGGCGATCCCAGATTCATGTGGTTGACGACACGACCGTCGTGGATGGCGGTGACGTCGACTTTTTCGAACCCGATGTCGACGACCGTCATGCTAGGCCACTTGAGACCGAACTGAGTGGCGATTCCGCTATGGATGAGACAGAGGGCCGGCGTCTTCGTCTTCTCGAAAACGTACTGCGCGATGGCCTCGCAGTCCGGTCGCGTCCATTGAGGAGACGCCATGAGCATCACGGGCGTGTTGTGATACGTCGTCGTCAGAAGCCCGTGGACATGATCGAGGAAGGCGAGGAAGGCTTCCATGTCGACGATGCGGCCACCTGTGGAGAAGAAGAAGTGGAAGAAGGAGAAGGAGAAGAAGAAGAAGACGATGAGCGTTTATCAGTCACAAACATCCTACCAGGAAGGAAGACCCTCACCCTCCAAGGGAAAGACTGCGCCCTCGTCCGAGTCGACATCCTCAACCCACTCATCCCGCTCCTCGCCGTCAACGACGCGCTTCCGCTTAAAGGTGCGATAAGGCCGCCACTCGTCGCCGTCGCGAAACATGCGCGTCGGGATCCGATGCGTCGGCGGCGTCAGCTCGCCGCATCCGAGCTGCGCCATCGTCGTCTGGCTTCCCGGGCAGATGATGAGGATCTGCTCCTCGCGCCATTTTGCCGCCGAGCTAGCCATTCCGGCTGCGCCTGCGGTTTGTTGAGATGCTGCTTCTGCTGCTGCTGCTGGATTTTGCTTCCGCTGCTTAATTCTGCGAATTGCTGTCGATTCCTGCTTTGTATGTATGTACTGTAGTCTGTATGTATTACGACCGTGGGAAAAGTGCTCACTGAAGGTAGGCTGTGGCGCGCCAGCCAGCCGCCCTTCATGCCGCGCGTCTGGCGCATGGATCACGTGACAACATCATTCTCAGCCTCTCCCCGCCATTACCGCGCACTTCACAACAACAAGCCTCTAACGTACATACATTGTATGTCTGCATCTGAGTATCTGTAAATACAATCATACATACACGCATGGGTAGGAATATAAATATAAAGGCAGGTAGGTAATGTGTATTCGGCTTCTTCGACCTCATAACACGCCTCGTCATCAAGTCTCGTCATACATATGTATATACGGTAGCGTCACGGCTCCCCATCCATCTATATACACCCTTCGTCTAATCATGCTACTTCCGGGCCGCGTCTTTCTCCTTCAGCCATCCCAGTTATCCTGTGCGAGCCATTACCTCCGGCCGGCTCCCCCCGACCCAATCGTCGTTGTTGCGCCAGGGTAAAAAGGGAAGAAGAAGAAGGAGAAGAAGAAGAAGAAGAAGAAACAGAAAAATTCATGTCGACATATCGGCTCCCGGAACGACAAGCCATCGTTTTCCAAACGCCGTTCTCCCCCCCCCCAGCGATTCCCTCGCCCTCCGTCCCGAAACCGAGGCCCCCATATGGTACAGCGTCGCCTCCTTCTCCCAATCGAGCAATGAAAGCTATCGACATCAAGGTAGACGACCCGCTCCAGAAGCGGGCGGTGAGAACAAGGAAATCCAGATTTTTTTTTTTCCCGTATGAGACGTCACTTCTTCCAGGCCGTGCTGCCGCTCGTAGTAGTTGAAAAGAAGACAACGAAGAAAAATAATAATAATGGTAATAATGTAGACAGAAGAAGAAGAGAAGGAACGAGAAGAGAAAAAAGAAAAGAAAAAAAGTCATTAAATCGTGGCCAGCAGCGTCGGCGTCACGGTGTGCAAGGCCCTTTTGCTCGCCTCGTGCTCCTCCCGCGGCATCTTGGTGGGCGTATCCGTGTTCGGCTCGCCCGTCATAGAGTACCGTCGCTCCGACGTCGGCGTCGTCACCGAGGATCCGTCGCAGCTCCATCGATCTTCGGTCGCGCCCGTGAAGACGGACGACGTATGCTTCCCGCAGGTGGCCGAGTCCGAGTTGTCCGTATTCTCCTTCGGATCCGCAGTCGCCCTGGTGTCGGGGTGTGCAGGAAGCATTCCGTCGTCGTCATCGTCATCGTCGTCATTATCATTCTGTTTGTTATTCGTCGACTCCTCGGCGCGGGTGGTGGCGGCTTCGCAGTCATCGACCCGGTGGCTCGCGGTGCCGCTTGCTGGCCTTTGTTCGCCAACGCTCGCAGCCACGGTGCGCTCGCTCGACACGCTGGACTCCTGCAGCGTATCGTCGGCCCGCTCGGCGTCAGCTTCGGGCTCGTAGTCGGCGTCGCTGAAAGCCTGCCGCAGCGGGCTCGGGGCGCCGACGACGGCCTCGACGACGGCCTCAGCCTTTCCTCCGGTTCGCACGGCCCTGGCCGGACTCCGCACAGGCAGTGGCGGGGGCAGCCTCTTCTGGATGGTGACCACATTACCCCTGGCTTGGATGACGCGTGAGGCGATGGCCCGTGTGCTGGTCGGTTGCACTGCGGCGACTTGGACAACGACAGGCTCCTCGACGTCGTCGAGCTCGTCCTCGTCGTCGGCGTCGTTTGTTTCTTCTGCCTCGTCTGAGGAGGAGGACGAAGAGATGGTGGTGGTGGTCGTCGCGGCGGTGGTGCCGTAGACGCTCGAGGCTGCCGAGGGCGACAAGTCCGGAGGTTGATGGGCTCGGATCGCGAGCGTCGTCGTCGTCGTCGTCGTCGTCGTCGTCGTCGTCGCCGCCGTTGAACCGGTGGCGTCTTGAGGAATGACATGGATAGAATGTTTACGGGCGAGGATATGCAGCGGGGACATGTCGACACGCGTGTAGTCGACCTCTTCTTCGTCCTCCTTGACGTCGGGCATGCGGTCCCGGGCGGAGCCGTCGTCGCTGTGGCCCGGGCTGGGCGAGGTCTCGGGGGTGTTGGTCAGGTCTGTCTGGGTGTAGGCGTCGGTGACATGGCTCTTGGCGGTGCGGGCTGACACGACGCTGTTGCTCCTTGTCGCGAATGTCTCGACGCTATGCCGGCTGAATTTGGACAGGGCGGGGCTCAGCGGGCCGGCGCCAAACTCGAATTGGCTACTCGACGGCCGAAGGCGCGTGCCGGCCTCGCGGATTTCGAGACCTGCCATCTCCAGAGCCAAAACACCGAAAGGATCCGGGTCGTCGGCCTTGGGGATGCCAAAGGAGGGGCGTGGCGGGGCCGAGGGGGATTTTGGGGTGGCGATGACGGCATCGCCGGGAGCGGACTGGAGGGAGATGTGGTCGATGACGGAGGCGTCAAAGTCAGAGCGACCCTCGGCCATCTTGATGACCTCGAAGAGCGGCTTCGTCTCGTCGACGGCGCGGGTGACATTGCCGGCCAGGATATCCATCTGGCTGACGGTGCTGTCGTAGAACCGCTCGTTCTCGTTGGCGCGCTCGGCCAAGATGCAGCCGCTGAGGTTGACGGTCTGGCGCTGACCTCGCGCCTTCATATAGGCCAGGACGGTGTTTCCGAGCTCACGCCAGTTGACGTGGGAGTCGTCGTCGGAGTGGAGGGGCACCGAGGGCCCGTTGGTGAGGCCGACGTCCTCGCCGAGAGTGACACGCGGACGGGTAATGGACTCGAGGGCGGCGAGGTTGTTGATGACGAGGACGCAGTCGTAGATGTCGACGCCAATGATGAAGCTGAGGGTGGGGGTGTGCAGCAGGATGCCCGAGGGCGGGGACCAGGTGCCGTCGGACTTTCTGGCGATGAGGATGCCGGAGCCGCCGGAGCCCGTCATCCACAGTCCACTCCTCATGCATGAGAAGACGGCGATGCCGGCGGCGTTTTGAATGATGGGTCGAGGGATCTTGTGGGGTACCAGGGCGGGCGAGTCGTCGTCGGCGGCGGCGGAGGCGTCTTGGGGAGCGAGATAGCCGTCGGCTGTGTGAATAGAGGTCAGCATGAGAGGAGATGGGAGGAGAGAAGCGGTAGGGGTTGGACATACTGCAAAGGGACTTGAGGATACGGGCCGCCTTGTCGCACTCGGCGTCGAGGGTGCCGGGCCAAAAGGCCTCACGCTGAAGACGTTGTCCGTTGGCCGCAGCGATGTTGATCCTGGCCGGGGTCCTCGGAGAGACTGAGCCCGAGGCAGAGGTAGAGCCTAAGCTATTGCGATGAGTCCAGGCGAAGAAGCCGTTGGGCTTGTTGGCGACAGATTGCCTCCTGTCCCAGGACGGCAGAAAAGCAGAGACGCGCTGCATGATGGGCGGCGGAGCGCCACTCTGCCGTCGGCGTCGTGACCAGCCGAGAGAAGCGGGAGGGAGAAAGAGAGAGGAGAGAATGACAGTTGAAGGGGGGGGGGAGGATGTGGGCGACCTTGTTTTTTTTTTTTCCCAGTGGAGGAGCGAGGAGAGTGAAGGGAGGTTGGTGAAGGAGAGAGAGAGCGTGAGTGGGTCGATGGGTGAGAGATGAGAGAGACCGTGTGTGAGAGAAAGAGAGCGAGAGTGAGAGAGAGATGAGAGAGAGATGAGAGCGATGTTTACGAATCAGAGGTGTGGAGAGCGAGAGGAGGGAGGGGGGGGGGGAGAGAGAGAAGGGTTGTGTGTGGGCTGGGAGCCCGACTGACCGTGCGGGTCTCACGGTAGATCTACTGTACCAGTCACTGAGGGCGGGTGACCGCAGCCACTATGCTGCGTGCCATGCATAGTAAGGAGAGGAAGAGAAGAGGAGGAGGAGGAGGAGGAGGAGCCGGAGAAGAGAAGGAAGAAAAGAAAAAAAAAGAAGAAAGGATAAATCAAGGCACAACAAACAAGCAAAAACAAACGCAGTCGGCCTTTACAATATCAAGCTGCGATGCGCAGCCAGGGACAGGCCTGGGACGCGAGAGCGATCAGTGGAACTTGAACGACGGGCTAGTAGTAAGCTTGCTACATGCACACACACACACACGCACGCACAGCGAACGAACGAACGCACGCACACGTCAACGGCTCTACGGATACGTACAGTGCCGGCTTCTGCCATGCGACGACTACCTCGGCAGGGAGCCAGGTTTGACAGGCCCGGCCGGGGGAGAAAAGAGGTACCTACGGTCCGATAGGGAAGTGTGCGCCGCATGCCGCGGGGCTCCTAACGTGGATCAAGTCGCATAATGACGTCTTGCGGAGACGTGCATGCGATGTTTATTTTTTTTTTCTCTCTCAGGTACCCACCCATTCTACCCGCCCGTAGCTCCGTGGTAGGTAGGTACTAGGTACAGATGGAATGGCCCGCTGTCTTACAGTTACCTACTACTACAGAAAAGAGCTTATAAAGCCTCACTAGAGGAGGGGGGAAGGGATTATGATTTGGCAAGGCCAAGCATACGTGAGTGAAGCGCAGCTCAGGGGCAAGCTCCGAAGAGATGCGAGACTACTACTACTGGCCTACTGCGCATCACCTAGATAGAGGCTAGTAGGTAGATGGATACATACATACAGACAGTGCTATAAAAAAAAACCTTTTTACTCCGCATATACCTTACATATGTAAATTAATTATACCTGTTCGTAGGATGCAAATTAAAAAAAAATAATTCCCCTTGTGTCCACGTGCTCAGGCCATAGCCATTACATACATATGTACATATGTACATACATACATAACATTAACAGGCATGTCAGAGCCTAGATGATAGTGGCCGAACGCGGCCGACTGACTGACTATCCATCTCCCCTATCTGTCGGGGTGCCTGCCTAGCCCAAAGCCAAAAGCCGGCCGCTAGAACCGGCACGCTGGTCCTATTCTGTTCTGTTCCGATTTGTTTTTGTTTTTTTTTCCTTTTAGAAAAAAAAAAAAAAAAAAACCGCGCCGGTGCGTTTATGGCCGAACACAAACATGCCGCCGCCACCACCACTATCACCACCACCATCACCGCCGCCCTCTTTAACGGTAACGGAAAGTTTTTTTTTTTTCTCCTCCTCCTCCTCCCCCTCCTCATCACTAGGTAGGCAGGTAGGCAAATATCTCGTTCCCCCTTTTCTTACCTATGTTCTCCCTCTTCTAAAACGGACACTTTTTTTTTTTTTCCTAACGAGGTGAGGGAGAGAGAATCAGCCAAAGTGCTTGCATAGATCGACATTATCTACTGCATACCCGAGGCCGGGGGGGACGGGAAAGGTTTTTTTTTATACAATAAAATCCAATAAATAAATTATGTTAAAAAAAAAAAAAGAGGGCTCGAGCGTGCATCGTGCATCATATTCATACATATGTACGTGCATATTACACACACACACACACACAACAGCCGTCCGTCCGTTCGTCCGTCCACTTTCCCCAACAACCCGCCGCAAAAGCCGACCTGCAGCTCTGCGGGGGGGGATCATCCATCCCATCCCATGCCATCCCAACAAGCTGAAAGACAAGCCCATTTTAGCCCCAATGTCAAAATCTCAGATACGCGGCCCGATCCCGACGAGGAGGAGAAGGGGTCGTGAAGAGTTCTGCTCATCAGGCCCCTTTTTCCGCGCACACAAGGGACTAATATAATTAATACATCACCGTTTGCGTCGCCAACTTTCCTTCCCCCAGCCTCAACGCCTTCCAATATCTAGCCCTTCAAGACACAAGAATATACATACAGATTGGGTCAGCGTGTCTCGGCGCCCCTTCCAAAGCCAGCATCACAGCATCGCAAGACAAAACCCACTAAACTAACCATAATCGCCGCCGCCCAATTAAACAATAAAAGAGCAAAAGCGACAGCAACAAAAAGAAAGGAAAAAAAGACCCTTCCTTATCTCCTCCATACATACATACATACTTGTACTGTCCTTGTAAGTTGTATCTACCTAGGTATCCATCCGTACATGTGTTGTGCAACGTAACGTAACCAACGGCGACGAACAATTATCAACCCTCACCTCACCTCACCTCACCTCACCTCACCTCACCTCACCTCACCCCACCTCACCTCACCCCATCTCACATCAATCCTCATCCTCAATCTCAATCTCATTCTACCTCTTTCCCTTTCCTTCCTAACAAAGTCATTTCATCTTCGTCTGTTGCATTTTTCCATCTGCAAGCCGGAGGCCGGCTAAACCCTACCTCACCTGTCTCACAGACGTGTACGGAAACTCAGTCGGAAAGTAATCACAAGGCTATCATTCAGCCTCGTCCCGTGAAAAAAAAAGAAACCCTCCAGGGTTCTCTCGTATTCGTATCTGGATTACTCTCCTCTCCCATCCCATCCCATCCCATCCGACAAAATCCAACGAACATCTCTTCTTAAAAACAAAAACCCAGCCTCCTCTTCACGATTTCCCCTTTCGTCGGCCAACAAACTCACCTTACTCCTCCCTCGCCTTTCTCCGTCTTCAGCAAAAGAAAGGCATCGACGATAAGAAAAATACACCCTTCCCTTCCTCGATAACGATAACCTCAATCAATACCCAACCATGTTCGGGTGCGCTTCCTTCCTTTCACCTCTGTTACCAACTAACTATTCTCTCTTCTTCTCACCAACAACCCCCTTTTTATAGCATGTACAGGAACCTTCTTCCAAGTACGCGCCTCAAGCTTGGAATCGGCTTCATCGTTTGGGCCTCGGCCGGCCTCTACTTTCTCGATCGCACAGAGGAGAAGCTAAACCTCGTCCCCAAAGACAAGGACAAGGAGGAATTGCGCTCATGGATACCGACCATTTGGGCCGTCGATAAGGGCGACTCCAAATAGATACTAGTAGGTAACTACAACTACATAGGCCCTCTCTCCCCTTGTCCGCCCGGCTGTTTACTATCAGCCGTCGTCTGCCAATTGTCTCCGACCTGGATATCATCCATCCCCTTCTCAATGCCAAACAACGTACTACTTACAGTTCCAGAGGGGGGAACAGCCGCATCATCCATCACTGCAAGGTCAAAAAGTCGTCATGACCCGCCGAATCGAGAAGAAGAAAAAAACCACTGCAGCCGATAGAACGTTCTATCTCCATCGAAAGTCTAACCATGCAGTATCAACTCCCCGAACCCACGACCGTCTATCCTTTTTTTTTGGCATGTGTGTGAGTGTGAGTGTGAGTGTGAGTGTGTGAGTGTGTGTTGAAAATGCATTCCGGAGCTGGACCATCAACGTCCCATATCCCATGTCGCCCTGAGCAATGCGAAGACGTTATCGCGGACAGATGCAGCCACCCTACCAATCCAGTCACCATAATCCTCTTCCAGCCACCGGAAACTGCATCAGAAAGGGGAGCGTGCAAGCAATGACAAAACAAAATAAACGCCACCAAATGCAATAACCTCTTCCGGACGCTCTTGCTGATCGTAAGAATACCGCTAGGATATGTGCCGCATATGTCTCTTACCGGCTGGTCGTGCGCTCCAGCCTCGCGCGGCTTGCGACCAAAGGCCGACATCATCGTCGTTACACACGGGCTCTGGTCCTTCCGGCTCACAACAAGGCCCAACATCGCAGGCCAAAAGCCGCAACCCAACGTGAAGCCCGCGAGATCACACGTCGAGTTAAACGTAGGGTTCAAGGCAACTTCGTCCGTCAGTCCCCGGGTCGATAGAGCCGTGGACTGTCGTAACAGCCGCGTCTCAAGGAAAACGGTCATTTTGTCCAGTGTTGTAGTACAACCATCTGGCTCGAAGGTGGCAAACGAACAAGTCGATGCAAGACACGCCTCAGGCGACAGACGAGGGATATCGCGAGGATCCAAATAAACTTCGGAAATCGATCAGACGGTTGCTGCGCAGTTCTCGTCGACGAGGCACACATCTCGTCCACAGCGAGCGGCAGCTATTTCTTCCCTTTTTTAAAAAAAAAACACGAAAAAAAAATCAAATGCCACTCATTCCAGAGGAGAGATCTGGGCATCTCCTGGGAGTAGGAAGGGGCCATGTGAAGATTCTTCAAGATTCTCGGCGTCAGACTGCATGCTCAACTTGAAATGGAGCGAGTGTCATGCAGGCGATTTCGATGCAAGCCCTCCCAAAAAAAAAGAAAGGGCTGTTAGGGACGAGCTTGATTTCGATTTGCGTCTATCGTCGGTCAGCAGGGTACGACGGGAGGCGGGGTCGTTCGTGGTATGTACACACCAGGCGGAAACATTGACGTCCAGTCGAGACCAGGTTGTTGTGCTTGGCCCTGGTTGCCGTACATGGGCATGTTCTGCCCCTGAGGCATGCTGTAGCCCTGCATCTGCTGATTGTTCATCTGGTTGGAGACGTCGCCCCCATAGGGCTGAGAGTTGCCCATGGCGGGAGGCATGTGTTGTCTCCCATCCTGATTGGCGCCGTTCTCGACCCTGTTCATGCTGCCTGAGCGGGAGAGGTGATTCTGGTCGTTGACGTTGTTCATGCCGTCCTGGACGGGCACTATGCCGAAAGGATGGACCATGGCACCGTCGGGGGGCATGTTGTTCATGCCATTAAGATGGTTCATCTCGCCCTCGTTGATGGCTGCAGCCTTTTGCGCCTGGGCATTCTTCTTGACGTGAGCCTGGGGATGGGACAAGTGGCTGGCTCCGGTGGGGTTTCCGCGGCGGATGGAGCACTTCTGAAAATGACGCTTCAAGATGTCGCTTCGCGAGAAGGTATCACGGCAGAGCACGCACATGTAGGGGCGGTCGCCAGTATCTGCAACAAGCGATCAGGTTAGCCAGCTCCGCCAGAGATGGGGACGAGCATGTGCAGGCAGACTCACGTCGGAGCAGATGGCGCTTGAGATGCTTGGCGTGTAGGTATGTCTTTGTGCAGTGAGGGCAGGGGAATTTGCCGTCGGCATCCTTTGTGGGGATGACGGCGCTCTTGGCCGCGCCGGTGCCGGCAGCCGGGGCGGCGGGGCGGCCAGGGGCACTCGGCAGGATGCCTCTGCGACCCTGTGAGCCGACGACGTGGGTCGGCTCCATGTCGCGGAGAACCGAGGTGGGCTGCAGAAGGGCGTTGCCACCGTAAGGCGAAGCAACGCCCGGGGGCATGATGCCGCCAGGGGGCATGGGGCGGAGAACAGGCGGGCCTCGGCCACCGGGGGCGGGGGCGGGAGCGATGGGTTGCGGATGCGAGGCGGCCGTGGTGGACTGCGGCATCATGGCGCCCGAAGTGTTGTAGGCCTGGTGGGGAGGGTAAGGGTTCTGGGCCATGGAGTATACACTGGGCCGGGAAGCGGGCTGCGACGTGTTCTGATAGCTCGGCAAGCTGTTCGAGGCAGAGTTTGGCGTATTAGGGGTCCCGGGCGTGCGCGGCGTGTGGGGGTTGCTGCCGTACATTGGTTGCATGTTGTTCGTCGTGGCCGGGGGCTGCAGAGGCGGGAGAGTCTGGGGCAGCGGAGAGGCCGACTGGAGGTGATTCGGTGACAGGGCGGTGGGGGAGGGATATGTCTGCGACGTCGAGGTCGTGTTTATACCATTGGAAGGATATTGTGAGCCGTCCATGGTGATGGACTGGACGCGTCGTCAAGATGAACCAAGGCGGGCGGCAAGGGGATGTCGAAAGGTAGAGGAGATGACTTGAGGCCAATGATTGGGAATCCGAATAAGGCTGCTGCTGCAGCTGCAGAGGAGCGAGGCGCAAACAGCGGCTGCAAGGCCCACACGACGATGCGGGAAGAAGGCGGCGGCGGCGGCGGCGGCGGCGGCGGCGGCGGCGGCGTTCCGGGGAGGTGGATGAGGTAGCTCAAGGAAGGGCCCTCTTTAGAGGTGTGGTGTTTGGGAAATGGTTCCAGAGTGGAGACCCGGGTCTCGATCCTTTTTTATCTTTTTTTTTGCCTGCCCTTCAATGAAGTCCTTTCTTTTTTTTTTATTCCTGCTCCTTTTTTTTTGGCTGGGTG
>LKCN02000014.1:808179-831297 GCA_001633055.2 Ophiocordyceps polyrhachis-furcata BCC 54312 | reverse complement strand
CCGCTGCACCGGCGAGGAGCTCAAGGTCGAGGGGCTGAGGGAAGGCATCAACGTCACGTCGGAGGGGTAGGAAGCAGATGGGAGGATGGATGAGAGAGCCATGGGTAGGGAAGAAGGGGGGGGGGGACAGGGCGCAACGAGGCTATGTATGTATGTGTGTATGTATGTTGCTCTCTGCTGCCCCTTAGTTTTCTCTCTTGGTACTGGCAGATGCGAAGACGTACGCTACTTGTTCACTCACTCGACTTGCCCTGTCTTCTCGTTGCACACACTTACGGGAGATGGAAATGAGAGCTCTGAATGGGTTTTTTTTTTTTTTTTTTTTTTTTTTTGCATTTCTCTCTCTCTCCCCCTGTGTCCTTGTCTCTCTCCATCTCTCTCCTGGTTTTTCTTTACATCCCTTGTTGACAAAACATCATTCATCGTCGTCGATTCAACCGCGGAGTAACCGAGGATAGGTTCCGCAACTTCTTCGCGAAACGGCCCTTTTTCCCCTCAAGAAAACCGCTGCCCAAAAAGGAGTAAGGAAGAAAAAAAGGGGGGGCAAGCAAAGCGAGCATTGCAGTCCCCAAGAAGCAGCTCGGTATCCTCTCACCGACGAGACGTCTTGCCCGTGCCGCGTTTGCCGGCGAACTGAAGGACAAACAATCGTCAGAAGACAAAGAAAGAAAGACAGAAAGAAAGAAAGAAAGAGGACAACGGGAAGAGCACGAACCAGATGCTTGGGCATGGAGGCGGGAGTATGTCTATCGGCCTCGCCCTGTCTGGCCATCCTGTTCATCTTCTTCTGATGCAGCTTGGCGAGCCGCTCGGCCTTTGACCTCAGGGTCGGATCCTGCACGCCGTCGACCCTGCGATTGGAAGCGGGAAGCCTGCTCCGGGACCGGGCCCGGTCTTTGGCCGTCGTGGCGTCCACGTCCATGGCGTCGTCGCCGTCGGCCGTGCCGAGCCGGCTCCTGGTCAGGGAGCGGCCTCGGGTTCGGGGCTTGGGCTGCGCCGTGTCTGCGAGGTTGGTGGTGTCGACGCCGAGCTGGTCGAGGGCGTCTTCCAGCTCGGAGAAGGGCTTCTTGACGGATTTGCGGGGGATGATGGCCTGGTTCTTGAGCCTCTTCTTCATGCGGGCCTCGTTGCGGATCAGCTGCTGCTTTTCGCGGATGAGCTCGGCCTTGTGTAGGATCTCGGCCTCGTCTTCGTCCTCGATGTCGTCGTCCGAGTCGTAGTAGCCCTGCTGCTCCAGCTGCTCCTCTTCCTCCTCCAGCGCCTGCAGTTTGGCCTCGATGTCCGGGTCGACGAAGTCGTAGACGTTCTTGCCGTCGAAAATCTCGGGCACCTTATCGTACTTCCATTCGGGGTTCTTCAGCAGGTGATCAGCGCGCATGTCGACGTTGTAGACGCCCGCGCCGCCGTTTTCGGCCTCGACGTCCCGCGCCAGCTTCCGCCGGTCGGGATCGTTCTTGTCGTACTTCTTGCTGGCCTTGACGGCCTCGGGGATAAAGGTCTCGCGCGTCTGTCCACCAAGGGGCTGGGCGACGTGGATGCGAGCCATGACGTCGGCCAATCGTCCGCCGACGGCGCCGCTGGCCGATGTTCCCGCCTTGAGCTTCTGGTTGACCCGGTCTGCCAGGAGGCGCTCGCAGGCTGCCTTCTTCACCTCCTGCACGCCTTCTTGGGTGTTGCACGAAAGCTGCAGCATTTCCACCTCGCCCGACTTGAGCAGGTTCTGCAGCTCAGCCTGCACATCGGCATCGACTTCTTCGAGACGGGTGACATCAATCTTGTTGATGACGATAAACACCAGCTTGTTGGAAAAGAGGGGCTTGATGCTCTTGAAAAGCTGCATCTGGGCTTCCACGGAGTAACCACACTGCTCGGACAGGTCCATGAAGTAGAGTATGGCGGAACGCAAGTGAGCGATGGCGGTTATACTATCGCACCGGGTCGTCAGTCAGCAGATTTACATCAAATCCAACAAGAACATGGGCAAGCGCGCGCACCTTTGCATCTCAATCGTATTCATCTCCTCGAGGGGGTGGTCGAGAATACCAGGGGTATCAATGGCCTGGAATCGCAGGTACTTGTAGTCGAAGTGGCCGACGAACAGGCTCTTGGTCGTAAATGCATACGGCTGCACGTCGACGTCGGCCCGGGTGATGCTGCGGAGGAAGCTCGACTTGCCGACATTGGGGTAGCCGCAGATGAGAAGGGTTCGGGTATTGGGGTCGATGGAAGGCAGACGGCCAAGGTGCTGCCGAACCTGATCGAGATAGAGGAGAGGGTCCTTGAGCCGCTTGACGAGGGTGGCCATGCGGCCGAGGGCAGCCCTCTTCAGCTGCTTGCATTGGAAGAGCGACTGGCCATACTTTAGCAGGCGAACATAGTCCCTGGAGATGGTCTCGATGAGATGTTTGGCGGTCGAGAGCTGGCCGAGGGCGATGCGAAAGTGGTCGGCGTCGTAGAGGGTATTGATGAGATCTTTGTGAAAGGGGTGGATGTCCTGCAGACGGGGAAAGTTGTCGAGGATGACGCCAAACTTTTCGGAGAAGGTCTCTTGCGTGAACTTGACTTTTCTCGTGTAGAAGGCTCGGATTCTGCTGATTTTGAAGCCGGCGCGGATCTGGGTAGGGAGTTTCCGCTGCGTTCTGCTGAGAACAATGTCCAGCAGCTCCTTCTGCGACGGCACCGGCTGGATGTCCTTCCACGTCGTCTTCATCGTGAAGACTTGACTTTTCTCTCGTGTCACGATGATCGACTGGAGAAGGAGGATGAGGAGGATTATCAGCACCGACGATTATCGACGGCGGCGGACTGGATTTTCGGTCACTGATTTTTTTTTTTGGCCGCAGTAGATTATGTAAGTGTGGGATGATGGGTGTCATATTTCGGAACAAATAATTTTCCTCTTGAGAAACTGCTGGCACTGGGTTATCGTGTGTGCAAACGAAAGCCGTATTTGCGGCTGCGGTGCAAGGGAATGAATGTCAGTGGGTGAAATGTATTGTTTGCAAACGTCTTTCAGAAAGGCCACGATGTCTTCATAAATACCTAAATAATCCAAGGGGACTACAGTGCCGTGCAGCGTTGTACGAATAGACGAGACGTCTCTCAAAGTCTCTTTTCCTGCTAACCCCGCATGCCATGATGTTCTTTCTACTTCTTTCCTTCCCACCTCGCCAGTCAGACTCTGCAGGCAAGAAAAGCCGCCTTCGCCATACATACACGCTCTAGGTAGCGGATACTTGTGGCTGCTGAAGCGGATACCTTCAGGTACTACCTTGCCTAGCAACCTCGCCCGCCTTACTAGTACTACCCAAGGTCCTGCTCTTCTCGCACCTCCATCATCATCATCATCATCATCATCATCATCATCACCATCATCACCATCATCACCATCATCACCATCACCATCACCATCATCACTCTCATCATCCTCACGAACCGACTCTCGGCCGACCATTTCCCCTTCGCCTCCAAGGGCCGCTCGCTCTTCTTTATCCATCCCAGTCATCGTTCGTTATCCGCCTCTACTACTCCTTCCTCTGCTGCCATGTAAGACGTCGGCTACCTACCTACCTCCCTCTCCGGCTCTCTCCTTTCCACCGCATCATCCAGAGATTGACCACTGGCCGCAGGCGCATCACTCTCAATGTCTTCAATAACCCCCAGGCTACGGAGCAGGAAAGCCTGCTTCAACTGGAAATTTTCCCGGACATGACCCTTTCCACCCTTCGCGAGTCCTTGCACGCCGAAAGCAACGTGCCGCCCACTTCTCAACACATCTACCACAACGGCCGTCTAATATCCGACGACGCCAAAACCATGGAGCAGCTCCAGATCGCCGACGGAGACATGCTTGCCGTTCACGTACGAGAAACGCGTGGCGCCACCGCCGCGCACGGCCAAGCACAGCGCCCGCAGGACCAGCCGTCGTCGACCCAGCCGCGGCGGCGGCAAGGCGGTGACAACGACCCTGAGATGCTCCGCCTCCAGCTGCTCGGAAACCCTGTCCTGAGACAGCAGCTCCAGAGCACCCAGCCGGAGCTGGCGGCCGCCGTCGACGACCCTGCCCGCTTCGCCCGCCTGCTCCACGAGGCCCAAGACCAAGAGCGGCGAGATCGGCTTGAGAGGCTGCGCGAGGTCGAAAGGCTCAACGAGGACCCTTTCAACATCGAAAACCAAAGGAAGATTGAAGACATGATTCGCCAAGAACGAGTCATGGAGAATTTGCAAAATGCCATGGAGCATAACCCCGAAGGTGGGCTGACGATGGCCGCCCGTCCATTTCGCCGAGGCTAATCACGCGCTGTTCTCATCCCCCTTTGCTCAGTCTTTGGAAGAGTCCACATGCTCTACGTCAACGTGGAAGTGAATGGCCACAAGGTCAAAGCCTTTGTGGATTCCGGAGCCCAGGCCACCATCATCTCCCCGTCCTGCGCCGAGGCATGCGGTATCATGAGACTCGTCGACACCCGGTTTGCTGGCGTCGCACGGGGTGTCGGAACCGCCAACATCATCGGCCGCGTCCACTCGGCTCAGATCAAGATCGGGAGCCTACACTTGCCCTGCAGCTTCACCGTCATGGAGGGCAAATCGACGGATCTGCTGCTCGGCTTAGATATGCTCAAACGTTACCAGGCCACCCTGGATCTGGCACGCGATAGGCTCGTCATCCAGGGAGAAGAAATCCCCTTTCTCGGCGAGGCCGACATACCTAAGGAGGAGGAACAAGCGGTCGCGCAGGAACCCACGATACCCGGCCCGGCAGGGACCACCATCGGCCAGCGGTCGGGTGTCGTCATGCCGCCGGAGCAGGCTCCAGCGTCGCAACAAGCTCCTACACCGCCCCAGTCGGCGCCTAGCCGCCAGCCACCCCCCCAAGGGGCTATGCCTCCTCCCTCACAGGGTCAGCCCGCCGGCCCGAATGTTACGCCTGCTCATGTCGAAAGCCTAGTGGGAATGGGCGCCACCAGGGAACAGGCCGTCCAGGCTTTGCAGGCGGCCGAGGACAACGTCGACGTCGCCGCCAGCCTCATATTTTTCTGAAGTCTAGGAGACGTTTCCGGCAGGGCGAAAAAGGTTCTCGCTGGAAGAAGGGACAGTTGGTTGTATGGGCTGGGCTGTCAGTGTATGGGAGAGATGATTTGTACAGACATTGGACTACCGTTTCTCGGCTTTCTGCGCTGGACATCATGGCATGAATGTCTGCCTGATGGCCGGTGAGACCAAGCCGGAACGCCGTCTCGACATATGTATGAGAAGTGAAGACTTTGTTCTTTTTTTTTTTAAAAAAAATGGTCAAATAGGCATCAAGCGTCAGCGAAGCTTGTAGACACATGGTTTAAGAATGGCTGCCTCGTCCGCATCCTCCTTCGCATCGTCACCTTGGCCGTTCCCGAGCCATTTCTTGGCGACGGCACCTTTGGTTTCCTTGGTGATGGTGGCGGTGTTGGTGGTGGTGGTAGCAGTGGCTTGCCCCTGAGCCTTGGCGGCTTTCCCCCTCGTTGGGGCAGCGGCCTTGACAAAATACAACTTGACGAACATGCGATTGGACAAGTCGATAGCTTGGCCGGGCGAGGCCCTAAGCACGAATCCTCTGCGTCTCAGAACCTCGACAAAAGCCGACACGTCCGTCTGACGCCTGCGGTCGTCGGCGCCGTCGACCTCAACCACCAGATCTTCGGCGTCGGAGGCGTCTTGGTCGGTGGCGCGGGCGGGCTTCTTCGCGGCGGCCGGCTTCTTCCGGGAGCCGACACTGTGGTGGACGGGGCCGGCGTGTGCGCCGCGGACGGGGCCGAAGCGACTCTTGATCTCCGCGACCCATAGCTCGCCTTTCCAGTGGAGAATGCGATAGGCTTCCTCGATGAAGTCGATCCAGTTGGTGCCCATGAGGGCGAGGCAGAAGATGGCCACGTTGACGGACCCGTCCTCCAAGGGGAGGTGAGCGATGTCGGCTCTGGTGACGAGGGGGGAGGCGTCATAGAAGTCGTAGCTCAAGACCTTGAGTCGGAGCTTTTCGGAATTTTCGGCCTCGAGGGAAGCGGCGAGGCGGGCATCACCGCATCCCAAGTCGGCGATGGTGCAGGTCCCGACCGTCCTCGGCAGCGGATCCTCTGCATCCGACCGCTTGGGTGGGGGAGGATTTCCAGACCTGGCCTTTGCCATTGCCGACGACTTTGAACTTGCCCTCTTTCTGATGTCCTGGAGGAAGCTGTCGACGGGGTTTTCGGGCCAGACCTTGACCTGCCGCCTGAAGCCTTGGTGGTAGTCGTCGAACATGTCGGGGGACTCCTTGAAGAGCCGGAAAGCCTCGTCCGAGGGCCGCGTGTAGAGCGTCTCATTGAGGTGACGAAATCGGGCCGACACTAGCTTTTCTTTCATCGACGCCTGCAAGGGCGTGAGTTTGGCGGGCTTCGGCGGTTCGGGCCGGGGGTCTGCTTTGGAGCCTGCATTGTCGTCCACAGGTCGAGACCCCTTCACTTGGATCCCCATGTTCTCCTTTTTCTTCTCGGCGACCCCGTCGTCGTCGACTTCGGATCGGGGGCGCCGTCCCTTTGCATCCCTCTTCTCGTCGGGTTTGCCGGCTTTTTCCTTCTGGGGGGTGGTGGTTCTCTGGGTGGTGTCGGCTTCGACGTCGTGGTTATCATGGTCATCGGCTTGTCGTTTCTGAGACTTTTCTTTCTTCTTCTTCTTTTTTCCCTTCTTTTCCAATGACTTCTCTTTTCTACCTTCGACAACGGTCTCGTAGAGGTCGACGACGTTGGCTGCAGTGACGGCTTCCGAGGCTCGTTTGCGCTTCTTGCCTCTGGCAGCGTCGCCGGCTTGTGATTCCTCAGCCTTGAGGCTGCCGACGGACACGGACCAGCCCGGTACAGCAAACATGTCTTGCTCTGGGCTTTGCTAACACAAGGGCTGAGCTGCTTTCAGGCTGTGAGGCGACGATGCTGTGACGGGGTTGATCAGCATGGGTTTTTTTTTTTTTCCCCCTTACCCTATCGATTGCACGGGGAATATGATGAGCGCACTGTGGGGCTGTCTGTCTGATAAGCTTGTACATATGTTTAAGGCGGTGTAGTTAGCGTGCTGATCTTGTATTGTCTTATTATGGCATGCTCCGCTACGGGCCGTGCGTAGAAGAGTAAGCACTATATATCATGTCTCCCCAGATCAACTCCGCCTCCGCACAAGAGCTGAGATGCCCAACCCCCCCTTCCAACCGAGGCCGATGATGGATGCTTCGTGTCACGGCCTTACAATCATTGCGAGGGATGGCATCTTTGCGCTCTTCACGCTGCCGCCACTAGAGCGGCGAGTTTATCTGTCTCGCCTGATCAAAATGACTCCTGCCAACGACGAACCGGTTGAACGCAGTGAGGTGTGCCACCTTTGTCCTTTGTCCTTGCTCTTGTCGTCGTCGTCGTCGTCGTCGTCGTCGGCGGCGGCGGCGGTGGCAGCGGAAAAGGCAGGTTTGCTCGCTCCAATCATTTGGGCAAACGCTCCTCGCCAATGATCATCTCCAAAGCCCCGTCTCCTACAGGGGCGAATGCCGCGAGGCTTTGTCATCGTGGTCGGATACTTACAGACCTACTGCAAGTCAGCCAGCAGCCGGGTCGCAGCCGGGGATGGATCCCGTAGGCTTGGTAAGTGTGTTCCTCGAAGAGATGCTGCCGGCAACAGCCCAGGCGTTCGCATCGAGCCCATCCATCTGCCCTGAGCCTTTTCTTCGTCACACCGTCTCCGTATACGGCGACGGGTGTAGCTGCAGGAAAGAGTGTTCCTCGCTGTGTTTTCGTATCGCCATGCTCGCGACGACCAGCCTCCCCCGTCCCTGGCGGGCCAATCTCGTCATTGAGAGGGGGAGTTGAGACAAGGTCACGCGGAGTCTGGGACGAATTCTCCCGACGATGACGCCCAGCACTCCATCCCCTCGTCGTGCGTGCTATTGTCTCTTGGCTCTCAAGTTTAGACAGCAATTGCACGTTTGTATAACGTGTGTGTCGAAGGGAACTGAGGTGAGGTAGGGTTCCTGGCATCTAGTGTGTGTGTGTGTGTGTGTGTGTGTGTGTGTGTGAGCCGCTGAAGAGAGGAGATTCGTCCAAGTACATACGTGTTTTGTGTAGCATAATAATTATCCTTCCTCTTGACATGTATCGACCACTGATTCTAATGCCAAATTCGACTTTCTAGACCCGCGGTTGGAGTTCAATCGAGACCTGCCAAGAGCTTTGGTCGCTTGTGGGAGTCGGACTCATGCTACTCAGCCGGACAAGGGTGAGGTCAAGGCTCAAGCTGACTATGGACGACTACCCTTGTATCTAACAATAGGCCCCCGGCCACCATGCTCCTGCATGTGCATGTATAATATATTTTATATATGTATGTACATATGTAATACAGATAACCCTAACCCTAACCATGAAAAAAAAATCTCTCTCCGAGGGGGCGCCTCCGACGAGCCTGCGACGATCGGCGGTCGGTTGAGGAGATTAAGGGTTAGGGTTGGTGAAAATGGGGCTACAGCCGGATAACAAGGGTTGGTCGATGCTTGACATTACACTCGAGTCAACCCCGTTCCAGAAGGATTCAAGCATGTCGAGCATGGATCGGCCCTAAAAGGAGAGGAGAGAACCCTTGTCAAGCCACGTTTTCCTGGCCGGTTAAGCTACTCTGGCGACCAATCAAGGTCGTTTCCGTTCCCCGCAGATTCCTATCAACGTCATGCCGGCCGGAGTTGAGGAGGTTCTCAGTTTGATTTTATTAGCTGACGCGTCCGGACAGTCTTTACGCCGAAATAGAGATGAAACGGGAGAGTCTGAGTAGTAACGAGTAATACTCTAAGTAGTAACAGTTGCAGAGCTTCATGCTTACAAAAGGAAAGTCTTTTCTTCCTCACGAATATAATGTACGTATACCTAGTATGCAACGATGGCGGCATCAACGTAGGGGCGCAAGAGAACGCTAGATGTATGGTAGGCAACCCAACGGCTTGCTATCTACTAAGCTCAAGGGCCCGGGCGTCATGCACAACTACAAGGTAAGCTCACGATTATCTCTCTGTTCGGCGGCAA
Organism: Ophiocordyceps polyrhachis-furcata BCC 54312; assembly: GCA_001633055.2. Classification (NCBI taxonomy): domain Eukaryota; kingdom Fungi; phylum Ascomycota; class Sordariomycetes; order Hypocreales; family Ophiocordycipitaceae; genus Ophiocordyceps; species Ophiocordyceps polyrhachis-furcata. The sequence continues at coordinate 822,235 of LKCN02000014.1, read as the reverse complement.
AGCCAACGGGGGTAAATGGAGGCGCTCCCGATGATGCCAAACGTTGTTTCGTCGCACAAATGACGGGCAGTTCCCGACTGTGGGCCGAATCCCAGCTAAGTGGACGTTTGAAGCGATGGGTATAGCCGAAGAGAAGCCATCGTGGTCGATGACTGGCTTCTGGGCTCGTCCTGCTCCGGACCGGGCCCGTGGGTGAGCGGCGAAAATTCTGCCCAGGCGTCGAATTGCAATCTTATTATGAACATGTTTCTTAAAGCCTTGGCACCTACCTTATAAGAGTAGGTGCTTATTACATATCTGGTTGAAAGGCACGATGACGGGAGCCCCTTTTATCAAGCCCCCCCCCTATAGAGAGCAGTACAAGTAGGTACTGTACCTGAGCACTGTAGGTGTACTCGTCATTGTTGTATTCGTACATGCTGATCGGGAAGGCTTCCGTGGATGCCTTGAAGCGAGTTGTTTGTCTCATGGGCGCCAGCAGGGAGGGGGATGGGCGCCTCGGCGAAGGTTGTCGGTGGTCGAGTTACATGGAAGTTACGTTTCCAATACCGATCAAGCCTTGAAGAGGTCAAGTACCTCGATCGAAGGTCGACAGGCCGTTGGGAGGTGTGTCTGAAGATGGACGACCGCCTGGCCATCGTCTGTGAGGCACAGTACTGAGGACAGCAAACAAAGAGGCGCTGGCTGAGGTTGCGGTGTAAGTGGCCCCAGCCTCGGTGTTTCCCCCCTCCACCTATCTAGAGGTTGATGAGGTGGACTTTTGGCCTGGAAGAATAAAATAAAGCAGGTAATGGTCCTCTTCTCTCGATTCGAGGTAAACGTCATCGGATATAGCCAGGACGTGTCTCGAGTCCGGACACACGAATCGTCTTCGTCTGGCCGGCATTCGGCCGGAGAGCGGCTACGGGCGTCTTAGGCCTGGGCGGTTGCAGTTGTGGGAGTGGTGCCATTTTATTGGGAGGTAGTCTTTGAGTTGCAGATACAAGATACAGCCTAGTATTAGGTAGTGGTAGGCTGCTAGGCGTCATCACGGGCACTCTCTCTCTCTCTCTCTCTCTCTTCACACTTCCCACACACATATCTACAAACACACACGCATATATATATATATATATATGCCTTCTCTCCCTCTCTCCCTCTCTCTCTACACAACCACACACAGAGGTACTTGAGATACCTTTTAATTAGCAAGAAGGCAAAAAAGAAAAGCTACCACCCATTACCCTACTACTAGTAGTGGTGGTGGTGGTGTTGGTGGTGGTGGTGGTGATGATGGTGATGGTGGCAGCCTGTAGGTAGGTAGGTAGGTAGGTAGGTAGGTAGGTAGGTGCCCTAGCAAGTAGCAGCTACCTGCCTACGCCTACCTCCCTCCATCCCGCGCCTGCTGTGACTTGCATCCATCCCGACAGGACAGGAGCTGGAGCAGGAGCTGTGAATACAGGGAAGGTGCGCTGCACACCCACCCATGTCTGCTTTACCCGGTACCTAGTGAGTGGCTGTTGCCCACCTACCTTTTTACTACCTGTGAATACCTTCCTCCTCTACCGCGGCTGACCTACCTCCCTACCTCACCTACCACCTCTCACCTCCCACTTCACCACGCCGAGAAGCCTCCTCCAGGTCATGAGGTTTCTCCTCCTCCTCCTCTTCTCTGCCTCTCTTCATCCTTTGTTCCCTCCAGCACGCCATCTCCATGCTTATACGCGCCGCCAACTATCTGTCCATCTCTATTTAACTGAAGCGCAACCTTCCTGTCATTGCTCACCACCAGCACGGGCCAACTCCCGCTCCCATAATAGCCATCAGGGGCTGCCTCGTCTAGTGCTGCCACAAGCCGTCAAACCAGATATCAATCGACTTGTGCCCTGAGCATTCGACTTAGACCGTGAGCGAGATTAGTTTCTACTTGAGGGCCGGCGACGGAGCCAGACAGGGGTTGCGACAAGGCCAGCGTGTGCCTGAGTGAGTGTGAGGAGTGAAGAGCACGACAATAAGGGGGAGGGGCGGGAGGTGTGAATCACGAACAGAACAGTGAGATAGGGCATCGGACAAGGACCACCGCGCAGCGACTGGGGCACGGTGAACCCCCCCCCCCCCCTCTCTCCCCTCTTCCCCCTTCTTCCTCCATCCCCCCCCATCCGTCACCAAAGCCAACTTCTCTGACGGGCATAACGCCGGCTACCTAGAGCGTGGCCACCCTGGGAGTTACACAGGACATGTTTCACTCCCTCTTAACATTCCCATCGCTCTTTATCTCTTCCTCGTCGCCGCTCTTCTGCGGCCACTCACCAGGGACGTCTCATCCAACTTCATCTGCACTCAGCCTTTCTCCCGATACTGGAACCTGGGATCCAGTATCTGCAAGTTTTGGATCAACCACACCATGTAAATCATCCCGACCTCGACGCTTGTCCTCTCAGTAAAAGGAGCTTCGTCGAGCACCGCCCATCTGGCCTTTGGAGCGCCCCCCCCCCCTCTGAAGTCTTTGCTAGATGACCATGGCGACCAACGTCAACCGGCTCGAGCCCATGGCTGCCGCCCTTCACGAGAATGATAGGGACGACCCCAAAGGCAAAAAGCCGGCCGTGAAGAAGAGGACCAAGACGGGATGCCTGAGTGAGTTTCGAAGCTTCTCCGGGTTCTTCCACTGACACTGCTACCACAGCCTGTCGCAAGCGTCGCATCAAGTGCGACGAAAACAAACCGAGGTGCAAGAACTGCATCAAGTCAAAGCGGGAATGCGAAGGCTACAACCAGAGAGTTGTTTTCAAAGACCCCATGGGCGCCCAGCAGAGCCACTACACTCCCGCCCTCTATCCTCCCTCCTTGCCCTATCTGGGCGATCCCTTGGCATCTCACCATGCGAAGCCACAGGCGCAAATTCCTCTGCAAGCTATCGCGCCGAAGCCCTCGCCCTATAGTTTCGGCCACCAGCAGCAGATGGTGACTCCTCATCAGCATCATGGAAACCTCGACATCTTCAGCCAGGCTCACCTTACGGCCGCCTTGCAACCGCCGATGCCAAACCCGCTACTCGCTCCGAGCCTTGCCTCCAACCATGAGCAGAGTATCTTCGATATCGGCCAGCAGCAGTATGACCACGTCCCCCGCCATCATCACTTCCTACATGTCGATCAAGAACCGATAGACGCAAATCGTCCTCTCGACGTCGATGAATCTTCCTTTGCCTTTCCCACTAACACACTTCACAGCCTTACAGAGAATGAAAACGATGCCATCTTCTTAGAAGACGAGGCGTACTTGGCAGAGTCCGACGATGACCACCCCGACCCTCGTGGACTCTTGGCGCCAGGCATCAGCCATATGCCTTGGCCGTGCCCAATGACCGATGGATCGCAAGTCAGGACCTTTTCAGCTTTTGCTAGGGAGCAGACCTTGTCCGAGTATATGAACTTTGCGCCAAACTCGGAGCTCCGCAACCACGCTATGCGCACCATCTTCATGCACTTTATCAGCGTCACGGGCCCTTCTATGTCTCTCTATGAGCGTGACCCGCCTCCCAATGCCGAGCCGGGGCCCTTTGAGCAGAATGCTGAAGTGGGAAACAACCTTTTCAGCTGTAAGTCTCTCCCGCGACCCTCGTACGTCGCTGCCTTGCTGACGCCGCAGACACCTTTCCTGTCCTTTCGCTGAACCATCCGGGACTACTTCACGCCATTATGGCCATCGCGAGCTTACAGATCGCCAAAATCCAGGGTACCCCGGCGACGGCAGCTTTGAAACACTACCATCTGTCGATCCGCAGGATAGCCAAGAACGTTAGATCACCGCTGCGGAGGTCAAAGTTGTCGACTCTGGCCGCCACGCTGCTGCTCGCCTACTTCGAAGTCTGGTCTTCGGACCACACCAAGTGGTGCAGCCATCTCTTCGGGGCCCGGCTCCTGTTTCGCGAAATCGCCCTCAGGGATATGTCGCGTATCTGTCTACCTGCCAAACGACTCCGCTGGTCGACCGGTTTCGGTACAGGCGAAGCGCCGATCGACTTGGATTACCAGCTGTTGAGCGCCATAACGGGCACGCAAATATCCGCCGAGGATTACGGTCTTCAAGAGGGCCAGCCGGTTGACCAGCGATGTCTCTATCTAACGGACAAGGACATCGAGCAGTACGACATCCTTCGCGACCTGTTCTGGTGGTACGGCAAGATGGATGTGTACCAGAGCGTTTTGGGAGGCACCAAATTATTGTATGCCCGTGAGCTCGACCTTGTCGTACCCTGCCCACAAGGCTAACGAGGCTCAGTATGGAATATGACGCGTGGACGCAATGCCCTCCGAGGGGTGCCTTTTCGGATATCCACGCCATGTATGCCGAAGCTCGCTTCGATGCTTCTTCTGCCATGAAGCTGACTCTGACATAGTTACGGCACATACGACCACCTGATGTTGCTGCTCGGCCGCCTCGCCAGCTTCACGGCGAAAGATCTAGCGCGCAAGCGCAAGGCGAATCGTAACCCTCACTCGAGCACCAGCGGCGGGTCGCCGCCCCAGTTCCCGGGAATCGTCCCTACTCACGGCAAGTTTCGCGTTCCCATGGGCTTCAGCCCCGAGATGGGCCACTCGCCACGAACGGACTCGAATGACGATCCCGAAGCACACCAGAGTCTCGAAACAGCTGAGCAGGAGTGGGACAGTATCCGGCAAGGGTTCGAGGCCCTGGAGAGCCACCTGGGCCCCCAGTTCCAGCACCTTAACAGCGAATACACAGAGCGAAAGGAGACTCCTTTCGGGTCCGCCTTGCAGTACCGTACCTATTCGGTCGCCGGCATCTGGATGAACTATTACATGGGACTGATTCACCTCTATCGTTGCCGGCCGAACATGCCGCCCGCAGCCATGCAGGCTGCCCAGGTGGCAGCCCCCTCAACGGCGGGCTACGCCATCCAGATTGGACGCATCGCCGCAGGGCTGGCCGACGACTGCTCGCGGGCGGTCGATCTCAGCACGACGCTAGCGGCAGCCTTTATCGAGAGTTGCTTCTGCCTTTTCGTGGCAGCCGTGCAGGTAAGCAGAGCCCGCCATGTTGAAAGCATTCCACAACTCACAAGCGTCGTCCTGCAAAGCTCCAGAGCAACGACCAACGGTGCTGGGTCGTACAGCGGATGCACGACATTTCACGGCTCACCGGGTGGCAGTCTGCCAAGAAGATTGCCAACGGGTGCGAGTCGGCCTGGCTCAAGGCCTACCAGCTCGGACACGGGCCCGAGTACAAACGACCCGAGAACCTGGATGACGCGCCGGTTTCGGTGTGGATGCTGCCTCGGCGGCTCGACCGGAGGATCTCGGAGCTAGACGAGAGGGAGGAGACGCGGCTCGTGCTGGTCAAGTCGGAGCAGACGAACCTGGCCTTTGGGCTGCTGGGGGTGGAGGGCGACTTGGATCGCATCGAACTCGCCGATGATTGCTGAGGGAGGAATGGACCGCCGCCGGGGGGGGGGGGGGGAGTGGTTTTATGATTGGGGTATTGCGAGGGGCATTCAGCCTAGCATGTATCATGAGTCGAGTAATCTCGAGACCATGTCGTGAGCCTAAATCTAATCGACATGGGACTCTTAAGAAGGACGTCAAGAGAGACAATGGTGGCAAAAGCACGATGTAGACTCGTATGGAAAGGCTGTATACAGTTCTCAATTGGCCGGCAGCCGCTCGACGACGGCGGCCATGTCCTCATCGGTATATAATCTGAAGCCTCTTTCGCGGGTGACGCTGGCCAGCTGGACGTTTTTGGCGTCCAGCTTCTCCTCCATGACCTGCTTCAGCGTCTTGAGGACCAGCGTCTCGGCATCGGTAATGCTGAGGGACTGAAAAAGAAAAAACAAGAAAGGGTCAGTGTGAGGCAACAGGGTATCACGGTGACAGTTCGGGAGGCCGTCTTCCTAACCTTGTGGAACTCTTGCTGCAACTCTGCCTGGGCGCCTTCGGAGCCGGAGCCGATGGCCTTTGCATCGTAGCGATAAAAGGTGCCGCTCGGTTCGGCGTGAAAGAGCTGAGGGCCCTTCTCGTCGAAGCCAGCGATGAGAAGGGCTACGCCAAAGGGCCTGCTCATTATGGTCTCCTCGCCATCGGCGCCCTCCCCGAAGCGAAGGGCGAGGTCGCAGATGGCCTGGGTGCAGCTCTCGACAGCGAGGGGTTCGTTGTAATTGAAGGCGTGGCTCTGACACTCGACGCGGGCGTGCTCCACCATGGAGCGGGCGTCGGCCTGGAGCCCGGACATGGCGCAGCCAATGTGGCGGTCGATCTCGACGATCTTCTCGACCGACGACGTCTCGAGCAGGGTCGAGGTCACGCGCTTCTCGACGCCGAGGATGACGCCGAAGTTTGTGGCTACGCCTATGGCTGTCGAGCCTAGCTTGATGGCTTCGAGGGAGTATTCGACTTGAAAGAGGCGGCCTTCTGGGGAGAAGGTGTTGATGCCCCGGTCTTTTTTTTGGGGGGGGGGGTTGTGTTAGCGAGGAGCAGAGCAATATTGCCTTGGGCGTTGATGAGTACCGTATTCAGATCTTGCCATAAACATCGTGAAGGTGTTTGCTAGGGGATTGCGGTGCAGCTCTGGCACCGAGAGACAGGTGTTTAGGCGAGCGGGGGGGGGGATAGGGGAGAGAGGTGAGGTGAAGGCGAAGCTCACGATGGGTCGAGGTGAAGCTCGAATGAGTGAAAGCTATAGGTTAGCTTGGGGCTCAGCCGCTCAGGCAAGCAACCAGCCTACGTAAGCAGCCGGAAGCGCATTAATCCGGGCAGAGCCGCTGGCAACAACCCAAGGAAGAAAAAGGAACGACGCGATTCGGCATCACGATGCTACGCGTCTCTCCTCGGCCGCCCAATGTAGGCCGATAGCGGTGTCCCCGAAATAGAATAATGTCATCGGGCGGAGCAGGAGCATCGAGTCGTGATGACGAGCGGTCCAGGACCAATGGCAACTTCAAGACGGACGGCAGGTCTGCCTCGGCCTCGGTGCACGAAAGGCGTTACGGAAGCCACTCGACCGACGAAAGACGGCACGAGGAGCGTCGTATCACCGAGCGGACGTATGAGACTCATGTCGAGCGGCGGCGTACCTTGAGCCCGGAAAAGGCGCCTAGACGGGATAAAAAGGCAGCAGTGCGTCAACAGAAGCCGCCTGAGCAACCGCAGCCGCAGCCGCAGCACCACCACCACCACGAGTTTGAACCCCCTGCGCCTTGGAAACCCGAGGTGACGCTTCTGCCGCGAACTTCGGCCCCGTTGGCGTCGAGGGTTTTGATGCCCCCGCTGGCTTCGACTATCCCGCAGGCGGCTCAGCCGAAACCGCTGGGCGATATGTCTCTCGAGGTGCAGGAGGCGGCCATGGTCGAGGACCTGCTGTTCGTCTTCATGGGATACGAAGGGCAATATGTACGTTACGCCAAGGGCTACAATCCGACCGATGAGCGCGACAGGCTTTCGGGACCGACGTTCAGGATCCTGCCGGGCTTGGACCCGAGTCTGCACGATCTGACGCTGTCGATGCTGCCCATGGCCACGCACTACTCGGCCCTGGTCGCCTTTTGCGACGTCCAGAGCCGGTCTGACTTTGGGGCCGTCAACCATGCTCTTTGCGCCTCGGTCCGGCGCTTCTTGCACGACTATCTCGTCTTGATGGCTCAGCTGGAGACGCAATTTCTCACCAGTGAGAGCTTCACCATCCACGTGCTCAACCTCCACACGGTTTCGACGAGCCAGATGATGCTGCAGCTGTATTCCCTCGCTCGCGAACTCCTCAAGAAGAACGGCCTACTGGACGACGACGAGACCGACGTCGACGACGATGGTGACGACGACAGTGACGACTACGACAAGGTCATCGAGAGGCTGACGCCCGGCGGCGATCTCATGTCCAGCAAGATGGCCGGCAAGGGCATCTGCAAGGGAGGCGCCGTCCTCGGCATCCTCACGCGGCGGCTGGAGACACTGTCGGGCGACGCTGCAGCGAGGGCTCTCCTGACGTCGCTGCTGCGGGACGCGAGCCGTCCCTACATGGTCATGCTCAACGAGTGGCTGCACCACGGGGCCATCAACGACCCGCATTCCGAGTTCCTCATCAAGGAGCAGAAGAGCATCCGGCGCGAGCGTCTCGAGCAGGACTACACTGACGAGTACTGGGAGCGCCGCTACACCATTCGCGACCAGCACGGCCCACCGCAGCTCGACGGCGTCAAGGACAAGGTGCTGCTGGCGGGCAAGTACCTCAACGTGGTGCGCGAGTGCGGCGGCGTCGACGCGAGCAAGGAGGTGGCCGACGTCCCGACCTCGCTCGACCACGACGGCTTCCTCGACAACGTCAACAACGCCTACGCCCACGCCAACGCCTCTCTGATGCAGCTTCTCTTGACGGCCCACGCGCTGCCGGCGCGGCTGCGGTCGATGAAGCACTACTTCTTCCTCGACCCGTCCGACTACTTCTCCTATTTCCTCGAGCTGGGCGCGTCGGAGCTGCGCAAGCCGGTCAAGAGCGTAAATACGGCCAAGCTTCAATCGTTGCTGGACCTGGTGCTTCGGCAGCCGGGCAGCGTCGTCGCCCTCGATCCTTTCAAGGAGGACGTGAGGGTGGAGATGAAGGAGATGACGCTAATCAAGTCGCTACAGCGCGTCGTCAACATCACCGGCATCGAGCAGGGCGAGTCGCTGCAGCCTCTATCCGCGATAGAGGAACAGCAGCAGGACAAAAACGCCACGGGCTTCACCTCCCTCCAGCTCGACTATTCCGTCCCCTTCCCCGTCTCGCTCGTCATCAGCCGCAAGACGGTATGGCGATACCAGGCCCTGTTCCGTTACCTCCTCTCCCTCCGCTACCTGGAGTCTCAGCTTTCGACGACGTGGCAGACGCAGACGCGTGCGGTGAGCTGGGCCCATCGCGGTAGCAACGTCGGTCTCGAGATGTGGAAGCGCCGGGCGTGGACGCTGCGCGCTCGCATGCTCGTCTTTGTCCAGCAGCTGCTTTACTACTGTACCGCTGAGGTGCTGGAGCCTAATTGGAATAGGTTCATGGCTCGGTTACAGCCTGGGATGGGTGCTGGTGACGCGTCTGATAGTAAGAAGCCGACGAGGACTGTCGACGAGCTTATGCAGGACCACGTCGACTTCCTCGACACTTGTCTGAAGGAATGCATGCTCACCAACAGCAAGCTGCTAAGGGTAAGTGAAAAAAAAAAAAACAGCATCATCATCTTTGCAGCATCATCATCTTTGACCCCCCCCCCCCCCCCCCCCCCTGAACCCCCTGAACCCCTGAACCCCTGAACCCCCCTGAATCTACTCCCGTCAAAGCTAACATGCATGACCTCTTCTCTTCTCCTCCCCTCCAAAGATCCATTCCAAGCTGATGCAAACCTGCACCGTCTTCGCCGCCTACACAAACTGGCTCACCCGCGAACTCGACAAGGCCGAACCGGACCTAATCGGAAGCCAAAAGCCCACCACCATGACAAACGACCAATGGCGTCGCTTCCGCTCAACCCGCTCCTCCTGCTCTTCCTCCGCACCCGCACCCGCAGCAGCAGCAGCAGCAGCGGCAGGAGGAACAGGGAAGACGGCGGCAGGGGCGCCGCCATCATCCTCCGCAACAGACGCAGACGCCCGCGTCAGAGACCTCTCAGACATAATCCGAAAGTGGGAGGCCAACTTCAGCAGACACCTCCAGATCCTCCTCGACGCCCTCAACCACTACGCCGCTACCGAGACCGTCGTCCTCTTGAGCCTCTGCGCTAGGCTGAGCGCTGCTAATCATGGGACTGATTATGCCGGCCTCCGACATGATGACGACGTCGGTGCTTCTTCAGCTTGATTGATGCCTTCTTCTTCTCTCTCTCTCTGTCTCATTCTCATCCTCATCTCACTTCCACTCTCAACTCTCGTCATACCCATCACCATTACCCTCTATATTTCCCCACTGTTGTTCTTGTGTCACTTTGGAACCTGGAAAGCGGGCCATTGTTTCTTCTTCTTCTTCTTCTTCTTCTTCTCCTTTTTCTTTTCAGTTCATCTCATCGGGCCCCTTCCTCTGATCAGGGAGGTCCGTGAAGGAAACCGTGATACCATGACGGGGATACATAGCCGTAGAAAAAACCCGTCAGAAGAACGAATCATTTACGAGACGAGAAGCCAGTTATTCGGTGCCTGTGTCAACCGACTCCCCTTTGCCCCCCCCCCCCCCCCCCCCGTCTTCATGCCGATACTCCTTGTTTTAAAAGGAAATAGATGACGTTGAAGAGATTCGCTTGTTTCCAGCCACATCTTCAACCAAATTGCCCTTGTAGTAAACATCATTCATGATCCTCATAACGCCCCGTCCACGTCGAGGACGTTTCTGCCATCCGTAGAGGGAAAGGGAAAAGAAACGAAGAAAAAAAAGGAGGGCAAAAACAAGGCTCTATTTGAAAAGACTCCGCAAGTCCTGCAGCTTCTTCTTGGCGGCCTCCTCCTTGTCTAACGCTTTGTCCTGGCCGTCCATGCTGAGGCTGGCCAGCTTCATCTTCTTCTCCTGAATCTCCAACATCTTCTCCTCGATGCTCCCCTGCATTATGTACCGCACCGTCCGCACCGGCCGCTTCTGACCCAGCCTGTGGACGCGGTCGATCGCCTGCGCCTCCGCCGCCGGGTTGTACTGCGGCTCCATCATGTAGACTTTGTTGGCCGCCGTCAGGTTCAGGCCGAGGCCGCCGGCCATGAGTGAGACGAGCATCACGTCGACAGTCCTGTCCTCGCGGAACCTGTCCATGGCCGCCGTCCGGGCCGTCCGCGTCATGCCCCCGTCCAGCCTCGCAAAAGAAATGTTGGCCGCCTGCAACGCCAGCTCAATCAGGTCTAGGTGCGACGTCCATCCGGAGAAAACGACCGACTTGTACGGCGGCTCCAGCGGGTTCGCCTCGCTCTCAGCCTTAGACCTGAGCAGATCCTCCACCAAGGCCACTGTCTTCGTGTGAGGGCCCTCGTACTTGTCCAGCCTCTTCCGTTGACCAGCCCTGGATTTCGTCCTGGCAGAACCTTCGCGTTCGGCTTCGACGGCTTCTCGACGAAGCTCGACGAACTCGAACCGCGTCAAGGCGTCACATTCGGGGCAGCGAGCAGACGAACGTCCCGGCTCCAGCAGTGGTAGCACCCGTTCCCGATAGCTATTGATGCACGAGCGGCAGACGACGTGGAAACACGACGTCATGTAGCCGAACACGTCGTCCTGCGTCTCCGAATCCATGTTCTGCGTTTCGGTCGTGTAGAGCCTCTTGGTACATTCGACGCAGGTGTCGCCATTGGTATCGCGCATGAGGACAAACATGGAATGCGCCTTTTTGTGCGACATGGGAAGCGTGTCGTCCTCGCCGTCCTCTAGGTCGATGGCCATCTCAGCAGACATGCCTCTTATAGCCACCAGGTCTTCCTCGTTAAGGAGATCTTTGCCGTGAGCAGAGAGCAGCCGCAGCCGCAAGATGGCCTTGAGGATGTGTATGTAGGAGTTGCCGCCGAGGGCCTTACTCGTATTGGGCCCGGCAAGCACCTTGACACGATCGTATGCGTCCCTTTCGAAGAGGTCGTACAGGGCCTGCTCGTCGGGGCTAAATTTCAGCTCGACCATGGCGTCTTTTCGTTCAGGCAAGCCAATCTTGTTCTTCAGTCGCCGCAGCGTAATGGTGTCGACGAGAACCCGGAGTTTGGGCACAATCTGGGGATCGCACGCCTTGAACGGCTCGACGATGTATCGGTAAAACTTGGACCGCTCGTCGAAGGGATGAAGTCGCACGAAGCTCAGAAGCGCCGCCAAATCATCCAACCTGTTTTGCACCGGCGTTCCCGTCACTGCCCAGCGTCTCTCGGCCTGCAGGCGGCACATGGCCTTGAATTGCAGCGTCGACTGCTCGCGGATCATGTGCGCCTCGTCCAGCACTATGCGGAACCAACCAATCTCTTCCAGGGGATACAGTCCCTCGCCTCGCTTGCGGCGGGTGCTGAGCTCGTTTGAGACGGATCCGTACGTGGTGATGACGATGTCGAAGCTGGCCAGCTTTGCCGCATCCTTGATCCGGTTGGACCCGTGGTAGACGTGGTACGACAGAGAGCCTGGTCGGATGTGCTGCTTGATCTGCTCCTCCCAGTTGGTGATGGTGCTCAGCGGACAGACAATCAACGTCGATCGGGCCTGCCTAGTCACCGGCAGAGGGTCGAAGCTCGGCTGGTGCATGCCGAGACCATCCTTTGTTTTGTGTCCTGCATCGGCGGCGGGACGCTGGACCGGCTCGCGACCCTCCCACTGGGCGGCATCGTCGGTGGTGCTCGCAATGAGAGACAGGATACTCAGTGTCTTGCCGAGCCCCATTATATCAGCCAAGATGCCGCCCCGAGTCTCCGGGGGCGCCTCTCTCTGCCGAAGGCCGGTAATGACATTGAAATAGATGCGCTGACCCCTGTCGTCCTTCTTGTCCTGCCAAAAAGACACCATGCCCTGTTCGTTCGCCTGCTCGCTCAGAGGCCGCTCCCTCATAAGCATAAAGTATAGCCCCTGTCTCTGGTGTTGCAGCAGACTGGTCGTGACGCGTGCGTCGGGCTCCTTGCAAGGCAGGTCATCGTTTCGCTTGAGAGAATCAAAGACGCCCATAACCTCGGAACGTATCTCCTCGACCGTCCGGTTGACCGAACCTGAGGAAGAACCACGAGAGTCGGTCGGATAGACTCTAGGTGGTGGCGGACGGAACTCGCTGCTGTGCGGGTTTTCGTACTTGATGCCCTTTTGCACTATGGAGGGCGAGAGAAGGACGAAGTTCTGTTTCTGCAGATGACTGCCGACTACCTTGGCGTACCGACGGGGCCCGTACACGACGACGTCGAGGTCGTAGGAGCGCGAGGTCGGCTGGCCTGGTTCCTCGCCGGGCTTCTTAGGCTGAGACGGGATTCGGCAATCAGTCCTCAGTCGGAGGTTCGCGTCGAGGAGAGGGCAGAAGGCAGCGGCGGTCTTTGGCTCGACGAGACCAATGATTTCGCGCGTGTGATCGGATGCGTGGATCTTATGGGACCTCTCGTTCACCTGCCTCTTGAGGACAATCTTAATGGCCGGTTGGTATCCTGGACCCCATAGGCTTTGCGTTCCTGGCCTCGGCGAGGGAACGGTCGAACAGTTCAGACCACTTTTTATCATGCCGAAGCAGACCTCTTCGTCTTTCGAATCGGCTATCATGATGACGTCGTCGTCATCGTTGGCTGCGCCAGTCAGCAGCTGGAGGGGAGGAGCCCAGCCAGAGACGGTGCTTACCATCAGTCAAGTCTACCGTTTGGGGGGGCGCGGCTCGTTTTTCCTTGACGTAGGCTCCGAGAACGCCGGTGCCAGCTCGGACTGGAATTTCGCTTGAGTTTGCGGCATCTTGGGTCTTTCGACGTTTCGGCTCGGGAACCAGATCGCGGCTCTGAACGTTGTTGGCGCGCTCAAACATGCTGGCGGCGGAAGAAAGGCCACCAAGCGTCGAAGGGTCAGAAGTCTCATCGGGGCTTGAAAAGAGGAACTGAACGGGGCTGGCAGCGCCGCTGCGGGCTTCGTATCTCGCGGGTCGTCGGTGCGCAGCCGGAGGATCCATGGAGGAAGAACGACCTAGTTCCATGGCGCTATTGACTCGGCGGTTTGGCTGAAGCAAGGCAGTCGGATCCCAGGCGGAGGAGGCGGCTGTAGGATGCGCTCCATGAGCATGATTTTGGGCAGAGAGGTGAGAGGACGAGGCGGAAAGGGGTGGAGGAGGGTAAGCTGTAGGAGGAGGAGGGAGAGGAGGAGGAGGAGTCGTCGAGGCGAAAGCGGGCAAAGCCACGGCGTCACTCGAAGCTGAAGGGGACGAGTAATAGGAAGTCGGAAGAGAATCGTTAGCAGCCATGCTGGGCGAGAGGGAAGAAATGGCGTTGGAGTGTCATAGGCGGCGAGCCGGGAGAAGGAAGAAAGAAAGGAAGAGAGAGAAGAAGAGAGAGAGAGAGAGAGAGAGAGAGAGAGAGAGAGAGAGAGAGAGAGAGAGAGAGAGAGAGAGAGAGAGAGAGAGAGAGAGAGAGAAAACGAA
>LKCN02000014.1:784444-799735 GCA_001633055.2 Ophiocordyceps polyrhachis-furcata BCC 54312 | reverse complement strand
AGCTTTGCCGCTTGCTTTTCCTCGTCGGGAGCCTACCTGGCCGTCGGGACCCAGCACGGCACCGTCTCCATTTTCGATACGACGCTCCTCGCCCTCGCAGATGGGGAGCCCCTCATCACGACCTTTACATCCTCCCGTCCGGAGAGCGGACCTGGAGCCGTTCGAGACATGGCCTTTTGCCCGGGGCCATTTGATATTCTGGCCTGGACCGAGGATCGGGGACACATTGGGTTTGCCGACATGCGCAGCAACTTTGTCATGCGTCAGATCATTGACATCAACGCCGAGGCCGATTTCGAACACATCGACATCCTGGACCGCAACACGATTGATCCCCGACTCCTCAGCAGCAACGGCGAATGGCGAAGTGGGAGGTCGGCGTCGTCGCGGCGGCGGAACGGGGAGGGACTTGATACCCTGAACCAGCCGCTGACGGCCGACGAGACGCTGGTGCTGGAGGCGATCCGGAGCGATCGCAGACGGCGGGAGCGTCTTTCGCAGAGAGGTGTCGAAGAAGGATCCAGGCGGCCAGACCTGTCGTGGACTTATCGTCCGACCGCCAATGATGGAGACTCGTCTCAGCGGCCTCGAGAGCCGAGCAGCAGTGTCGGCCGCACCTCGGGACATTTGGAGAGCGCCTATCGCGAAGCACGAGCAAGCGGAAATGCACAGCACCCCGAATGGGTGCGCGCCGCCCGACAGGTGGCTCGCGAGGCGGGCGGACAACAGCGTCAATCGACACGGCGACCGGAGCAGCGGCTGATGGAGCGCATCGGCGAGACGTTTGCGGCCATCAGGGATCAGCGCGAGCGGACCGACTCGACCTACCTCAACGTCTTTGATATCCTGCAGGGCAGGGAGCGGTCTCCCGCAGAACAGGATGACCCGTCGCTCCTGGCACCGCTCGTCAACCAGGCGATGAACCGGTGGGAGGAGAGCGCGATAAGGGGCACACTGGTTTCTGATCACGGCGTCTTCGAGGTGCCGCCCTCGCCGGACAACACGGCGGGCTTGGCCTGGACGGCGGACGGGCGTACCTTGTAAGTTGGAATAACAGAGGCCCATTTCCTAGCTCGCCTCAAAATTGCTAACGGCTTTCTCACAGATACATCGGCGCCCAGAACGGCATATACGAGCTGCACGTCAATGTGCAGAGCAGGAAGTTTTGCCCGAGCATCACGATGCGCTGAGGGCGCAGCCGGACGGAAAGAATAAAGGAGAAAAAAAAAAAATCATCGGCGACCGGAATATGGTGGTCTCCTCTCTGGCTCGGGATCCATGGCCTGTTTTGTGCAAGGATTTGTTTAGTTTCTCCCCAGCTTTTTCTTGGGTGACATGGATACCTGATGTTTGTCTGTTTTGCATGTGTCCTTGTGTTGTGGGCTGAAGACACCGTGGATGAATTACTGGAGGCTGGGCTTTATGGTTATCACGGCTCGCGTCTGTACGATATATCGGACTTCATGCGGCCCGAGGGAAGCACGAGGAAGCTAACAAAAGTTTTGACTTGCCAAGAGCCAGAGGGCGTCAATCGGCTGTGGTGACGGTTCCGTACAAAAGCTCCTCGACCATCTCGGCGATGGCCAGGCAGCTGGTGAGGCCGGGGCTCTCGATACCCAACAGATCAACCCAGCCTTCGTAGCGGTCGTCTTTGCAAATGACGAAATCTTGCAAGTTGGAAGCACCGCCGGCGACGGTAGCAGCGCCGTCGCGGCTCAGCTTGGGGCGAATGCCGGCGTAGTCCGGCACGAGGCGGGAAGGGTCTAGGCCCGGGAGGTAGCGGCGGACGTCACGGGCGACGGTCGACAGACGACCTGGGCTGACGGTCAGATCGTGGGGGGAGTCGACCCATTCGACGTCCGGGCCGAAGCGCATCTGGCCGGCGAGGTCGATGGTGAGATGGGTGCCGAGGCCGGCCGAAGCGGGAGACGGGGCCGGATAAACGAGACGGCTCAGTCGAGGCTTGGAAGCGGCGTAGGAAAAGTACGAGCCCTTTGCGAAGTGAAGAGGACGGTGATGAGAGTCTGAGGGGGCGATGAGGTTGTGTATATTCACAGCTTCGAGACCGGCTGCGTTGATGACAGTTTCCGTCGCGATGGTTGTTTCACACGATGAGGCTTCCGATTCTTCTCCACCCCGTACGCGAACACGCCATCCATCCGAAGCTCGTGAACCTATGGGTTCGACTCCGACGACGGTAGACATGAGGGCGACGGTACTACCGGCTCCATCTTCGAAAAGGGCTCTTAGAGAGGTCATGAGACCATGCGAATCGACGATGCCCGTATCCGAACTCTCGAGCGCCCCGGCCGGGGCGAAGACACCCTCGCCCCTCGACCGGATCTCATCCTGAGAAAGCCATCGGAGAGAAGTCAAGCCAAGACGTCGCGTGGCGAGCGCATAGATATCCTCCAACGCCTCCCTCTGCGCCCGATCCAAAGCGACGATCCATTTCCCCACCCTGCGATGAGGAACACGATACCGCTTGCAGAAGTCGTAGACGAGACGCTGACCGCGTACGCAGAGCTTTGCCTTGAGGCTATCGGCGCCGTAGTACAGTCCAGCGTGGAGGACCTCGCTATTGCGAGAACTGGTTTCCGTTCCCAACGAGCCGTGTCGTTCGATGAGAAGGGTAGCGGAAGAAGAAGAAGAAGAAGATGATGATGATGATGCTGAGCGGTCTTTCCGTCGAAGAGAGAGCTGACGCGCTATGGCGAGGCCGACGACGCCCCCTCCAATCACCTTGGCTTGGCCCGACTCAGCGTCCGTTCTGTTTACTTTCTTTCCCCCCTCTTCAATGGGAAATTGGAGGGAGAAGGAGAGAGGCAAAGAGAGCTGCTCACGACGTGGGTAAAGTCGGCCCGGGCTGCGGCCGTCGAACTCAGCGGCTTGCGCCATGTTCGTAGGCCGACGGCTGACGGAAGGGATCGGAGAGGAGCTGCAGCAGCGCCTATTGCTGATCTTTTCGTCGGCATCATGGTCGATGTGGTGGCCAGTTCAAGGAGGGAGGGTTGGTGGTGATGTTTAAAGCGGCCGATTTCGGATCAAAGAGACAGACAAAAGGATGGATATCCACTCGATGCAGACGATCGTTGTACGATTAGATTTCGAGGCCGGTGGCTATTAGCACAGCGGTTCATTTACACGGACTCGACGTCGACGTTAACTCCTGTTAAGGAAAACAAAAAAAAATATATGCGTAGCCGTCTGTGTGGTTCTGCAGTTTTTGCCGTTCGGGGCTGAGCTAGTATTGTTACACTGAGAAGAAGAACAAGGAAAAATAAGAAGGAGAAGAGGACGTAGAAGAAAGAAGAGAATAAAGAGGTAGCCTCAAGGATTCCCCCCCGATAATGATAAAGTAAATACTACTGAGACTCCTTCTCCAGCTCATCGGCCGCCGTAGACGAGTGAGTAAGTTGAGAAGGTATAGCCGGCTCCGTCGGGACAACCGACAAATCAGTCAACTGCTTCTCTGTAGCCGCCCACAGAGCGTCAGCTCGACGACGCATATGTATGCAGCATGCCGGAAAACATACCCAGGTCGCGGATGCGGTGTCGCAGCATCTGGTTCTCGCGCACGAGCATCTGGGTCTCGGCCTGGTAAAAGGCGCTCTCGTCGCGGCCGCCCAGGACCCAGTCGCCGCTGTCGGCGCTAATGGAAGCGGCGCGCAGCCTCGGCGACGCGCCGCGACTGGGGGTCCTGGATCGGCGGTTATGTACGTCTGCGCGAGCAATGTTATCCAAAGGCGAACGCGGATAGGAGCCGACGGAGCCGGTCGAAGGTAACGGGGCGTGCCTATCGGCGGCATCGTCGTCCGACGGCTGAGCCGGGCGTCCAGCCTGGAGACGCTGTAATTCGAACTGCTGCTGGCGAATCATGTGCAGGAGACGGTTCTTTTTTGGGGGGCGAAAGGAGAAGGAGAAGGGGGCGAGGGAAAGAAAGAGGGGAGAAACATGGGCTTGTCAGCGGCGGCGATGACGACGAGGGACAAGAAGAAGAAGAAGAAGAAGAAGAAGAAGAAGAAAAACTAAGGAACGACGCACCACGTGCGCCTCCTGCTCGGCCTCGAGCTCTTGATGAAGTTCGCCCAGGCTCGGGGCCCGGTGATGATTCGGATGAGGCTGATGAGGGTCGTGCATCATCTCGCCCGGGGCGGGGATGGCGGGGTCGTTGAGATGCAGGTTCATGAGCACGGCGGATCGGCGACGGCCCGTCTGGGGCGACGAAGGGGTCGCGTTGCGAGCCAGCGAGCTGCTAGACGATTCTGCTGGCGGCTCGGGGCGGTCAGCTAGTTTTTTTCTCATTTGCCGAAGACCGTACGGCGGGAGGGCTCGCGCTGGAGGCCGGCGTTCATTGTGGCGGCAGCCTGCAGCGAGACGGAGGCGGAGCGAGGAGAGCCGGCGGGGGATTCGGGGCAGCCGTTGTTGGCGGCCATGACGATGATGGAGGCAGAGTCTGAAGGAAGAAGAAGAGGGGGGGGGGGGGTGTTAAAGAATAGCGTCTCGATTGTCGTCGTCGTCGTCGTCGTTTGTTAAGTCGGGGCAAGGCAAGAGAATAGACACAGAAAGCACTAAAACTCCTGCAGGCTGCAGGTACGTTATGGCTGGCCGACCAAAACCCCATTTTTGATTACCTTATCAGACTTACATACATTGTATCATTTGTATGTATGTAGTTACTTACCCTTACTTAAGCATCGAGTCTCCTACGCAATTGTAATAACTGGTAGAGATCGTAGCCATGCCTCGTCTGGCTTTCCTTCTACACATACATACATATGTATAGAGCATGGAGCAAGGCAATACCGCACCCTGGAGAGCTCCAAGTACATACATGTGTATGTAGAATTGTAGATGCATCCGACATGGGGGGCAGGCCCATGTGTTTAACTTCAGACGGAGGCATGAGAAACTCTTTAGTACGAGCATTCCGGAACCCTTTACTTTTCAACGTGGCCTTTGTCCAAGGCAACTCCTTGGCAGCAATCTTGGTACCCGTAGGTCCTAAGGCGAGGACACGAGCCTAGGACCTACGGGTAGAAGTGTCTGATACGATCATACGACTATATGTATATACTGGCCTTCGGTGTCTGATACGACTATATATACTGGCCTCCCGAGGGCCAGAGCACGCAGCCCTCATACAACTCTTAATCATTCTACTGATTTCCCTTCAGACATACCTACTTACTCAGAAACACCCACAACAATGGCCAAATTTATTTGGCTTGCAATCTCTCTCCTCTTTACTTTTCTATCTCTGCCGCTTGCAGAAGCAAAATTCCCCCCATGCATTAAACTCTGCGAAAAAGGGGAGGACGTTGTTATCAGGTGCTGCCAACAACACGGGTTTACCGATGGGCATTGCGTCCGTCGGTTTGGACTCTGCAGGAACTAGGAAGGTTACAATAATAAGGCAAGCCCTATATCAATACATATTGTATGTATGTATATGTATATGTATACCAAGTGCGGAACATGTGAATTGATGGGATGATAATAGATAGGACAAGCAAAAAGAAGAATATCCAGCTCGCTTTTGTCATGACACTTACACTTCATGTAGCTACGGCCTTCCGTATAAGTATAACTTATAAGGGAGTATTACCTAACGCCTAACAGCCGCCGCATCTCCGTCCGAGCCAGCCACTGGTCGGTGGCGTCCCCTAAGAAAAGAAAAAAAAGCGCCCGCGGCTGGCGCGGAGGATCTTCCGTACAGTGCGGATCGTCGTCGCTGACGCACTGCCGGCACTCGCAATATGGACCAGCGTCCCCTGTTGACAGCCAGCATTGACTGACTGACTACCTAATTATTGTTCCTTTTTTTTTACTTGTTCCTTGTTTTTGTTTACACGGCCAACGGACATGCAAGAAATTCATGCGTAACTGTATGTATGTATGTACATATGTATGTATGTACGGATACACGGGCACATAACGACAAGGCCAAAGTGTCGTCTCAAAACACCAGTGAGGACGTGTGCAAACTGTATGTATGTATGTAACACTCAAGTTTGGCAGGAAGGGAGTAGGTTATGAGGTCGTACGCATCATGTAATGGTGGTGGCTAAAGGAACCAACAGCAGCGTTGACAGTAACAAGAACAACAACTACTACTACTTACTACTACTACTACGAATCCAGTAATCGTTTATTACCTATACGGGATCTGGTTGGGGGGGGGGAAGCTCGTGGCAACAACGTTCACAGGTATGTATGTGCATATGTACATACATATGTACGTCTCGCACACATGTACATATGTATGTATGTATGCGACGAAGCAACGGCAGGGTTCAGGGATAGCCTGGATAGGGCATGAGCAGAAACATCTCCCCCGTCCCTCCCAGACCTCCCTAACCTACCTACCTACATATATACATACATATATGTATTTACTAGGTCTAGGAGTTGGAAGGTTGGTGCGAGAACCCGTCCACTTCGTATTCCCACATAGTTAGTACCTAGTTAGTACGTAGTAATTGCCGAGTACCTGCATATACCACGTATCCGTTTACGATTACCGATAGAAGACCCATGGTTGCCTGCTCCTCCCCTATATTGCTTGTCTTGCCTTATAAACATATACACCTATACGGATTACGGACGTAATAGTGAGTTTGCATACACACATACATACATAATGACAGCAGAAGAAGGAAAAAAAAAACAAACTCTTATTACTGTGTGTGCGCGGATCCTGATGGGATGGGACGAGGAGCACGCACAGTGTGCAGATCCCTCTGCAGGTTCCCTTGATCTCCTCCGGCGTACCCCTCCCACTGCCCTCTGGCCACGCTGTACCTTGGCAGTACATCCTCTCTCTCTCTCGCTAGCTGCTCTCACCTCGTTTCCCGGACTAACTCAAAAAAGTTACACCAACCAGAGGTACCTTTTCTCTCCCTGCCCTTCCACATCCTCCTCCTCCTCCTCCTCCTCCTCCTCCTGCACCACCACCACCACCTCTACCCCCCCCCCCCCCCCGGTCTCCCAATCAACACCGATTATATGATCAAGGACTCTCTCATTCTGTCTTGTCTCTTTGTCTCTCTCCCTATCCATCTCCTTGTTTCTCTCCTTCTCTTTTCCCACATCTTCCCCTCCTTTGCATTCCCTCTCTCTCCCTCCTCTTCCGGAACGCTCAGCTACAACCAGCTTCGACCTCGTGTCTTCTCTCCCTTTGTCCACCAAAAGATAGAAGAAGGGAAATAAAACCGCCCGGCTCTTCCGCTCCTCTCATTCCTCTTCGCAACCACACACTCTCTCTGTCTTAGTCGGCAGCCCCGTCACGGAACGCTGTCCGCTGCTCATGGCCCGCCCGGGGCTCGCACAATAAGTCGCTTCCTCTGACACGCCATGGCCCATGCCGCGGCCGACCACCTTCGACCACACTCGGACCAACCGCCCTCGTCCAAGCTCAGTCGTCGTGAGTCGAGGCTCGGCATCAAGAACATATTCGCCCGCTCCAAGCCCACCAAGGAAGAGCAGAGATCGTCCGGCATCCGATCCTCCCTCGCCGACCTGGGACAATGGCCCCATGGCCATCACTCCGACGCTGCCTTGTCCTCGAGCCCGCCCTGGGACAATCCGCATCCCGATCCCGTCATGGACCGCGACCACCGTACGGAACGCAAAGGACCCTCCAAGCCTGCTCCTAAGCGGCCCGTCATCAACTGTACCACCTTGCCCCTGTGCAAGGCATTCCCCCAAGCTGTGCGTCACGTCGCACTACCGGCCGCCACCATCTCAGCCGATGCCATCCTGCGAATCAACGAAAGAAAGCATCCCACCAGCCTCGTCGACGAGGCCGTCCAGAGCCTGAGCCGAGACAGACGAAAACACCGTCGCAACAATTCGGCCTCGGCAGAGAAACTGGAATGGACCACCAAGATCTTCGTTCTCGTCGCCTCAGGTCACCTCTTGCAGTACGCCGGCGATGGCCACTTCGATCGCCTGCCGGAGAAGACGCTGCGCCTAGGCCCCAGCTCCGTCGCATTTGCCACCGATGCCATCCCCGGCCGCCACTGGGTTGTACAAGTCTCCTCCTCCACCGCCGATGCCTCATCACCGACCGAAACCCGTTCCATCTCCATCCTGTCCAAGCTGCCCTTTCGCACAGACAGGCGTAGCACTTCCAACCTGCTCATGGTATTCGAGAGCGCCGACGTCATGGAAGCCTGGATTTCCGCCCTGCGCACCGAGGTCGAGAAGCTGGGCGGCAAGAAGAACTTGTCTGAGACGGGAAGGCCCAGGACGACCGAGAGCGTCCAGTCGCCTGCTCAGCAATGGCACGGCCGGCCCAATCTAGCTGCCGACGACGCCTCTCGCCTTCACCGGTCCAACCGGAGGCGGACGCGCGAGGTGCGAAGCAGCGAAGTCTTGACGACCAGCCCCGTCGCCACCGTGGAAGACGACTCGGCATCCAACAGCGGCCTCTCCCAGGACGAGCACCAGTTGGATAGCCTGCGCGAACACTCTCAGCGATACTCCGTCATCTCCTCCGGCCAGCGAACCGTCCTTACGTCTGTCGGACCCTCACCCGAGGCGTCACCTACGCGCGAGCAGGTCGACGAGCTGTCGGGCCGCCGCGGCGAGGCAGCGGCGAGGCCGCGGCCCAACGGCTGCGAAATTGCCGTTCGCCGTCAATCGTCGATGCAAATCGCAGGCACCTTCATCGATGCCGACCGGACCGGGAGCCATTCTCCGTCTATATACCGGGGCGACGGGGTTGCGTCTCCTACCGGGCTCTATCCGACGCCCAATTTCAGCGTGCCTCAGTCTTCGAACCGGCGCTACTCGCACGCGAGGATGCCGCTGGTCGACATTGACGCCTTGCTGCCTCTCGACCGGGCCGGGGAGCCGTCGCCCGCTTTGACGAGGAGTAAGCAGCCACCTCTGGCGGCGCGGACGACGCATACTCTCTCCGTCGTCATGGACCAGCCGCTGGCGCCGCCACTGCTCGAGCCGCCGTCGCCGCAGCGGCCCGCGACGGGCCACGGCGGCACGCGGTCGCCGGCGAAGCGCTCTAGCCGGCAACGACCGCGTTCGACGTCGCGCGGGCGGGAGGCGTCTCCGACCAGATGGTCGCCGGACGGGGCGCTTTCCGGCGGAGGGCACGATGATAACGACGCCGCCGCGGCTCCGTCGCCGTCATTGACCCCAGGCTATGGACGAAATCGTCGCAGCAGGGACGCGCAGAGCATGCCGCCGAGCGCGACGCCGGACCCGGTCATGTTGGTCGAGCCGCCGAGCCGACCGCGGCGTCTGACGGCGTCTCCGGCCCGGATACAGGCGCACTCCAGCAGCCCGCACCTCAAGGCTCAGATGACGGAACAGGCTCTCTTCAACCGCCGCAGCATGCCCCAGCTGTTGGCCGGTCCACCGCCGGCGCCCCCGCCGACAAAGGCGCTGCCGCCCATCCCGCAAAATCTCCGAGGGGGAATCTAAGGGTGAGCGAGGCAGAAACAGAGGGGGGGGGGGGGGTGTTGTTTATAGTACCTAGATATGCATGTATGTACATATGTATGTATGTAAGAGGTGGACTTACGGATCACATCCGGTATATTTCGGGCATCGACCGACGAAGGTTCGGTTCTTTGGATTGTGCGATACCCTGAGTCGAAGCGCTAGACTTGGACGAGTCGAGTCGACGAAGGGAGCTGAGAGAGAGAGTGGGGGGGGCGGGAGGACGACGTTAGAGACAATAGACAAGATGACGTCGACGAGGACCAAGTAGGCCATTTTCCGCGGAGCGCAGGAGACCGTTCCAAGGAGGACTTGTGGCGACGGCGGCGGGCTGGAATGACACCTGCCCGAAGAGGAGAGGTTTTGCGGCATTTCAAGGTATGTATGTATGTATGAGAGAGGACAGAGGAGAGACAGAGCAGGAGAGGCGAGAAAGGGAGGGGGAGGGGGGGTTGAGAGAGAGGGAGTGTGAGAGAGATCCGCCATGGCTCCCTCGTAAGTAAACCCATCCCAATCTATCCATCCATCCATCCATCTTGCCTTGCCTTGCCTTGCCTTGCCTTGCCAAGTCTCAAGATCTGATGTTGGAACATGAGATGAGACGACGAAACGTGATTCGAACACTGGCGGCGATGGTAGCACTCGCGACGACGCGGGTGCTGGCCGGGGCGAAGCTTGCCTCCGCCGAGGGCCTTTCGCACGGGCTTGTGCTGGACGGGCTCCATAAGCCTAGGGGTCTGGTGGAGGATTCGCTGGGCAGCCTGTTGGTCGTGGAGCGCGGCAAGGGGATTCTGCGGCTTGTTCTTGATGGGACTGGGGTTGGGGTTGCGTCGAAGGGGATGGTTGTTAATGAGGGCACGGTAAGGGGCAGAGTCGTTTTCTCCCTTTTCCCTTTTTTTTCCCCCATCTCTTTTGGTAGGGAAATGGCCTGAAGAAAAGGAAAAAAAGAACGGTTGATGATTTATTTTCTTTTTCCTTTCTCCTCCAAGTTAAACCACGGAATCGACCTCTCAGCCGACGGGAGGACCCTCTTCGCATCTTCCTCAACAGACGTATACGCCTGGGATTACGACGCAAACGACGGCAAAGCATGGAACCGACGACATCTGATAGCGGGCATGAAGCAAGGCGGGCACGAGACGCGAACGCTCCTGGTGCCGCGACATGATGCGAACCTGCTGCTCGTGTCGAGGGGATCGGACGGCAACGTCGACATGGGCACGGTGAAGGCGTCGTCTGGTAGGAGTCAGATTCGCGTCTTTCGCATTGATGACTTGCTTCGTCGTGGGCCGGTTGGGTTTGAGGCGGGGGATGTGCTTGGATGGGGGTTGAGGAATAGCGTTGGTGTTGCGGAGGATCCGACGACGGGGAATATCGTACGTTTCCTTCCCTCTCTCTGTGTGTGTGTGTGTGTGTCTTGCGACAAATGTCAGTTTTCCTCTGGCTAAGGGAAAAGAAAAAAAAGTGGTCGGTGGAAAACTCACTCGACAACATGCACCGCCAAGGTCAAGACATCCACCAGACGAACCCAGGAGACGAGCTCAACTTCCACGGACGACCCAGCAATGATAACAACAAACGACAAAAAGGCCACAGCAGCAGCAGAAGCAGTCGAGGAGACGACGACGACGACGACGACGACTACGGCCGCAACTTCGGCTACCCAGGCTGCGTCGCCATCTGGGACCCCTCGACGGTGAAGAACCTAGTCGGAGTTGGACCTGCCGCCGTCACGGGCCAGCAGATAACGGGCGACCAGGTGAAAGGATGGAACTTCACGGATGAATGGTGTCGTTCTGAGACGGTGGCGCCCATGCTCACCCTCGACGCTCACCTCGCTCCGTTGGATATCGATTTTCACCCGGATGGGTCGGAGGCGTACGTTTCGATGCATGGCAGCTGGTATGTTTTCCTCTCTTCTTCTTTTCCTTTTCAGGAAGAGGTAACTGAAAGAATGCTCATCATGACGGGAATAAACACCGATAGGAACCGTAACCCGGGCGTCGGTTATCGACTGAGTCGCTTCGCTTTCGGCCATGATGGCTTCCCCCTTCACAACCGCAGCAGTCGGACGGCGGAGAAGCCCATGCTGTGGGACGTAGGCGGTCACTGTCCCGGCTTCTTGGGGGGGAAGAACTGCTTCCGGCCGGTGGGCGTCGCCTTTGCTTCTGCTTCTCCTGCTTCTGCTTCTGCTTCTGCTTCTGCTTCTGCTTCTGCTTCTGCTTCTGCTTCTGCTTCTGCTTCTGCTTCTTCCTCTGGTGGTGGTGGTGTTCCTCAGCAGCAGAGACTGTTTGTCACCAGCGACGATACGGGCGAGCTGTTTGTCGTGACGGGTGAGATGGGTGGTGCTGCGAGTAGGGCAAGAGTCAGGTACAGGTAGGTTTTTTTACTAGGTAGTAGGCACTAAGTAGGCAGGCAGGCAGGTCATGATGGGTCATGTGTGGCTGAACGTTCTTTCCATTCTGTGGTATCGTCATACGCGTCATACCTCTCTATCGAAGCCGATGATACCTATATCCGTACTTATCCGTACTAACCGACGAGTAATATCGCCCGCCGCCCGCGACGGATGACGACAGCCTATCACAATCCAACCTCCTCTCTCTCGCCATCTCTCTCTTCTCTCTCTCTCACCCTCACTCTCGCTCTCACACCCACACACTCTTTAGTATCCCCCCCTTCCTCAACCATGCCCCAACAATGCCGATCCGCCGCCAACTCCCGACCAACGGCATCATCCCGACCTCGTACGGCTCCCTCCACGACTCCCCCCCACCCGGCGTCGTCGTCGCCATCGTCCTCGGCTCCGTCGCCGGCTTCCTCCTCCTCCTCTTGCTTGTCTACGCCCTTCTCGGCACGGCCCAACAGACGAGGAGCACAGGGGGGACGACGACGATTATAACAGAGTTGCCTCTTCCTCCTCCTCCTCCTCCTTCTTCATCTCACCACCATCATCACCATCATCATCGTCATCGTCGTCGTTCTCAGCATCGTCCTCGTCCTCGTTCCCCTCCTCCTCCTCCTCATCGTCCCCCTACACCCATCATCGTCATTCCTGCTGCGCCCCCGAACGCGCCCCCTCCGCCACCGCCATCGTCGCCCCCGCCACCGCCTCGACAGCCGCGCGTCGACGATAGTGAAGACGAGGTTGTCGTCATCGAGGAACATAGCATTCCCTCTAGGCGGAGGAGCAGTCGTCACCATCATCGCCATCACCATCAACACCATCGTCAGGATTCTCGTCATCGTAGCCGCTCTGCTCCCCGCTTTCGCGATGTCGATCCCGATCGTATCGCGCCCGGAGACGTCCCATATCGCCATGTCGTCAGAGATCCATGACGTATCATGACCTCGACAGCATAAAATTCTCTGAACATCTATATGCTTATGGGATAAAATGCATTTTCGCCAGTCTATAAACAGACAAAAACTACATACATGCTCCTACTCGGCACAGGCGCCTGTCCTCCTTTTTTTTTCTTCTCTCTCTTCCTCAGGGGTATATCCATACATCTCCGCTCGTCATATATTCATCCCGCCGCCGCCAAAGAAAAACGCATCGAATGGGTTCATCTGCTGGCCTTCGCCATAGTCGTCGTCACGGTCACCCTCCCAGTCGACGCAAAAGTCCAGAGCCGGGTCACCGCCGCCGTCCAGGCCTCGGAGGCACTCGTCACCAAAGTGTTCGGCCGAGGGAGGCAGCG
This sequence comes from Ophiocordyceps polyrhachis-furcata BCC 54312, assembly GCA_001633055.2. Classification (NCBI taxonomy): domain Eukaryota; kingdom Fungi; phylum Ascomycota; class Sordariomycetes; order Hypocreales; family Ophiocordycipitaceae; genus Ophiocordyceps; species Ophiocordyceps polyrhachis-furcata. Next base: position 786,566 of record LKCN02000014.1, on the reverse strand, counting down.
CGACGCCAAGGTGAGGCGCCGGGCCCATCAATCGTTCACCCACCGTCTCTGCCGACTTTGTCTGCCACTCTGCCGGCGAGGAGAAGCGAAGCGACGGGCCCGTCAGCTGACCTGGCTGCTGGACGTCGGCGGTCCAGCCCACGGCGTCGCGCCCATGCGGACGACAACCAAATCCGCCGCTGGAGCTTGCCATCTTAATCGTCGCCTTGGCCGTGCGGTCAAAGGCGTCTCTGCACGTTTCCGCAGGAGGACACTTGTCTATCATGTCGGTGAAGACGGATTTCGCCGCCAGGACGGTAAAGTCCACTTCGTCCATTGACTAGGTAGGTAGATGGTAGATAGTAATGCTTTTTTTTTTTAGATTTTGACCGGAGCCTTAGGGACGAGAGGGGGGCAAGAAAAGAAAGGATAACGGGGGTAGGGATAATAGGGGTAACCTACTAGACCGGCACGCACAAGGGGGGAATGCCATATGGCGGATAGGTACGATATCCCGGCCATGAAGAGATGGTGCGTCGACAGATAGGTATAGCTCACGAGGCCATCGAGATGAAGTTGCCGGTAGATGCGCACGATCCTTTGTCCCGCCTCGGCAACCTTGACGTAGATGTGGTCCTCGTCCTCTCGCAGCTCAGCCGTGTAAGCCGTCGGACTATCCACCTCGTCCGACGTGTTATACTCGCCCTCGAACACGACGGGCACCCTGAGGCTGTCCCTGTACAGCATGACGATGGCCTGCCAGTAGTTGAGCTCCAGGAACTCGGTCGAGAAGGCGACGCCCGTCTCGCGCCGCGTCGGCGCCGAAGCCTTCCACTCCAGCAACCTGTCGTCCATGTGCCGCCTCCACGCGCGGAACGAGTCGAACCGGACGAGAAAGGGCGACGGCAGCCGCGGGAGGAGACGCCGCTCGCGCTGCGCCTGGTTGTAGGAGAGCACCTCGAGCATCTCGGACTGCAGCATGCGCAGGCGGAAGTAGTGGTGTGCTACGTGCTTGTAGCTCGGCCGTCGTTGGCCTTCTGGCACTGAGATGAAGCCAAAGGGCGTGAGGCAGTCGTCGTCGAGGAGGGACGGCAGTTCTGCCGTGATGATGACCTGGTCGCTTATGCCAAAGGGGCGGCCGACGCCGGTGCTGACGAGCCGGTCGAGCGAATACGTGCACCACCAGAGGCGACGGCGCATGTCGCGCGTCCAGAGCCGTCGGCAGCGGCCGTCCTGTTCGCCGGACCATTCGTCTTGTCCGTCCTCGTGGTTCTCCTGGTGAAGGCCGAGGTCTACGGAAAAACATAGCTTGGAGAGAAAGTTTGAGAACCAAGACGTGGATCGGTCTCTCTCATTCTGTCTCTCACCTTGTAGGAATCTCCCTCTTGGTGATGGGATCGTATCCAACACAGGCGACATCCGCCTCGGCACAACCCGCACAAGTCGGAAGTTTCTGATCACACCGGTTCTTCCGCAGCCGACAGCGACTGCAGGCGCTCACGTTGCGAAAGTTGCTGCTCTGACCTGCCCGACTGGTCGAGCGGTCGGAGGATGGCCGTCGCTGGCGCTGGACGGCGACCGGGGACGGGATTTGGTTATCGAGTTGAGAGAGGTCGTCGGCCCTGTGCTGGGAGACGGCCAGAAGGACGGGCAAGGTTCCGTTTCGATGTAGTTTTTTGTCTCGATTAATTTTCCCATCTTATCGTTTGTATGTATGTATGTAGGATGTAGTATGTGGCGTATGAGGTAGATGGAGGTGAAGGGGAAAATGTCGATGCCGAGCATCCAAACCGATCCAAGCAGCGAGCGATACAGTCAGCCATGGCAATGCGAGGGAGAGCCCGTTCTCTCTCTCTCTCTGTCTCTTCCTCCACCCCTTTCTCTCACTCGCGCACTCTCTCTCTCTCTCTCTCTCTCTCTCTCTCGGGGGGGCTTCTCGCCAAACAGGTAGATTCGAACGAGGTGCAGGGCCGTGCTCCAACAAATCGCTCTATCGGAGCTGTACCCGTAGGTCCTAGGCTCGGATTGACCTCGCCTAATTATCCATCCATCCATCCAATCCAATCCAATCCACCCAGTCCAAGTGGAGAGAGAGAGAGAGAGGGAGGGAGAGGGAGGGAGAGAGAGAGAGGAGGACCTTTTT
>LKCN02000014.1:723534-774199 GCA_001633055.2 Ophiocordyceps polyrhachis-furcata BCC 54312 | reverse complement strand
CGGCCACGCGACTTGCCCCCATGTCTTTGTCGAGCGAAGGTCAATGAAGCGGGCGCGGCGTCGCTTGCGACCCCTCTCCCCTTCTGCCCCGCCCTCTCTCTCTCTCTCTCTCTCTCTCTCTCTCTCTCTCTCTCTCTCTCTCTCTCTCTCTCTCTTCTAGCTCCCGCTCTCTCTTCCATTTTTTCCCATCCTGGTGATTCTTTGTAGACGCTCAGCATCTATCCTATACCAACCTTCCTAGTCAATAGGCGCGCGCAGTGTGACGCGAGCCGGCACATGGGCACCGTGGAGGACGGGAGAGGCGCATGAGGGCGCGCGCGGGGGGGGGGGGTCCATGACTGCACATCGCCGTATCAAGGCCCGTGTTGCCAGGAAGCCCCATGTCTCCGTCGTGCTGTGTGTGTGTGTATGTATGTATAAGCTCGAGAACGGTTTCCGGTTGCGCAAGTGACTGCATGCCGTGGCGGTGGGGGCGTGAGGCGACGGCGCATGCTATCGCGGGTACCCCCGGAAGGCTGGCAGGCTGCCCTGTCAGAGGCTGTCGGTCGATTGATGATTGATGGATGGGGTTGGCGAGATGTGGTCCAATTCGTCGGACGTTGATACCCATGTGCGATGATTATGCGGGGTGGGAAAGGTCCCCGCCTCGCTAAAAATGACATGCTTACTTAAGCGTTGACAGCGCCGACACGGAGAGACGACCTAACCTATATCTGGATCCATGTGCTGGCTGGACGGCGGCGGACCTTGAAACCATGGTCGTCGTTATCGCCTCCAATTCCATGTCAATCCTCCATTATAGCACAAAGCGGCCCGTTCCCAGGTAACCCGACGAAAGCCGCGCCGGGCCGCCTTCCTTACCTCATCAACGGACGCTCTCTCCGATAGGCCACGAGCGGCGCGCAATCGAACTTCACTCAGCCATGGCGGGCAAAAAAGGCGACAACAGCAAAAAGGCGGCAGGCAACGCGCGCAAGGCCGAGGCCGCCGCCCAGAAAGCCGCCGTCGAAGACTCCCGACTCGAGGCGGCCGAAGCCGACAAGTGGTCCAAGGGAGCCAAGAATAACGCAAAAAGGTTGCGTCGGGCCGGGCGGCCGCCTCCCCCCCCCCCACGTCGCATGCCGCAGCAAGCTGATGCCGTCGTTTCATTGAATTATCAGAGAGACGGAAGCAGCCAAAAAGGCCGAGCAAGCACGGAAAAAGGCCGAAAAGGACGCTCTCCTTCGCGAGGAAGAGGCCAACATTGGCGGCCGCGACGAGCCCAAAAAGTCCAAGGCCCCGGTCAAGAAGACGCGCGGACTTGACCTATCGCAGCTCGATGACGGTCCGGCCGCGACGCTCAACGCCTCAGGCATCGATAACGCCCTCGACGCCCTCTCCCTGACGGCCGGGCCCGATGGCGCCGCCGCCGCCATTGATAAGCATCCCGAGAAGCGCTTCGCCGCCGCCTACGCAAAGTACGAGGACCGCCGCCTGCAGGAGATGAAGGCGGATGGTAGCGGTGTCGGCTTGCGGCTCGAGCAGCGCAAGCAGAGGATCAGGAAGGAGTTTGACAAGAGCCCGGAAAACCCCTTCAACCAGGTGACGGCTGCGTACAACGCCACCAGGGCTGACGTCTCCGACTTACGCGCGCAGGAGGCGGCCAAGGTCGAGAAGCGCCTGGGCCAGTGACGGCCTCTTTGTCGTTTTGTGGCAGGACGAGAGTCTGGAAAGTCCTTACTCCTTGATACCTATCATACCTACATACCACTTACATCATCCAACCTACCTCCCTCCTACTTGTCTCGTTAGACAAGCCATACCTGTTGAGATAGATGGTGTAGCCTGGCCTGGGGCAACTACAGTGGTAGATCTGTCTTACTAATAAGACGGTCCACCATCGGCCTACCACCACTTGGAACCCCTTGGTGACTCTGAACAACTCCTAAACAAGCCATGGCATTCACTAAATCCGTATCGCCCGACGCGCTCCCGTCTCTACGAAGACAGCACCTCTTCTCCGAATTGTAAGCACCAGCCTTTTTTCCCCCCCGAGACGACGTCATCGACTCATGCCGGAGCCCTCGCCAGCGCCGGACTGAAGCAGGCATGTCCCGACGGAGTCTTCGTTAGCCTGACGCCGGGAGACGCCACGTTATGGACAGCGGTTCTCTTCGTGCGCGATGGTAGGTGACCTTGGGTCCGACGGGACGGGACGCAGCTCACTCCCGTCATCGTCTCAGGTCCCTATGCGCAGGCGATCCTGCGATTCCAGATATCGTTCCCTGATGCTTTCCCTTCGTTACCACCTCTCGTCACCTTTTCTACCGACATGTTCCATCCGCTGATATCGCCGCTTACCACCTACATGTACACGACCGACTTTCAAGTTAACGGAACGGTTAGCGCCCGGGACGAGGAGCGGCTGCCACCCGGCGGCTTCAGTCTCCGCCACGGCTTCCCGCTCTGGTTCGGACGAGGTCGGCGGCAGCCGTCCGGAAGCCGCAAGGTTAGCGGAGAGTCTTGCTCGACACGTACCAGTCGCGCCCGCTCGCCCGAGTCTGCGCCGGCTCGGAAGGCGACGAAAGCCATGCACCGGCAGGTGTCCATCTATCAGATACTCGAATACATTCGGAGCTCCTTTGACGACGAACAAGTGCTCGACTCGGTGCCGCTGGAGGCGGCGGGGAACCCGGGGGCGTGGCATGCGTGGCGAACCCATCGTCGCCAACTTGGGAGGCTTTCCGAGACAAAAAAAGCAGGGTCAGAGAAGGAAGACGACGCCACCAAGTCGAATCAGAGCTCTTCTCAGGCACCTGAGTGGAACTGGGACGGCGTTTGGGAGGATCGAGTGGGCAAGGGCATCTCCGCCAGCCTCTCAGATTCCGTCTTATATGGAGGCGGGGGGCCAGAGGAACTGGTGAGTGGTGACGGGGAAGATTCTCTCTGGTGCTGAGAAGCGGCTGACGAGACTCAAGATTCGATTTCTCGCCATGGAGGACTCTGAAGTTGCCTCTATCAAGGAAAACATTCACCGCTCTCTGGACAGAACGGCCTAGGGCATGCGGAGCGACTTTCGCGCCGTGACGTTTGGCGGAAGCTTTCCCCCTTGAGGGTCTTGGAAGGGGGCAAGCACAGCTCGTGGTGTGTTGAGAAAGTCGGTAGGGACTGCGCTCGAGGCTGGAAGGATTGGTAGAGGAATGGCTGGGAGCGATCGGAGCTGTTGTTGTTTCGCTCTATGAAGGAGGACGAGACGAGACGAGACGAAGTAGAAGGAGAATGGCAGCGAATTGATTTTGGACGGAACTTGCGGGGTGCGATTCTCCTGCCTCGACGGTTTATGGCAGCTTGCCGTAGCAGCGCCATGGCCATGGTCGACTCCCATCCGAAGCCCCCCCTTTGGAAGCGGACGAAGACATCAATCAACAAGTCAATTCTCCGACGCATTTCTTTTGGGCAGAGTCAACGAACGCATCGTTATTCTCGGCCATGGCTTCTCATCAGAGCAGCGACTCGCCTCATGTCGAGTTCCACACGCCACCGCAAGGAATAAACAGGGACAAGCCAAGCCCGCTCCGAATCGTGAAGCGACGACGTGACGAAGGGCCGTTTGGCAAGCTTCCTCTCAAGATAGCCAAGCGGCGCGGCCGGGCGCACAAGGCGGAGGCACACTGGGGGGCGGCGGACGCGAGGCCTGCGACGGGCAAGGGTCCGAGGGGACGCATCTGGGGGGACACGCTGATGAGGTGTCGGGGACTTCTCACCAGGTCTACGCCTTCGTTTCGCGGACATGGTGGTGCGCACAGGGCGTCGTCTTCGGGCTGTAGCGGGGCGTGGTCTGATTCCGAGTCCGGAGATGGGGAGGATTCGTCGTCGTCGTCGTCGTTTCGGAGGACGAGGACGAGGATGAGTCGGCCTGTTGCGATGCCGATGACGACGCCGTCTCCTTCTTCTTCTTCTTCGCCTGGTGCTTGTCCGCCGTCTGTCTTGTGTCCTTGCATAGCTGTCTCGTCGGAGGCCGTGGGGGAAGGACGGTCGTGTTCTTCTATCTGGGCTGCTGTTGAGGTTTCGGGCAGGCTCTCGAGTATTCCGTCGTCTCGATCGTCGTCGAACCATTCGTCGAACCGGGCGTCGTTTATCGCCCATCCACTCGGTGAGTCTCTCCTCGCCTCCTCCTCTGTCCCATCCAACCAAAGACGCCCCCCGAGACTGAGGAGCCGAGATCGCTTCTTCGAATACGGCTGTCTATACGATCTCACCGTCGACATCGAGCCGACGCCAGGCTGGACCATGGTCCAAACCATACAAGAGCAAGCCTTTCCAACGTGAGTTCCCCTCTCGCTTCTCATCTTCATCAGCAAGAAAAAAACGGGCCAATATAAAAGTCAGCACCATCTACGCCGGATCAAGCCTCCTGCTCGTCGTCCACGTCCAAAGAAAGACACAAGGTCGACGACGACGACAACAGCAGCAGCAGCAGCACGCACGGCAAAACTCAGACGATCTGATGGAAGATCTCGAACTCCAGCTCGGAACCTCAGTCTTCATGAACGTCCGCGTCAGGTACTCGCACTCAGCCTTTCCCGAGCATCACAACAAGGCCGAAGGCGTCCTCGGCATGCGAAGCAGGATGGAGACGACGGCGGCTGCGTCTTTAAGTCGGCCTTGTCAGGAGGCAACGTCGACGGGCCATGACAATAACCATCATCATCATCATCATCATCTGCTCTCGCTCGTGCAGCGCCATTGGGGAGCTGACAAGACCGTCTCCGTCAAGTCTTTGATACAGCAGACAGATGCATCCGTCAACGATGATGACTTGCATGCTTCGTTTTTCACGGACGAGTCGTTGCCCCCTTGGAGGCCCGGCCCGTGCCGTCGTACTGGCAGCAGCAGTCCGTCTTCGTCGGTCACGACACAGCACAAGCACACGGCTTTCTGGAACTGGGGCACCTGGTTCTAGATGATGATGATTCTTTCTTCTTCTTTGTACGGAATACAATACGATACAGATTTCCTCTCTCCTTCTTCTTCTTCTTCTTCTTCTTCTTCTTCTTCTTCTCTATGCCAGTTCCGACCCCCATGGGATCGACGTCTGGGCCCCCTTGCGCGACACGGTAACGGCAGCAGCGCGATTCGCCTCTCTGACGGCAGCATCGATATCAAACCCATCAGGACCAGCCCGAACGACGGCCAAGGCGTAAGCGCCGACGAAAGTGTCCCCCGCGGCCGTAGTGTCTACGACGGTAACCTTGCTAGCCGGGACGAGGGCACGGCGATTGTTGGAATCGGCGTAAAAGACGCCCCTAGATCCCAAGGTGACGACGACGTGCAAGACACCCCATTCCAAGAATCGATCGGCCACGATACCCAGCCCAGACTCCGTCTCCAATTCGACGGCGGAGACATCGTCAGACAGGAGGAGCGCCGCTTCGGATTGGTTGACGATGAGGTGAGCGATGCGAGCGTACGTCTCGCGGGGAAGAAGTTTCGTAGCCGGCGCCGCGTTGAGCAAGACTGGGGCCTTGGAGCACATGATGGCTGCCACGACGGTATCGAGCCTCATCTCGAGCTGCAGAACGAGGAGGTCGCAGTCTTGTCCCGTCGATCGGACTACGTCGTCGGAGGGGCCGAGGGCGTGGTTCGCTTCGGGGGAGACGATGATTCGATTCTCTGCCGATGAGTCGACGACGACGATGGCGACGCCCGTGTTGTGCTCTGCTCGTGTCTGCACGCCGCTCACGTCGACGCCTGCGGACGAGAGGCTAGATCGGAGCATGTCGGCGTCAGGGTCGTCGCCGACGGCACCGACCATGGCGATTTCCACCGTTTCCCCCTTTCCGTCTTGGTCCTTGCTACTGCCATCGGTCGATAGGCGCGAGAGTCGAGCGCAGGCGACGGCTTGGTTGGCGCCTTTGCCGCCTGGACCCTTGGATAGTGACGTCGCCGTTACTGTCTCGCCATCGAGCGGGTGGTGGGCCACGTAAGGCACGACGTCGGCGTTGAGGGAGCCGAGGACGGTGATGCGCTTTCGGCGCGCCATGACGGAGGAAGGGTTGTATGTAGGCAGGCCTACCTAGGTAAGGTAAGGCAAGGTAAGGTAAGGTAAGGACAAGTCAAGAGAAGAGGCGAGGAGAGAAGAAGCTTTATTCGATCCCAAAAGAGAGGTGGTACCGGGTAGGTCTGTCTTCCTTTTTTATTATCCGACATGGCTCCTCATCGTCGTCGTCTCCTCCAGCCGGCCGCACAAGACAATATCGTCTCCAAACGGATGCCAAGACACTTCGCACAACCTCAGACCACAACCACCATCATCCACTTCCTCCTCCCTCGCCGGACAGACGCCCACTCCCCCCCCTCTCCCCAGCCAGGTCGGCGCAATGGTGACGATGACAGAGTCGACCAGGCCACGACTCTCAAGCAACGACTCGATGACGAAGCCTCCCCCTTCGATCATGACGCTTTTCAGCCCCTGCGCCCGCAGCGAAGCCAGCACGAGCCGCCAGTCGAGCCGCATACGGGCCCCTTGGGGGGCAAACGACGAGGACGAAGGGGAAGAAGGGGACGACGGCAGGTGAAGGAAGCGGCCCCCGTGTCGCTGCAACACGTCGACGCTATCCGGCGGCACGTCCGAGGCCGACACGCCCGTAACGACGTAAGGCGCAAGTCCAGCCCCGGACCGGCTCGTCACCAGCACCTTGTCCGTCGGCCGCGGCGTCCAGCGGAGGTGCGGATCGATGACGACGGGACGCGGCTGTGACGCAGCCGTGTCCGCGCCCGCGAGCCGGCAGTTGAGCGCCGGGTCGTCGGCCAGCATCGTCGACACGCCGATGAGGATCGCGTCGTGCTGCCGTCGGAGGTAGTGTGTCATCGCCTTGGACTCGGGGCCGGAGAGACGCGTGCGGACGCCCGGCGCGACCGACAGCTTGCCATCGAGAGAGGCGGCCCAGGTGAGCGTGACAAAGGGCCGATCGTCAGATGTCCATGTCTTCGGTGGAAGACGGCGCTGGAGGAGGGCAGCCGACTCGGCAGGAAAGATGAGGCCTGTTTGGTCCATCGAGAGAAGGGAGAGCGTTTGGGGAAAGGGACAGAAGGAGAAGAAAATTTTGAATCCTGCCTGCACGTGCGGCCGAGAACCGAATGGCGTCATCATCATCGTCATCGTCATCATCATCATCCTCCTCCTCCTCCTCCTCCTCCGTCCGCCGGATTCCCATCATCATCAAACTCGGCCCATTTAAACATGGCACATGCCGTCCTTCCCGGTACGTTCCCGGCATGGCACATCCAGAAATACCGTCCCAAGTTTTCCCTCCGCCTCTGCACCACCCTCAGCACGCACGGCACGCCGCACGCGCACCTGGGCGTCTTCTTCGGATGCATCGCCTCACGATAGTCGCGGTAGGTGATGTTAATCCGCCGATTGCCCGCCACGGGATGTGGATCGATGACCAACGCGGGCGCGATGCAGTGCTTCCACGACTCTTGCATCTCGGCGTGCATCACCAACAGCGAGTTGTGCGGCAGGTGTATCGAGATGGCTCCCGTCTCGTGCGACGAACCGTCCTCGCCTTCCTCCTCCTCCTCCGTCACCACCACGCGTCGCACCCGGAACTCGCGCGCAACGCCGAGCGAGATGGAACCGATGACGGCCCGCGGTCCGAGATAGGTGAGCTGGTCGCTGTGCCACCCGACGCTCTCCTGTCCGCCCTTGTAGCAGTTGACAAAGGCAGAGTTGGCTCTCCATGGCTCGGCTGGTTGATGCCGCAGCTTGCGTCCGCCGGGGTAGCGCGTCACGATCCGGTGTTGTACTTGGCCGTTGACTGCCTCCTCTACCGTCTTCTTGACCTTTGCTAGCTGGGGGGTGATGCGCCGCACATCCTGCGAAGCCGTATCAGTTCCCCCCCCTATAAAACAACCCCGTCACACACACACACACAAAAAAAAAAAACGTACCGTGAGTTTAGCTCCATTATAATAGTAATCGTCCCTCTGCGACCGGACCTCATCTAAGCTCTCGACGAAGAAGGCAGTCGTGTGAGGGCTCGAGACGACATTGTCAAAGAGCTTGAAAGTCGACCTCTCAAAAGACTCAGCCTCGGCCAAGAGTTCCCGCAGCAGGCTGTCTGCATCCTCCTGCGGCAGAAAGTCATGGATGATGGTGCAGGGCGTGTACTCGGCCACGTCTTCTGGGTCGTACAGGTGAAGCGTGGTCCCCTTGTTCGCTTTCAGCCTCTTGGTCGTCTTGGTGGCTGCGTATTTCCGGAGCGACGATTGTTGGCCGATTCCCGTCGTCGTCGTCGTCTTCTTCTTCTTCTTCGTTGAAAGTGATGCTGCTGCTTGGTCGACAGAGCCTTGGTGCGCTGCGAGGACGTCCAGGAGCATCTCCTGCTCGACGTCCGGATAGAGAGACGCGAGGAGGGCTAATTTGATCTCGGTCGGTTCGTCGTCTTGATGATCCGGCTCCGACTTTCGCTTTGAGGGGGCGAGAAAAGAGTCCATTCCTACCTCCTAGCACCCATCCTATCCGGAGACAAGAAACGCGGTGGATGACAGACAGACTACAGTATGTATCATCATGTACATATGTACATAAACGCGCCATCACGTGCCAGTCACCCCCTCCACCCAACGGCCCTCCCCTCCCCCTCCCCCTCCCCTCCGGATCCGATCCTCGGCAAAGGGAAACCAGCGTCGTCGTCATGAGCAGCCCAGCCGATACAAGGCGCGCGCCTCCGCGCCGTCCCCCCGTCCGCCAAAACAAAACCCATGGCCGCGATGCTCGAGTTCCGAACCCAGGGGTTCAACCCCTACGCCGTCCAGTACTCGCCCTACTACGACTCGCGCATCGCCGTCGCCGCCTCTGCCAACTTTGGCATCGTCGGGAACGGCCGTCTGTTCGTCCTTGGCTTGACGGCTCGGGGAGTCCAAGTTGAAAAGACGTAGGGTTTCCTTCTTCTTCCTTGCTTTCACCCCTCTGTCGACTCGAATTCGATTAAAACATCAAACATGGACCAAGCTATATAGCTTCGACACAAACGATGCCCTATACGACCTCGCCTGGTCCGAAATCAACGAGAACCAAGTCATAGTCGCCTGCGGCGATGGCTCCCTCAAGCTCTTCGACCTGGCCGTCAACAACTTCCCCGTCATGAACTTCCACGAGCACAAGCGGGAGGCCTTCTCCGTCTGTTGGAGTCCCGTCACCAAGGATTCGTTCGTCTCCAGCTCGTGGGACGGCACGGTCAAGATTGTCAATTGCATCCATTCCCCCCCCCCCCCCCCGAACTCTCTTCTCTTCTCACTTGCTAACAAACAATGGACACATGATAATCCTCCTCCAATCTCCTTCTTCAGTGGTCTCCAACCCGTAACCACTCGATGACAACACTCCCGATAGGAAGTTGCACCTACAGCACCTCCTTCTGCCCCTCCAACCCCGCCCTCATCTCAGCCGCCTCCTCCGACGGCCTCCTCCGCGTCTTCGACCTCCGAACGCCCTCCTCAGCGAAATACCACCTCGCCGTCGCCATCCCCGTCCACGCGCCACCCTCCGCCCCCGCCGAACTGCTGACCCACGACTGGAACAAGTATCACGACTCCGTCGTCGCCGTCGCCGGCGTCGATCGCCTCATCTCCACCTTGGACGTCCGCAACCCCGCCGCCGGGCTCTTGTCTCTCATGCAGGGCCACGAATACGCTGTCCGCAGACTCGCTTGGAGCCCCCACGCAGCAGACGTCCTCGTCAGCGCCAGCTACGATATGACGGTCCGCTTGTGGAACGACGCTTCCTCACCCCAGCAGCCCCATCATCCCCCACCGCGCCTCGCCCGTCAGGCTGGCCTCATGAACCGCCATACAGAGTTTGTCACTGGCCTCGACTGGTGTTTGTTTGGCGTCGGCGGCTGGGTCGCTTCCGTCGCCTGGGACGAGAGGCTGTTGCTTTGGGATGCCAACATGTTGATGACACGGCCCTAGAAGTACACGGAATGGAGTCATATCGAGCCAAGCGAGCTATTTACATACACGATAGTATGGGAGGGAGTAAAAAAAAAAAACCCTCTTGCTGCGTATCTCTCGTTTTTTTCTTTTCTTCTTCCCAAATTCTCCTTCTCCCTCTGACCGGCGCGTCAACGCCTGCCTCTCTCCTGATTGTAGTCGTACATGAGACCCCTTATTTTTTCCCTCTGAGACGGGCTTGTCGGTCAGTTGCCGCTTCGCCCCGTTCGGCGCCTCGGTACGTGGTATCGCGCCTTTCGTGCTCGTGCTCTCGAGACCACCTGGTGCCTCTCCGCCCTCTCACCTTCTTAGTATTTCCCACGGGAACCAAAGCCCCCGCGACCGCCACCATAGTTCCCTCGCCCGCCACCATAGTTCCCTCGCCCGCCACCAAAGTCCCCGCGCCCCCCGGAACGATACGAGTCCCGGCGAACCTCGCGCCCCATTTCGGAAAAGGCATCGGAGCCACGGTCCTCCCCTCCGCCCATCCTGCCGCCCATCCTGTCGCCCATCCTGTCGCCCATCCTGTCGCCCCCCCTGGAGAAATTCAAGTTCGTAGAAGTCAAGCCCAGTTGCCGAGCCCAGTCGTTGCCGACCTTTGGTGGCTCCGGTAGTCCGAATCCCTTGACGGCCCACAGATTCAGGTCATCGACGAGCTGGTGCTTATCTCTCGCCGAGGTGATTCCGATGCCGAAGATGGACTTGTAAGCCGAACTGAAGCAGGGGGCGAGGTCGCGGCCGAGTTGCAACAGCTGCTCGTGGTACGGAGAGGTATCTCCCGTTTCCATTTTGATGCTTGCGCCGGCGAGCGAGTCGTTGGGCCGTAGGGGAAGGTCACCCAGGAGGCGCTTGGTCGATGGCATGGACACTGAAACCGCGAGGAGCCAGCCTTCGCCCTCCTTGTCACCGCGAGCCGTCCGGCCGAGACGGTGAATATACGACTCACGGTCTCGGGGCGCATCGACTTGAATCACATGGCTGACGTTGGGGAAGTCCATGCCACGAGCAGTGACGTCGGAGGAGAAGAGCACTGAGCAGCCGGCATTACGGAAGGCATCGGCAGCCCTGGTTCGAGACGCTTGGTGGAGCTTGGAGTGAATGGAAAAGGTAGAAGCCTTCAAGAGTCCTTCCCTCCGCCTGTGGTAGGCGATATCCGCAGCGAGTTCGACCAAAGCCGTAGTGTTGAAGTAGACGATTGCCTTGAAAGGCATCTTGCGCTGACCCGCTCTGAAGGCCTCGATTTCCCGGTCGATCAGTTCGAACACCGTGGGATAGACGTTGGCCCAAGAGTGCACGGCAACTATGTTCTGGGGGACTCGCTCGTGCGTAAGAGACTCGTTTTGAGCGATGGTCTGCACAAACTGGAAATCATCCGGTCGAATCATCTGGCGAGCAAGCCTGATGACATTGTCGGGTATCGTGGCTGAGACGAGCATCGTCTGACGAGTTTTTTGCTGTGGAGGCGGGAGGTAGCTGGTGATTTCGTTAAGTTCCTGCTCAAAGCCGACATCGAGCATGCGGTCAGCTTCGTCGAGGACAAGGGCAGCCAGCTTCGGAGCGTCGATGCCGGAAAGGGGATCCCTGAGAAGGTCGTTGAGACGTCCCGGCGTGGCTACCAAGAGATGGCAGCCCTGTTTCTGAGTCTGTCGCAGCATAGCCTGTTTCTGGGTACCTCCAACAGCAGACTGAACGACGAGGCCAGTGTTCCGAGTGAGACGACGCGCCTCCATGGCAATCTGCTCAGCCAACTCTCGCGTGGGCGAGAGAACGATACCCCGGATGTCGTTGGATTTGGCGGTCCCGAATGAGGACCGTGTGGCCAACTTGGGATCCTCTACAATCATGCGCTGCAGAAGAGGTAACAGAAAGGCAATCGTCTTGCCTGTACCAGTCTTGGCCTGTGCAACGCTGTATTATCATGGTGAGCTTGTGATGGAAAGTAAGAAGAGGGGGGGGGGGGGGGGGTAAGGACTCACACGTCGGTGCCCTTTAGAGCGACGGGGACGGTCTTGGCCTGAACAGGCGTCATAGACTTGTAGTTCATGTCCCGGATGATGGCACTCAACAAGTTGGGATGAACGCCCAACTCAGCGAGCTGGTCAAACTGAGTGATATCTTTAGACTCTTGAGGATCGCCGCCACTGGGCGCGGCCGCTTCGCTACTGTAGAAGCGAAAGGCGAACGGCGTGGTCTTGACCGCCGTCGAAACATTCAGGTGACACAGTGAGGCTGCAGAGCGCATCACCGGCCGACTGCGAAGAAGAATCGAGGCGCCGGCAGCTGCCTGGCCGGCGCAGCGTCGAAAGCCGTGCCTGAGCATGTTGAGGGGAGGCTTGAGTGTAGGTAAAAGATGGAAGAGGGGATATAGAAGACTGCTGTGAGTTTGAGGGGAGAGAAACAGGGCAATTGGCCGACAGCAGTAGAAAAAGGGCCCTTGACCTGTAGGAGGAGGAAGAGAAGGAAAAAAAAAAATCTCGGCGATATCAGGATTTTCTCGCGCCGCAGGAAAAGTCGGTCCCTTATCAGAGCCAGCCAGCCGGGCCATTCTGTTTTGGGATTAGTCAACAGGGATCGGACCGGAACTTTCCTATGCCGTCACTTGCAGGTTGGGATTTTTTTTAAGGTGGAGAATCAGTGATCGATCATCATCTTCTACTCTCAGTCTCTCATACATACATATGTACGTACATACATACATACATACAAGCCTACCAAGGGAATGACAGCTTATAGCTATGTATGTATGTATCACCTCTTTCTTCTTCCGTCTTTTGTGTCTGTCCAAATAGACAGATAGTAGACAACCGAGATGACGGGGTGCAGTTTGTGTACATACATATGTACGTGCTGACGGTGTGGGTTACCACTTACCAATGCATCGCAGTCCTCAGGCCCGCTCCGACGAAACAAACACAACGACAGAGACGCCCCTTTGGGTGACGGCCAGCCGGGAAAGCGCTTGTAACCTCAAGTCTGGGCTGGGCTGAGTGCCGACAAGCCTCGCCTTCGCGTTACATAAGCAATCTGTCAACTTCTCCGTCCAATTCCATCATCACCTTGTCCGTCCATCACCAACCACATGCAATAAGAACCTCCCTCCCGTCTATACATACCACCTACTTACTACTCTCTTGATAATACGAATTAATCCATTCAACTCATGTCAGCTGGAAAAACTAAACAAGAGTTGTTTGCCCATCAACTCCACGCTGACTTCCATTCCAGCCCCATCCACAGCCTTGCCTGACAACAATATCAAGCAATGCCGTTTGCCATTATCCTCACAATACAAAACCCCCTTTGCAACCGGTTTCCCCCTATCATTTCCTCCCCCCCTACCCCCCCCCTCCAAAAAAAAGAAAACACCTTCTCGCCATGCAAAAACCAAAAAACAACAAACAACAGTCTATCCGGAATCAAACCATCTCCCGGCTCATCTCATACGACCACCCCCCCTCCCTACGTAGCTTGTCGCGAGCGGCGAGGTCCCGTCTGATGTCCTCCTCCGTCAGTCGATCGGCACCCGCCCAGTTCGCGCTTGACGTCCTGGCCCGGAACTTGTGCCACCTCTCCTTGCTCTTGTTAAAGACTTCCTCCATATTCAGAGGCGCCGGCGGCCCGAAGATCTGCGAAGGGTCCATCGTCTCTTGCCGCATCAGTGCTCGACGAAGATCCGGCGAGTCGGCCCAGGCAGCCACATTCATCCCATTTCCTTCGTCGTCGTCGTCGTCGTCGTCGTCGTCGTCGGTCTGTATCTCGGGAAGTTCGATGGATTCCCCATTCTGGAATCGCGGCGACGACCGAGCCGCCGACTTGGCCGCCGACTTGGCCCCGGGGTTCGCCCCAGGACGCGCCGGCGTCTTATAAGCTGCCCCGCCGTGGTTCGTATTGGGTGCGAACGGGATGCCACCCTTTGAGATTTGTGCCATGTCTAGTGGATGTGCTGCCTTGGTCTGACCGTGGTGCTGTGCCGTCACCGTTGCCTTGAACAGGTCCCGACTGGCGCTGTGAGACGCGCTCGTATATCCATACATCGTCTTCGGAGCCAAGTCCTATACATTTCCTGTCAGTCTGATACGGGGGCAACGGGCCATGTGACACGACGACTGACCTTCTTGAAGCCGCCAGATGGCCGCACCGGAGGCCCTTTGATGTTTCGCGAATGATCAATCTCAGCATCGTCGTCGAATGTGTCGCTGGTCCGCCGCCTTTTCGCTTCGTTGGCCTGGTACGAGAAGCCACCTCGGGACGGAGGGCGCTTGGCCTGGTTGTCGTCGCTCCGGTCGGTGCCCAAGCCTCGCTTCACGCCAGACTTGGTCGTGCTGGACAGCAAGCCGTTTACCGGCCTCGTCTGTTCTTCCTGCGAGCGAAGCAAGGTCGATGCCACCCGGGATTGCTGCCGAGCCGCCTCTCCCCTGATCGTAGAAGCCGACTTCTCCTGCGCTTCAGGCGGTCCGTTTGGCTGGGATCGCGGAGCAGGGGGTGGCGCCCGAGTTTGCTTGGCTTTTTCGAGAACAGCTCTCCTTTCCGCCGGCGTCTTCCCCTCAGCCGCCAGCTCGGAGCCGTGCTGCTGCTTCTGTCGATCGGCCTCCTGGCGGCGGAGTCGTTCTTGTTTCTGCTGGTCTTCTTCGGCTCGCTTTCGCTCCGTCTCAGCCCTGGCCTCTCGCCGCCGCTGAGCCTCACGCTCCTCGAGCTCCTTCTTCTTGGTTGCCAGATCCAGTGTTCGGGGTCGGTTGACAGATGAGGGAGCTCTCATGCTCGACGTCGACGACTTGCTATGTAGAGATGCCTTGCTGGACTTTCCGAGGAGCCGGTTCTGTGGCTGCAAACTGGAGGATCCTGTCGTGTCGTGGGAAACAGTGGAGAGCCTGTTGGTAGTGTGGAACTGGGAGTGTTGGGATCCTGTGTTGACCCTGATAACCGTCGGAGCTTGCTTAGCCTTGGCCAAGGCCTCTTTTGCCGGCCGGACGGGACGCTTGGTCTCTTTGTTCCGGCCAGGCCCGAAGGAATGAGGAGCCGATGACTGTTGCGGCGGAACCACAGGGGCGTCTTCCATCTCGACATCTTCATTTGGCTCGCTTTCGACGGCTTTCGCTCGGCGGGGGCTGCTTCGGGTCGGCTTGGGCGTCTCCTTGCTGGCGGCCTTTCCCTCCGCCTTCTTGGACGAAATCTGCCTCTCCATGGCCGCGATCCGCTCCTGCTCCCTGCTAAAGACGAGAGCCTTCTCTCGCTCTCTCTCACGGGCTTTCTCGAGCTTATCGTTCTGCGCCTCAATTCGCTTCGCCTCTTTCTCCCGGCGCTTCTCTTCCTTTTCCCGTTCCGTCGACGCCCTTGTTCGTCGGGCGATAGGCCGTCCAGGGCTGCCAGGCTGTTCATCCTGA
Organism: Ophiocordyceps polyrhachis-furcata BCC 54312; assembly: GCA_001633055.2. Classification (NCBI taxonomy): domain Eukaryota; kingdom Fungi; phylum Ascomycota; class Sordariomycetes; order Hypocreales; family Ophiocordycipitaceae; genus Ophiocordyceps; species Ophiocordyceps polyrhachis-furcata. The sequence goes on along the minus strand of LKCN02000014.1, from coordinate 758,840 downwards.
CTGTGAGAATCTGGCAGTTCATCGTGAGACTTCGAGACGACAGACTCTGCTGATGTCGTTGGGTGAAGTACTGGACGAATGGCCGCCGGTGACATGATTGACGATTTGCCCTCTGCGCTGACGGCTGCACTGCTCGCCAGCAGGCCTCTAGAGCTCTTCAGTATCGATGAGAGCTTGTTCTTGACCTGCTTGAGGGGGCTGTCCCGAAAGGTTCGAGAAGGCGACTTAGACGGCGTGTACAGTCTCCCCCTCTCCGTCGCATCCCGCATTTCCGGGTTAGAAACGGACACGGCAAGTTGGGGAGACTGCGAGTCGGCATCCAAGGCTAGCTGCGTCTCAGCAACGGCCTTTTCCGAAGCCTCATCCGTGTGCTCCAACAACCTGGAAACCTGCTGTTCGGCGCCGCCGTCTTTCGGATCTTCATCGGCCCTGCGTTCTGGGGCTTCAAAGTCCTCCTGGCCGATGGTGCTTTTGCCCTGTATCGCCTCCATCACATCCGCGGAACGGCTTTTAGAGAAAGCCGGTATTCCGTTGGCCGTGCCAGCCACGCTTGCGGGTGGCTCGATCCAGTCGTCATCGTCACCGTTATCGTCGGGATCTGGGAATGCTCCCGGCGTCGACTGCACTGCCGTGCTTTCCTTAATAGACACGGTCTTCGTCGCCGTCAACTTGTGTTGCTGCAACGGCTGTACATTCGACTGGCCCAGCAAGTTTATCTGGGCCTGAAGCCTCTGCGTGTATGTCTTGGTATGATTGAGCGGAACGTTGCTCTGCTCGTCCGCAGCCTTGGCCGAATGTTCACCGTCCGTACCCATCTCGTCGCCGGTTGCCATCTCGTCCTCATCGGCTTTGGTGGTGTTTCCAAGGCTCTTGCCCCCGGTCGGTCTGTTGTAGTAGCTCGTTCGGATGTTATCCAGATGGCTTGTTCTAGAAGCACGGGTTCCGACGCTCATCTTCTTGCCGGCCGTGAGAGGCTCGCGTGCTGGCAAAGAAGCGAACGTCAAGCTGCTCTTTCGGACCACGGGTCTGATCGGGCTGGAGCCGTCTGACGGAGAGCGACCATCATCAGACACCTGCTCTGGTTGTGATGCTTGCGCTTCGGCTTCTTGAGTTTGAGATGCTGCTCCCTTTTCCGTGGCGTTTGGATCGGGATGAGGCTCAAGAGTGGATGGAGGAGTTGCGTTTATGTTTTCATTACTTTCTTGCTGGGTTTCTCGAGTGTCGTCTGAGCAAGGCATCGCCTCATTCTCTTCGGAATCGGCAGGAGGTTCTTCAGTGTGCTCTGCTTCATTATGGAGTTCGGGCACGGCGGCACGACATGGGCTTCTTTGTGGTATCATCGCTGGTGTGCAGGGATCCTCTTCGCCGCGCAGTAGTTGTTGGGAATTTCCTGGCCTCAAGTCATGCTGAACATCTAAAGAAGCGACGTCCTGACTGCCAAAGTATCCAGAGTCTTGAACGGGCGGTAGAGGATTCGGCTGCTTTGCCGGGGAAGCCGTTAACCGAGATAGAAGAAGCCTTGCAGGACTTCGCGGAATTCCCGTCTCTCTTGTCGGACTTGCGAGAGTCAACGGCTCCCTGGGCTTTGCAGAAAACACGTCGGAGAGGGGCTTTTCCTTGTCAATTTTCCATCCGATGATACGGCTATCGAATCGACTCACAACGCGCTCAAGCTCGTTCGGTCTGCGTCCAGTTCGTGGTGTCTTTCCGCGAAGTTTCCCGGGAGTCTTGAAGGTCTCGGCGAGGTTTCTGCACAGCGATCAGCAAAGCGACTTCGTAGTTGGACAAGGAACAGCCGTCTTTACGTTTCATTCTCGTCAAAAATACCAGCCATATGCTCATTGAGCCAATCCAGTTCATTTCTCGCTGAGTAGGAGAACTCTTCGACCTCGGAGTTGACAATCTTGGAGGCGAAGGATCGTTCGTCGACGATCCACGAGGCGTTGCCGACCTGCGACCGCGGTCCTCTCATTGCTGACATGGCTGCTCGGATCCTCGCGGTGTCTCAAGAGAAAAAGGCCGTCGCCGTATATGAGATACCATAAGAGCTCCAGGAGAGTTGAGGGCTTCAAGGCAAGGAATAAACAGTGGATTTTGAAGATGGCCGGCAGTGAAGGCATTTGTTTTGGTAGCTCCCGATTCGGGTTAGCGCCATGGTGCGCGTTGGCGTTCCAAGGGGGAAGGGGCGGGGCCGTGACGGTGGTGAGTCCACGTGACCAATCTGTCTTGTCGATAAGCAGCGCATTTGTTTACTTTGACCGGCGCGTCTCGCCGGACAACCATCGTCGCAAGCGTCATCATGAGGGTGGTGGAAGTCATCATCGACGTGAGTCTTGATGAATGTGTTGCGAAAGAGTTGCTGACCTTGTTCTCAGGGCTTCAAGTCGTACGCTGTGCGCACCGTCATATCGGGATGGTAGGGCCAGGCGCAAAGCCTCTTCTTCCGTCTTAACGTGACTGACGAAAGCAGGGACGAAAGCTTCAACTCCATCACCGGCCTCAACGGCAGCGGGAAATCCAACATTCTCGACTCCATCTGCTTCGTTCTCGGCATCACGAATATGTCGACTGTCCGAGCGCAGAACCTACAAGTAAACCTCTCTGCGGGCGCGCTTAAGTCGAACTTGGATCTGACGACGTCGCAGGATCTGATATACAAACGAGGCCAAGCCGGGGTGACGAAAGCCAGCGTGACCATCGTCTTCGACAATCGCGACAAGAAGAAGTCACCGATCGGATTTGAAGAGTATGCGACCATCAGCGTCACTCGCCAGATTGTCCTCGGCGGCACGTCCAAGTATCTCATCAACGGTCATCGAGCGCAGCAGCAGACAGTTCAGAATCTGTTTCAGTCGGTGCAGCTGAACATCAACAATCCGAATTTCCTCATCATGCAGGGCCGCATCACCAAGGTTCTCAACATGAAGGCCGTGGAAATCTTGGCCATGATCGAAGAGGCGGCGGGAACCAGAATGTTCGAGGATCGAAGAGACAAGGCGCTCAAGACGATGGCCAAGAAGGAGCTGAAACTACAGGAGCTGAGAGAGCTTCTCAAGGACGAAATCGAGCCCAAGCTGGAAAAGCTGCGGACCGAAAAGAGAGCCTTTCTCGACTTCCAACAGACACAAAACGATCTCGAGCGCCTGACGAGGCTCGTCGTCGCATACGACTACGTCAGATGTCAGGAGAAGTTGAGGCAGTCGGCAGCAGACCTCGAGGGCAAGAAGCAGCGCCAAAAGGACCTGGAGAGCTCGGCGACGCGTCTCCGAAGCGAAATATCTCATCTAGAGGAGGACATTGGCAAAGTAAAGGCTGAACGCGACAAGGAACTGAAGAAGGGCGGCAAAGCCCAAGCACTGGAGGATGCAGTCAAGAAGCACGCCAACGAGCTCGTGCGTTTAGCCACCGTCCTGGATCTCAAAAACACGAGTCTGGCAGAGGAAACGGAGAAGAAGGCGGCGGTGGAAGAGGCGGTATCGGAGCTGGAAGCACTGCTCAAAGTCAAGACGACCGCCTTCGAGAACGCGCAATCCACATACAACGCAGCCAAGGAAGATCTAGCAAAGCAAAGCCAGGATGTCGAGTCAAAGGAAGAACTCCTGCAGACGTTACAAACCGGCGTCGCGTCCAAGAATGGTCAGGACAACGGCTACCAAGGCCAGCTTCAAGAAGCGCGGAACCGCGCCACGATGGCCGCGACGGAACAGGAGCAGGCCAAGATCAAAATCTCTCATCTGCAGAGCCGGCTGAAGGAGGAAGAGCCCCGAGCGAAAAAGGCCAAGGAGCAGAACGCCGGCCTGCTGCGCGACCTCGACGGCATGAGGTCGCAAGCGCAAAAGCTGCAAGGCGAACTGAGCAAGCTCGGTCTCGAACCGGGTCAAGGCGAAGACGACGTGTATAAGCAGGAATCCGTTCTGCAAGAAAGAGTCCGAGGTCTGCGGGAAGACGCGGACAAGCTCAAGCGTCAAGTCGCCAACATCGACTTCAACTATGCCGACCCTGTGCCCGATTTCGACCGATCCAAGGTCAAGGGCCTGGTGGCCCAGCTCTTCAGCCTTGACGAGAAGCACACCAGGGCGGGGACGGCGCTGGAGATTTGCGCCGGAGGGCGGCTGTACAACGTCGTCGTCGACACGGAGGTGACGGGAACCCAGCTGTTGCAACGTGGCAAGCTGAGGAAACGGGTGACCATCATTCCGCTCAACAAGATTGCCGCCTTCAAGGCTTCGGCCCAGACGGTTGCGACGGCGCAGAATATCGCCCCTGGGAAGGTCGACCTCGCCTTGTCCCTGGTCGGATACGACGACGAGGTGTCGGCCGCCATGGAATACGTCTTTGGCAACACTCTGGTCTGTGCCGACGCCGAGACGGCCAAGAGGGTCACCTTTGATCCCAGCGTGAGGATGAGAAGCATCACGCTCGAGGGAGATGCGTACGATCCTTCCGGCACCTTGTCAGGGGGCAGCTCGCCAAACTCGAGCGGCGTCCTCGTCACGCTGCAGAAGCTCAACAGCATCACGAGGCAGCTGAAGGAGACGGAAAAGTGCCTGCAGGAAATCCAGGCCAAGATTGCTCGAGATAAGTCCAAGCTGGACCGGGCACGTCGCATGAAGCAGGACCTGGACCTGAAGACGCACGAGATCAAGCTGGCCGAGGATCAAATCAGCAACAACTCGTCGTCGTCCATCATCCAAGAGGTAGAGAAGATGAAGGCCACCATCATCGAGCTGCGAGAATGCATCGAAGCGGCAAAGCGGCGTCAAACCGAAGCAAACGCCGACGTGAAGCAGATCGAAAAGGACATGAAGGAGTTCGACACCAACAAAGACGCCAAGCTAGTCGAGCTGGAAAAATGCCTCGACAAAGTGCGAGCAAAGCTCGACAAGGACTCGGCAGCCGTCAAGACGGTTCAGAAAGACCTTCAAGGCGCGCAACTCGACGTGGAGCAGGTCGGGGCCGACCTTTCGGCAGCGCGGGACCAGCTTCAGGAGGTAGAGGTCGGCATCCGGGCGCAGCAGCGGGACGTCGAGAGCCTGGCGAAGCAACAGGCAGAAGTCAACGAGACGCACGCATCCGTCGAGGCGCAACTGGAGGAAGAGCGAGCCAAGCTACACCTCTTCGACGACGAACTCGGAGCGCTGGACGAGGCGATCCGGTCCAAGAACAGTCGCATCGCCGAAGACGGGCTGGAGAGGCAGAAGCTGGGCCATCAGATGGAACGCTTCCACAAGGAGCAACAGGCGGCGGCGGACAACGTCAGCCGGCTCGAGTCGGAACACGAATGGATCGGGGACGAAAAGGACAAGTTCGGTCGAGCCGGATCGGCCTACGACTTCCAGCGGCAGGACATAGGCGAGTGCAAAGCGACGCTGCGGAACTTGACGGAACGCTTCCAGGGAATGAGGAAGAAGATCAACCCCAAAGTTATGAACATGATTGACAGCGTCGAGAAGAAGGAGGTCTCGCTAAAGCACATGGTCAAGACGGTCATCCGAGACAAGCGCAAGATCGAGGAGACCATCGTCAGCCTCGACGACTACAAGAAGAAGGCCCTGCACAAGACGTGGGAGAAGGTCAACGGCGACTTTGGAAACATCTTCTCCGAGCTGCTTCCCGGCGGCAGCTTCGCTAAGCTGGACCCTCCCGAAGGCAAGACCATTAGCGACGGTCTCGAGGTCAAGGTCTGCCTGGGCAAGGTGTGGAAGCAGAGTCTGACGGAGCTGAGCGGTGGACAGAGGTAAGAAAGAAAGCATGAGAAGAGAGAGGCCGGCCTTTTACATGTCACTCACGGCGATGTCTAGGTCCCTCGTCGCCCTCTCGCTCATCATGGCGCTGTTGCAGTTCAAGCCGGCGCCCATGTACATCCTGGACGAAGTCGACGCAGCCCTCGATCTTTCCCACACGCAAAACATCGGCCGACTGATCAAGACGCGCTTCAAGGGCTCCCAGTTCATCGTCGTCAGCCTCAAAGACGGCATGTTCCAGAACGCGAACCGCATCTTCCGCACGCGTTTCAGCGAGGGCACCAGCATGGTTCAAGCACTGACGCCGGCGGACCTGAAGTAGACGACGATGACGATGACGATGACGCGAGAGGAGCGAGATGGAGGACCGTGGATGGAGGGTGTGAGTTATGGCCGTGCTCGGAGTCGTCGGTTGAAGGTTTTTCGAATTGATCATCATGTCTTGCTATTTGTACATTGCGGCTGTTTTAATGTTGATATCACGGCGCCATCTTCTGCTTGCCCTCGTTGGCCTGTTCTATAGGGTCGATCCAATGATAGAAGTGCGATCCCCGTTGCAGCGGCTCGACCTCCATGCCCACCTCGAGAACCGACTGCAGCTGCTCTGCCGTCCCGGACTCGGGAAACACCGGGCAAAGCTGCATACCGAGACACCCCATCTTGGGTGCGCCGGCATCGACCTCGCGGTATTTCCGGATGGCGCGGTCCGGCTCGGCCCTGTGACGGATGCCAGTTGCAGGGTCCACGTTGGGCAACTTGCATCGTACGGTGCGGCACGAGACGTCAAAGACGCTGGACGGACCGTCTCTCTGGCGTCCCTTGAAGCGGACTGATTTCCAGTCGTCTTCGTCGTAGGCTTCCGCTCCAGAGACTGGAGGGAAAAGGTTAGAAGAAATCAAAAGACGGGAGAGGCAGACAGCGTACTGATGATGTTGCCTCTGAATCTCCGCGCGTCTAGGCGCCGAATGGATTCGTCCTTTTGAATTTTCGACTCCAAGTCACGGATGCTGTTGAGGTTCAACAAGTGCAAGGGGTACTGGGCCAGTCAGTTTATCACGAGGAGAACAGCGTTTGGTCTTGGGGTCAACTACCGCGTCGTGAAAGTCTATAATGGGCTGGTATCCAAGCTCGTCTTTGGGCGGCGCGCAACGAAAGACTTGTCTCTGCTTGGTAGGATCCATGCGGAAGATGGCCAGACGATGCTTCACGCCGAGATAGCGTGCCAGCTCGACAGGCAGCTCCCGCTCCATGTTGAGAGCGTAGGGCGTGTCCTTCCAGATCTTGACGGCAGCGTGCTCATATCCCATGGCGGCCATGTCTTTGGCGGACGGGAAATCAAGAGGCAGCAGGAACTCCGTTTCCGGAACTGCGCGCAGGCCACGGCTCAGCTTGGCCGCCAGCAGTTGTATCAGGCCGCCGTCGTTGCAGGGAAAGCGGACGAGGAGGAAAGATTCTTTGATCGGCCCCAGCTGCCTGCTCTTCTTGGTCGGATCGGGAAGCCAGACGTCAACCTTGACATTGGCCATGAGCGGCTTCTGCCTCAAGGTCAGGACCTCCCAGGCGCCGTCGGCATCCCCTGTCGCTGCCGTCTTCCATTGGGCCAGGGCGAAGACGCGGTCGTGCTCGAGGCCGGTGGGTATCACCTTGGCCCGCGAGAGCTCGATGCCACGACAAGACTTGATAGGGTAGATGAACAGGCTCTGTATCGAAGCCGGTTGACCGGTCTTTGACTTGTGAGCGGCTGAGTACTGCGTCCGGAGGTTAGTCTTGTGAGGACGTATGCCGAGCTTGCTGTGCGTCTGACGCAGGACGTCGCTTCGCTCGACGGGGATAGGGGGAAAGATGATGAAGATGGGTACGGCGAAGACGACGAGGGTTACGACCAGGGCGAAGACGGCGCCCGGAGAAGATGCCAGAAGCGTCAGAGCTCCCCGGTCGGAGTCCATCTGGAGGTAGGATGAGAGGCCCCTTGCAACGGCGGTGATGGCCGGAAGAGCCGGAAAGGTTGGCGTCGAGACTCCCTCCCCCCTCTCACTGTCAGTTCCCTGGAAAAGGGAGAGAGAGCTCTGTTGCGTGAGATAAGATAGACCCTGCAATAAAGCCGTCGCAAAGAAGGGCCGTCAGGCGAAAGATTGCGTAGATAAAGCGAGCATCGTGGCTTGGTTGGTTGGTTGACTGGGCCGAAGGGGGTTGGCTGAGTTGGGTATAGGGTAGCGTGGGTCGGCACTCGGCTAACGCCCTTTGACCTGCATCATCGCCCTACCTAAGCCCTATGAATGACGGGAAACAAGCTAATTAAGACGACCTGCATCGATTAAGCGCGTCTGGAAGCGGCAGCATTAGGCGAACGGACAAGAGGCTGAGTGAGGAATAGAGAGCCGGCCCCCCTTTTTTCCCTCTTGGACAGGCAAGTTTTGGTTGATGTGGTGGGATTTAGGAAGCAGTTGATGATGTATGTAGATACCTAGGTATGTATGTAGGATATGTATGTAGGATATGTATGTAGGATATGTACATATGTAGATATGCATAATGTATGTAGATATGTATGTAGATATATGTATTGTGTAACTACGAGGATGGATATCCAAGAGTTGCTCAACTCCCATCACCACTGTCTGTCCGTCGTCCCTCACTAACATACATACATACACACACACACAATTTTGAAACATTCACTATATGCAATATTGCATTTCGCTTCCAAACCTTCCTACCCTTGCTGCTAACGTATGTACATATATGTATGTACATACATATGTATGTATGTATGTGCTCATGCCCAAACGCCCTTTATCAACATGACGTCCGCGGATGTAGCCGCGGCCGTGTACATACATACATATGTCTGACCAGGTAGTTAACTGCATACATACATACATACCTACTCCAGTAGCAGAGCCGGGATTAACAAGCATTCCAGGAGCTGTCAAGCAATGTGTATACATACATACATATGGGAGCCGAGTGATAGATAAAATAGTATGTATGTATGTGTGCCGTTTCATGACATTCAGACTCATCGTGACTGGACCGTGGTGAGCCAGGATCTCTCTAACTCTCTACACTTCAAGTTGTTGAAGAATACGAGTTCGTACAAAGAGTTGGAAGACATTAGCAAACGTAGTATCTTGTGAATGCCGAACTACAAACATACACACACACACACACACACACACACACACACACTATATGTATGTATGTATGTATTATACTACGAGTCTACGACCTTATGTATGTCTGTATGTATGTATGTACATGTTGTAGACGCATAAATGCAGTTCAGCAGGTCAGGCCCCCCCCCCCCCCCGGCAGTAACCCTTACATACCTACCTACCTACCTACCTACCTACATACATACATAGGTAGGTACATACATCATCAATCTCATCGGTGCGGCTGGAGGTGCCTGACGGTACTTCCACACAATATCCATACAACATGTATGCACGGCCGTCTTCCGCGGCGCCGCAGCCATGCGAGTGTCATACATACAAGGCGAATACATCATCATCGGAACAGTTTCCTGTGCATGTTAAGGATTTCTTCCTCTCCCAACCCTCAACCTTCAGGTACTGTCTGTTCAGGCCGATACCAAGCCCCAGCCGCTGATTCAAAGCCCGGGCTTTATATCATCACCTACTCCCTTCCCATCCTTTGCCGTCCTCTTTGGTTCACGCCCAAGCCGAATCATATCAGACGGCAGAGAAAAGCAAAGATGCATTCTTTGTGAACAGTCAACTTTCAGCGTCCTTTCGACCGTCGCCAAGACTGCAAGTCCTTCGAAACATCTATATATCAATACCTGGGTAGATACGTGTAAGGCATCTCCTCTCGTGACACTGTTGAGAGACTTCAGAACCCAGACGATGACCACCAATGGCGGCTCGCGAAAGACAGAAGAAGGAAAAAGAAAAAACCATGGTCCTTTCACCATCAAACTCCCCTGTTAATACCCGTCTCCTTACCCTGCGCGGCCTGTCGAGGGTGAAAATCTTACTGATGCCTAAAACACATAGGAGTGTCTCTCTTCCTTGACGCCATATCAAACCTCTGGTGATTGCCAGGTCCTTCTTCTACCGCTATACTCGGACTCCCCCCCCTCCCAACCAGTCGAAACAAACAAGGGGGTCAGGCAGAAGAATCGAACAGCCTTTGACAACAACAACATCAAGACGCTGCTACTCCCAAGCCTGCCAATCGAAGACGACTGTCATATCTGGACCCTCCCCCAGACTCATCAGTCCACCCCCCCTGGCGATAGCGGCCTGTCGCCATCACACTCCGTCGTCGCCGTAAGCAACCTCCGTCATTGGCCCAAGGGAATTTCTGTTTTTCCCCCTCGGTCAAGCATTGCGAGAGGCTCGGCAACAGTCTGCAGCTTAATCCGAAACATCTCACCACCACCAGTAGCTGCATCATCGCATATCCCCTTCCGCCCCTTCCTTGCCTACCCCCCCCCCCCCCCCCTCCCGGTCGAGCCCATCTGACGTCTCTCTCTCTCTCTGTGTGTGTATTGTGTGTGTGTGTGTGCGTGTGTGTGTGTGTGTGCGCTGGGCGTGTCGGAATGGACGGCCACTTCGCCTCGCCATCCCGGGAGTCGGGCTCGTCTGTAGAGATGGGCTTCTCGGTGCCCATCTGTGGTGGCACAACGGCGTCTTTCCACGGGCCTGTATTCGTCGATGACCCCAGGGCTTCATCGAATGGTCCAAGGAAGCTGGTCTCCGGTTTCGTCCATAACGGCTCGGACATGGTCAAGTATCGCAGAACAAGGTCCGGCTGCTTCACTTGCAGGGGCAGACGTGTCAAGGTCAGTCAGTGGTGTTTCCCCCTTCCGAGGGCGGGGGTTCGTTTCGCTGCTGCTAAACTCCAACTTCTTAGTGCGACGAGACACATCCCGTATGCGAGCGTAAGATGGCTACAGCTCTCAAGCCCCCCCCCCGGTCTCCCCGTTAACTCGAACCAGGGTGTAAGAAGGGCAACCGCAGCTGCGTCTACCCCGACGCTCCAACCTTAAAGGGGCCTTTGAACCAGAAAAAGACCAAGGATGCTGCTGCTGTTGTAGCCACTTCCGAGACAGACGAGCTCAAGCAGGAGACGAGGCTCCAAGACCATCGGTTCGAGGAAGAGCCTCCGGACAAACACCTACTTTTCACCTGCTCCAACGGCAAAGAACGTACTGCTAGCTGTCCAACGAGAAAGCCCTCGACCATGGCTACGAGGGCGGTGAAAACCAAAACCAGTCTTCTTCTTCGACAGGAGTGGGCGCATCTGCCCCTGGACTTCCAACACCATCTCGCCTACTTCGTCGCCAACATCACGAATCATCACTACAGCATAGCAAACGATGGAGACGGCTTCTTCAGCGCCATCCTGCCCAGCATGGCAGTCCAACACGAACCACTACTCCATGCGGTCGTCGGCTTCTCAGCTTACCATGCCACCTTACAGAAGCCGGACGGACAGCTTCAGGACTTCTTGAGATACTACCATGGAGGCGTAACTCGGCTGCTCGAGTCCCTGCAGCGGAAAGAGGCCAACAATGTACCCGTGTTGGTCACCATTCTGCAGTTGGCTACGATGGAGGTGAAGCCTCCCGCCCCCTTTCTGTTACCGTTGAGCTCTTCTGCTACCGTAGTGTCACCATCTAAACTGGCATATATCAGGAGTTTCTGGGTGACTGGGTCAACCTTATGAGACACCAAAAGGCCGCTCTCGAAATCATCACGCACATATTCGAGCCAGCCACCGTCATGGACACGGCCGTCGGCAGGATGTGTCTCAACTGGTACAGTCGATATGACAACTACGTTGCCATCATGGGTGGCTTCCCCACCGGCTTGTCTCGCGAGTGGTTCGACGTCACCATGCAGTATTGCCAGTCTCGAGTTGAGGCGCAACCGGAAAGCCTGCGATGGAAGATCGACTACCGTTCGGCTCGGCTGAGGCTCATCACCTTCGACATGTCCATGCTCTACGCCCGGGGGAGTCGCGGACAGCTACCTCCTCAAGCCTTTGCCCGCGAGCACACGCGGTTGACGCACGAACTGCACGACTGGAAGCGCAGCTGGGACCCGTCCCTGACGGACCCGACGTACCTCATCACCGACCTCTCGTACCGAAGGGACCCCGGCCCAGAAGACATCGTCGACGCCTACAAGGCTGGAACCCTTTTCCACCCACCGCTCTTCACCACCACGCTCATCACCGCAGAGTGGCACTCCATCGTCATCATGCATCTGTCCCAGGCGGCCAAGACGCCGCCACCTCCTCTGCTCGCCAAGGTCAGGGAGCACGCCTACGCGGCTTGTCAGTTCTTCGAGGCCGTCGAGCGCTGGCCGGCTTGTCCGCCCGGAGCCTTGGTCTCGCTGCAGCCGTGCATCTCCATCGCCGCCCTGTTCCTCCCGCACGACGGGAAGCATCAGATGTGGCTTCGTCGCAAGTTCGCCCTGCTCGATACTCTGGGGTGAGTTTTTCCTTCTCATCCCCAAATCGTCGTCCCCTAACTGACAACTCGACTTCAGCTTCATCCACCCAACCACCCGTCGCCTGAAAATGGCCCGCCTGTTCCGCGATCCCTCCTGCTCGCGCTGGTGGCTGCCCAACGACGAGGGCTTGACGCCCGTGCTGCAGAGCATCCGTGCCTTTGCTGACGAACGGAATGCCGCCGCCGTTGATGATAAGCTGGATAATATTCGTGAAGTGAGGCACCTGTTTGTCAAGTTGAGCCTGGAAGAGGACAAGGAGGAGACCGGGAACAAGGACGGCCTGGCTGAACGGCAAATTAACCGATGAGATTGTTGACAAGAGAACTTCAGTGTCTGGCTTCTCTGTAGTACCTGGTAATGGGGAGTGAAGACGTCCGACGGACTGCCTACCAGGCGAGAGGGGGAGGGAACTAAGCAGTCGCGGCGGCAATGTATGAATGGTTGCTTCTCATTACGCTATCGAGTTAGAAGCTGCGTGCGCTGTCGACGCTTCGGCTATTAATGCTGTCATGTACAGGCTGTCCTATCGATCCCCATCGGGCTCATCGATGGCGACGTCGCTTCAGGGGAAGGGGTTGATGATACAATCATCAATACTAGCTGATCTACGGCTCAGTGGCCGGCGCCTCCAAAGTCTTGTCGGGCACTTCGCCGTCCTCTTCTTTTGACCCAGAATCCTCTGCCGGTACTAAATGAGACGATGGCTGCGATTCTGATGCCGGCTCTGCAGCTTCTGCTTTTGGTTCCAACGGGACATCAGTCGGCTTGTCATCTTCTGCATCAGCAGGCTCGCCCTCTTCTGCATCTGCCACGGTAGCGGCCGTCAGGGAAACGTCTGTTATAGTCGGACCGTCCAAATCCTGCGCGCCGATGAGGTCGGACTGCTCGACGATAACGGGAACTTCGACTACGTCAGGTTCGAGATCGTCTGCCTGCAGCTGTTCTGCTAGGCGTAGGTCTCGCATCCTGTTGCAGGCCGTTTCCGCGTCCTCTTCGTCCGTTTCAATCACTGTAGTCACTGCGCTTCCGGTAGAAGGGCTGCTTCGGATATGTCTCCTAGTGTTTGTGCGGCCAACCGAGTGCAAGCCGTCGTCATCATCTAAGCCACGTTGTTGCGACGGCGGCTTCAGAATCGTTGGAGTCGGCCTTTCAAGCTCCGGCTCGGAAACGGGAGCTTCAATCCCCTCAGCCTCGGGCGGAAGCTTGTAGTTCTCGGCAGGCAGCAGGTCATACAAGTCGCAGACGGTCTTAAAGAAGACGTAAAGACCGGTTTGTCCCTCAACATTCCAGAAGACGTCTCGGTGCTGGAACCAGGCGTGGGCGAATATTCTGTGTAATCTCCTGAAGACGTTGATTAGGTTTTTGAGGCCCACGTTCTTGCTGTGGGCGTCACTGAGGGCGACAAATCGGCTCGGGAATATCTTTTGGTCGGACACGACATTGGCAGCCCAGTCGAGAGTGTGACAGCAATAGTCGATGGCGCAGCAGCTCTTGGGCTGCTCGTGAACGGCGCAGAGAAACTGCCATTCGGACGCTCGCATCTCGGGGCACGTGTCGGCGCTACAGGGAGGTGTGTCGAACAGGAAGCCGACGATGAGAGAATTGCACTGCGCGATGAGGAAGCGGCAGAGCTCGTAGAGCCACAGCGTACGATCGATTCCAGGTGGAGGCTGAGCCAGTTCAAGGGCCAATTCGCGGGTGACGGCCTGCGTGGCCAAGCCGGTGTGGTGATAGTGCAGTGCCGCAAGGTGTTCTTGAAGCTGAAAAGCGGAGTCGAGCTGGAGGCGGTATTAGCCAAGCGGCTGGCACGAGGAGCTTCGTCTTGCCTCGCTCAGAGGGACCAGCGGCGGCCCGGCTGCCATGTCGGCCGCCTTGGTTCCGGGATGAATGCGTCGCCTGGAATGAGCTTCGATGACCGACTTCTCTATCCGCATCGCGTGCGGGCTGACCGTCGTGGTGCCGGAAGGTGATTTGGGGCCGATTTGGATCTCAGCCGGCGGCGGCGGACTGGGCAGCCGAGGTGAGCTCGGAGCCATGGCCATGAAGGAGCTTGGATGATCCAGCACTGAACCTGCTGGAACTGGTGAAGCTGAGGCAAGCTGAGGCAAGCTGAGGCTGAGCCTGTGGAGGCGAGTGGTTGTGGGCGTGCGAGCGAGAGAGAGGAGGTCGGAGCTTTGGCTTTCGCTTACATAACAGTGATTAGATGGCATCTCAAGGTCTTCCATTTTGATTTGAGTGATGCTCAGGCCGGCACGTGACACGACGCCTCTCACAGGCAAAGTTAGGTTGAACTGATTTAGCCCGCGTAATAGCTTAAACATTGTTTTCCATGCAACCACGCAACGGGCATGCCACTGCGACAACTAGCTGACCTTCATACTCCAACCACTGGGCATCATCCACTTTCCGCATGGACCTCGACGACGATGCCCCTCCAGAGCTGGTGGACACCGCGGGGGAGGTTCATGACGAGCTGTCGGTCAAAGTACCAATCACCATAGTGACTGGTGCGTCAACAAACCTCGACATGGAGAAGACCGGCAAAGAAGAAACGATGCTTACAACAACGGCCTAGGGTACCTCGGCGCCGGCAAAACTACCTTGTTGAACTACATCCTCACAGCACGGCATGGAAAGAAAATAGCCGTCATCATGAATGGTTGGAAAGCACAAGTCTGAACCATACATGTTCTCACTGACGTCAAGGCAGAATTCGGGGACTGTGAGTAAAAACGACTGCCTTGTGCCCAGGACGAGTCTTAACTGTTGTGATGCAGCGCTGGACATTGAGAAATCATTGACCGTCAACAAAGGCGAAGAAAGTTTTGAGGAATGGTTGGAAGTCGGCAATGGCTGTATATGCTGCTCCGTAAAGTTGGTCTGCCTCGGGGCACGAAGCAGCAGTCTCCCGCTGACGTCCGCCCAGGGATACCGGAGTCAACGCTATCGAGTCACTTATGAACAAAAAGGGCGCTTTCGACTACATCTTGCTCGAAACAACCGGTCTTGCTGATCCGGGAAATATCGCGCCGCTTTTCTGGGTGGACGACGGCCTGGGAAGCACGATATACCTCGACGGAATCGTGACCTTGGTTGACGCCAGGAACATCTTGCGCAGCCTCGAAGATGCGGGTGGCAAGGTGGACGAGCACGATGATCGAGGTCCGTTGATGACGACGGCCCATCTGCAGATTTCCCACGCGGACGTCGTTGTCATCAACAAGTCGGACTTGGTCAGCAACGAGGAGTTGCAGCGGGTCACAGAACGGATCCAGTCCATCAATGGGTTGGCAAGGGTGCACGTCACAGAAAGAAGCGTTGTTCCGCAACTGGAAGGCTTCCTGCTGGATTTGCATGCGTACGACGACTTCAATGAGAGTGACTTCAGGGCCAAGGGACACAGCCATCTGGACCCGGTAAGTTGAGACTCTCCGGCCTTCTGGATCAGCGGGACTGATGATAGCAGGCAATCTCGACAATCTGCATTCCGGTTCCGCGACTGCAGCAGCGCCAACTAGCCCTTGTCGATGCGTGGCTGCGGGAGCTGCTGTGGGAGAATAGAGTGCCGGGCTCGCAAGGAGCGGGGGATTTTGAGATCCACCGCTCTAAGGGCCGCATCGTGCTAGAATCCGGGGAGGCAAGGATGCTACAGGGCGTCAGAGAGGTGTTTGAGCTCACGGAGCCACCAGACGGCGGGGAGTCGCAGCCGGCCGAGGGAAAGATGATTTTCATCGGAAGGCAGCTGACAGGAGCGGGCCTTGCGGAGAGTTTCAGGGGGGCCATCTATGACAATTGAAAAGCTTGGCAAAAGACGGGGGGGTGAAGACAAGTCAGTCGGCGAGGGAAGCAGTTTCAGTGAGGTCCTAGCCGTCAAAGTGTAGTGTGCAAATAGCCCGACAGCCTTGCCCAGCTTCGCAGAGAGATATGAGCTCGTGATTGGCCAGCGCGCCAGGCTCGGCACGGACCCACTAGAATCCCGCCAAGTGCCCGGCAAGTTGTGTTAAGCCTCATTTAGCCTTCCCTCGACGACTCGACGAAAGATTCGAATATCGCGATCGACGACATCAAGGTCGACTCGAAAGAAGCCTCGTTCCGTGCGCTCGCCCTGTATCCGAAGATAAACGAATCACCGGCGCGCTCTGCCTTCCAGCTCGCGTCATTGGAAATCATCATGAATCGGCAAGGTAGGACAAGCCTGGAACCCTTCTTCCCCTTTCCCTTGGATTCCCTTGCCAGCCCTCCTCAAGCGTCGGGCATCCCGCGCCCGGAACGGCAGATTCGAACGAGTCGACGGTGTCATCGAAAATCGATGAGCTTCGGTACCACGAAGGAGCCGCGACGGCGCCTCTCTATGATATTAGGTGTTCGATTTGGCGATTGAGGACACCTCCGATGACCTCGAGAGCCCCGGAAATCATCGATACCGACAACTAAGATCCTTTTCTTGGCTTCTCCCAGTTCTTTGTCTCCGTCGATAGCTTTTGCCGATCAATGACTTGGGACTGATGACAAGATTCCGAGCAGTGCCGCAGACGCTACGAGGCATGCCGGGCAACTTCTCAGGCCAACCACAGCCTCAGCAACAAGGACGACCGGTATCGAACCGGCTACCCAACGGAAAAATCGGTTGGAATTTTCCCGACTGATCTCGGAACGGTCGATGTGGCTGACGAGCGTAATTGACCAGCCAACAACTCATCAAGCTGGGCTTTTGGCGGTGGACTTCCCATGGGAGGTGCCGGCTTTCCAACCCAAGCGCATCAGCTGGGTGGAAACCTGAGCTTTGCTCAAAGCCTGACGGGGTCGCAGCCTGCCACGCCGTTGGATTTAGCGTACGTACCTTCACTTACCCTCTCAGCTCGTTGCCTCTCCCCTGTTCTCGCGGCTGTGAATATCGCGCCCGTTATCCGCTGCCATTTAATTTGCGCCACCGTCTCTCCTGCTGTGGATCGGGCCGCGGCAGCCTTACAGAGACCAATACCTACCTTCTCATCTACCTGCCTACCTACCTACCTTGGTAGCTGGTCGCGTTTCCTCTAAGAGAACTTGACGTGACTCGTTATTTCTCCCATCCCCTCACGGCTCCTGCTTGCACCTCCTGACTTTGCCTCGTTCATCAGAATCTGGAGAGCTCTGACGCTAAATGCCTTCCTACCTACAGAGAGTTTCCTTCTTTGGCAACCAACTCGCAACTGAGCACTGCAGGGCAAGCCACGATGTGGTCAGCTACAGGGTCGCGAAATCCCAACGGCCCCGTTCAGCGCAACCAGTCGATCCCGGTTACCACCCCGTCGTCAGGGCAGGACGACCTGTTCAACCCCGCACCTTCTCGGGTGCCGCCCAACCAAGGTTCGTTTTTCAGCACCAAAAAGGGCCTGACTGCCGCCGTCACTCGTGGCCAGCAGGGCAGCGTTGACGACCCGAACAAAGCTGCCAACGGTTATCTCCGATCCGAACGTGGTGCCAACGCCATGACGCTAGGGTTTGGGGGGCCTCAAAACACCAGTCCGGCTCATGCACCGGCTCACAAGGGCAACGGTCTGCTAAATGCCCTGTCTGCAAACAGTCGAGCCAATGAGGCGCGGTCGCCACCTGGAGGAGGTGCATCAGGTAGGTTTGCCCCTCTTCGATGATGCGTCGTCGTGCCTATTAACCTCGGACAAGGAGCAACACGGGCGCCGGACGCCAAAAGACCTGACGACATGAGGCAAAAGGCACCTGCGTTCCGCGACGAGGGCTTCGGAAAAGCCCCTGCAAGCGACGGACCGATGCCGACAGCCGCTGCAAGAAGCCAGCTAGGCGCCATCGGGAACGACGGCTCGGTGGGGAAGTTCAAGGATGACAAGGCAAGTCAACATCCTGAAGCTGTCGACCCTCTGGCGGGCATGGCGGCGGTGGACAAATGGGGCATCAAAGGCCTGCGAACTCTGATGAACAACTATCCCGACTTTCATGCAATGGTGGTGGGTATGGATCCAAACACGCTGGGGTTGGACTTGAGTTCACAGGAGTGAGTCTCTCCCCGTCCCTTGACGCAGACGGTCGTCTTCTGTTTTTCTAAACTGACTGACGGGATTCAGTCTCATTTCTCCGCAAATCTACTCCCTCTTTGACGAGCAGCCTCCGAGACCGACAGTTAACTCGAGCAAGTTTCGGCTGCCTGACTGCTACAGCGTCACCAACGTGCAGCCGATCGAGAGCAAGATTCAGAACTTCAACGAAGAAACTCTCTTCTGGCTCTTCTACAGCTGTCCGGCAGACGTCAAGCAGCAAATGGCGGCGGTGGAGCTGTAGGTGTTGCTCAGACTCTGCCCTCCCTGAAAGCCGTCATTGACTCTCTTGGCAGGCATTCTCGGAATTGGCGGTGGCACAAGAAGCTGCAGATTTGGCTCACGAAAGACGAGCATATGAACCCCCAAATTCTAAGCCCCAATCACGAGCGAGGCTACTATATCGTATGGGATGCCAACAGCTGGCGAAAAGACCGAGTAAGTGACGAAGGCCCCGTCATGGCTGGACAAGTACGCTTGTACTGACTGAAAGGGCTCCAGAGAGAGTTTACGCTGCATTATGGGGATCTGGACACGACATTGACGGGAGTTCCGACATTATCGTAGGTGGTGTCAGATGATGCTTCCTTGGTTTACGAACTGCGTTCTTGCGTGATGCTAGGTGCGGTGCTTCATAGCTGGTCTAGTGGACTACCTAGGTAGGTAATCGGCGTTGACCCGAAGCAAGGCGGGAGGTGAAGAATTGGGAATGGGTTCGGTGGCCACAGAGCCTTGGAATGCATTTTCGGGTGATACACGGTAGACGTCAGGCCGTGGTGTCGCATGGCGCCTCAAGCTGAGGAGAACGCAATACATATGTTTCCTGTTTTTCCAAGTATCTCCTGTGTTCGTGAGTCGTGAGTCGGAGTATCCGTAGCCTGTAGGGGGATTGACTCTTGCACGCTCGGCCCTCGTCCGCATACTGGTAGTGTGAGGTAGGTAGGCGGGTGGTAGCCGTAGGATGCTGCGTGAGAGGGGGTTGTCGTTAGTCATGCGGCGGCGTCTACATGACTAAGGCTTCACGTCGAATCCGCCCTTGTCCGTCGGTCCCCCGATAATTCCGCCAGCGACGACTACTTACTACCTCTATCCAGCAGCCAAACAGCGACAGGCAGCTATCGGATCGGGCGTGGGCGCGGACCATCTCCTCACTGTCGGCAAGTTCGCGCAGCTCACATCGGCGGGCCCGGACAGTGACGGACGCCCATGGCCGACGACCAGATATCGCTGCCGTACTTGGCGGCCATCCTGCTGGTGTCGGGGCTGATCATCCGCTACTTGTTCTTCTCGGGGCCGCCGGTCCGCAGACTCGCTTCGAACTCGCCCGAGGCCGTACTGCGGTCGCGCGAGGCGGCGGTGGAGAGGATCCAACAGATGTTTCCCCAGACGGAACGGAGAAGCATCCTCTGGGACCTACAACGGAACGGCGGTAGTATCCAGAGCACAACAGAGCGGATCCTCTCTGGCCGCCTGGAAACAGTGAGAAGCCGCGTTCTCTTCTGGATGCCTCAGTGCAACCTGACTAACGCTTGGGGATGGCTAGCCGCCGGTCTCGTTTCAGCCGCCGCCGGTGCCGGTGCAAGCGACAACTAATTCGAGCGCCGACTCGACGTCGAGATCGTCCGAGAAGGCGGCGCAACCAGATCTGATTACGCGCTACAATCTCAAGGAGAAGCTAGATGTGCCGATCGAGGAGGATGGCAAGGCGTTGCGGGGCTGGAGCTCGAGCCGGGAAGAGCGTCAGTCGATGCTGCAGCGAAGGAGAGATGAGATGATCTTGGCTGCGCGGCGCAAGATGGAGGCCAAGATGGCGGCAGAGAAGACGACTGCAAGTGGGGGCTGAGAGACATCGTCCTCCTTTTACGGTTCCTTTTTAATCTTACCTTGTCAACTTTCCAGTACGATTTGCGATTTTTTTGGGATTTTTTATTTTGACAGCGTTGCAGTAGCGCTTGGATATTGAGGCTTGAAGAAGTGGCATTAGGGAGTGGGAAAGTTGCCCCTGTACGCTTTGGTTGGGAGAAGGGCGCAGGAAGGGAAACGGTCGTCAGGCCAGCTTCAAGAATACAACTTTGACTAGCTATTAATAGGCCAAATGCGAGTCACGACGAGTCAAACCGAGGTCACAGACCAGATAGCAGGAGTGGTAGGGGGTTCGGAGCACGGAGTAGAGCCGGCGATTTGACAGCTCCCCAGCCACATGCACAGCCCCAACTTTTCGTCACCGCGGGGGGGGGGGGGGACTGTTCGGCGCCCGCCCAAAGCCCAATGCTCTCCCCAGCCACGACGACCTGCTCGTCAACCGACAACTGCCCTATTCTTCGTCAGTCAACATCACCAGCCTGACTGAGCTCACACGAGGTTTTTGGGCTCCCTTTCTTTTTTTTGGTTGGTTGTTTGCCAGCAATCATCTACGACGTTAGCTCGGCCACAAAGGAACGGGTCGATTTCAACGATAGACGGCTTTGTTTTCTTGAGAAAACGCGTTTACCATCCGCAAAAAGCAGGTATTTTCTCCCACCGCGTTGCACAGTTGCCTCTTCATCATTCGTCTTGTGGAGGCTTAATTTTCTGAGCATCGTCAGTTTCTTTCTTCAGACTCGCTGAGCTCGCGTCGTCATTTGGCTGCGAAGCTCGACCCTCTTCTTGGACATGGGCGTCGTCTCGACTGGATTGGAAATCTACAGCTACTATCGCTAGCTACGATTTGCAGCCATGGCTGCCTCGAGGGACTACTATGCCGACCTGGAGCTGCCACCTACGGCGGACATCCAGGAGATTAAGAAGCAGTTCAGAAAGCTGGGTACGGAGCGGCTCGTCTGATGATGATAAGACTGATTATCCTCATGACTGACGCGCATCAGCTCTCAAGTACCATCCCGACCGCAACCCTGGTCGAGAGGCGGAAGTCAACTCCAAGTTTCAAATCATCCAGTCGGCTCACGAGGTTCTCTCAGATCCTCAACAGAAAGCAAAATACGACGTCTCCTTCAGCCGATCTGGTCGAGCTCCGGGTGCATCTGGGGTCAAGGGAAATCCTTGGCAGAACGCCGCCCAGAATTTCCCGCCGCCGCCACGCCGCAACTCGACGCGCAACACCCCCTCAGGAGCACAGAGATGGCAGAGTCGATTTTCCAGCGGTGTGCCACCGACTGCCAAGCAGCAAACGGCATCCGACTCGGCGGAAACGAAAAAGACTGCCGCTCGCGCTTTTGAGAACATGCGGAAGTCTCAATTTCAGTCTGGCACCAAGAGTTCCGGTTCCCAGCCGGAAGCTAGGCCGCCGCCGCCGCCTCCGCCTCCGCCTCCGATGCCTCCTCGTACCGAGTCCGCCAGGCAGCGGGCTGAAGCCGCCTTCGGATCACGCAAGACTGGATATCAGCCCCGGTCAGCCATGCCGGGCGACGAGCCCCCCGTATCGAGCCAGAACTATTACCCGAGATCTCCTGCAGAGCCGCCTCAGCCACCGCCTCAACCTCCACGGAGACCTGTTCCACCCATGATGCCCGATCCGTTGAGTCAGTTCCGTGCTCGCCATCAGAGCATGCCCTACTCTTCGCTTGGAGGAGAGAAGACGAATCCGTTCGATGGCGCCCAACCGGGACGCAGAGGGAGCATGAGGGAGCCGGGCGGTAACGACTCAAGAGCCTCCTATCCAGAATTCACCCGTCCAAGCTATTCGAAGCCTTTTACAGTACACGAAGTGGACGACGAAGGACGTCCACAAGCGACTGCAGACGACTACGACGCCCCTCCTCGACCGCATTTCGAAACTAAACCTGGTCCGAAGTTTCATCACGATGCGGGTCAACATCCGAATACTGGCAAACGTAAGCCATGTCTCATGGGCTGGGAACTGTTCCAATCTGATCTCTTCAGCAGACTCCTCCAGCGCGGAGCACCAAAGTGATCGTGGTCCCTCGATGTATGCCTCTCTTTGTTACGAGCATCCCCACCGTCCAGTCCTTTTCATGCGTGGTACCTTCGAGCCGAGAGGCCTTGAGTCGACATACGGGCATCTCCCGGATCCCCAGGCGAGACTGGCTCCTAGTGGAGACCAGATTTCTCTTCAAACCCAGAGTTCTTTCGAGAGACAACAGCATTTGCTACTTCATCACTTGATCCGCAATATGGAAACCGGGCTGCAGCCACACAAGAAGAGAGCCGGACGAGCGGGTTCCCCCAATGGTTGCCTTGTGACAGAGTTTGCTGACGTATCTCACGTTCCTAGCTTCAGGTTTCCAGTTGGCGATGACACCTTTGAACGAACACAACCAACTCATGACGCGAGCCGTTCCACCAAGAGCAGTACCGAAGACATCAATACTCAATTTGCCAAGGACGATGACCCCAACCTGTGGCAATTCCGGGCGGGAGGCACAGAGGCTGATAGCCAGTCAGCCAGCCGAAACTCTACTGGCGGACGTGCCAATCGACGCTCTCCCGCAGAAAATGCGAGTGCCGAGCCTGTCGAGCATACGAATCATCAGCCTCAAATGGACAGCCAGTCGAGCGGGTTCGATGCGGATGGCTGGAGCGACAAGTTCAACGTCGATACTTTCGTGCCACGACCCGGACCCGGTGGCTCTTCTTCGCCGACCCGCTCGACTCGTTCCAACTCTAAGAGGGTCAGGACGAAGCCCACGGTTGGAACCGCTGCCGTGGTCGAGGATTGCAGCAGTGAGGAGGAGAGTTACGAATGGCGCGGGCGTAATGCTCAGGCGAAGCCTCCAGTGGCAGACAGCCCACAGGCCATGGACATTGACTCCCCGCCCTCTGTCCCAACTGCGCCCCCTGTCCAGGCCGAAGGCGCGCGAAACATACCGGTGGAGCCCTCGCGGCCTGAATGGCGACCTGGAAAGCCGGAGTCAGTTATGACCGACGACAAGCCCGAACGGCCGGCCAAGATACCCATCAACGCAGAGAACGTCGGATCGGAGGACATTGGGGACCTCACGGCCAACTTGTCGGACCTCCGAAACGTCGCACCCATGCAGCAGAGAGCAGGTCTGCAGTCGTTTGCTGACCTTCGAGACGATCTGCCGTTTGAGAGTAAGGCGTCGGAAGATCTCCCGATCCATCTACCCAAAGCACAACCCCTACTTTTGCCGACAGTACCCCAAGCACCACGTCTGCCATCCGCGGTTGCGACGGATGGCTCGAAGCCGACCAAGGCACTATGGGCTAAATACCTGGCCGAGTTCGAAAGCTATCTGCAGAAGTGGGATATCTTCCATGGCCAGGTGGTGGACCACTTCACGACGCGCAAGGCCCATATCGCCAAGACCCGGATTTCGAAAGGGTACGGCTTTCTAGGGGCTCGTGGCGACGCCGAGATTCGGGAGTATATCAGCTGGGTGCAGCAGGACAATGGCGTTCGTCAGGGGTGGGCTGCTGCTTGCGATGAGCATGAGCAGCGGCTTCGCGAGTTTATGGCTTTCAGGGAGAAGATGAAGTGAGCACCGGCCTGGAGAGTGATTAGGGGGATGATGGGATACAGCTATGATCTGCGGAGTATGATCCTCGGCACCCTCGTTGCATCCCCCCCCCCTTCTTCTTTTCTTTCCCACTCTTTCGCTTGCGCTGCAGACGATACCCCCGCAGCCTCGGTTGCTGCAACTGTTTTACCTTGTGATCTGGGATCTTGATGAATGGATGGCAATGGGAGCTACGTCTCTGAAGGGGTGCACGTGGCGACCAGATCAGGGATATGGCCTCGACACGACGGCTGTCTGGATCCGTCGAGGGTGGATGACTTTCTGGCAACCAAGGACGCGTTTTACCGTAGACGTGTTTGTCTTTCCCCCTCCCCCCCCCCTGTTGCTATGATTCTTTCCACGTTTCCTCATTTTTTTTTCTCATTTTCTACGCGACAACCTTTGCCGAGTTCTAGGTTGAAGTTCTAACCTGGTATCGATGGTAGCTGGAGACATCTTCAACATAGAGTTGTTGCGGAGTGTCAGGCCGGGTCGACTTGATTTGTGGAGATACCATATAGAAACCACAAATCCATGACGGTGGGCAGCAAGAGCTGCTATCTAGTGTTTCCCTTTTTCCCATGTGTAGGCACTTGGCTTCTCTGCCGTGAACACATCTGTATGATATCTCTTTCATATCTCCCTCATGGCTGTGGACTTTGACAGGGGACAGATTCCCAACGCTTATAATAGTGATTAGAAAGAAGGGTATATATGTATGATAAACCAGAAGGTTGGTAGGCAGTAGTTGTAGAAATTCACCTCTGGGCCCAGCTGCTGGGCCCGAACCAACTGCCACCCAGCTGGCGGCCGTTTGTTTTCAGGGCAGGCTACAGAAGGGACATTGTTTACCTACATCTTCTCTGCACCTCCTCCAATCGTCTTTTCGTCCCTCTTTCTCTTCTCTGCTCTATATTTTCGGCAGGCTTCCTCTCCTTCGCCTCGAGTTTCCTTCTTCAGCACATCACCGACAGACGCATCTGTTTCCTCCCATCATCTCTACCTTGTTGCCCAACAGCTCAAGCTGTTCAGTTATCGACATGTCTCAAGAGGTTACTCCAAGCAAGGGAAATCCTTGGACGGAAGAGGCAAAGGTTAGCTGCTCTCGAAAGCAGATTTTTTTTTTTCTTCTTCTTCATCATCTTCTTCCCCGATTCCTCTATCCGCCTCTGCCCTGTTTCCTGTCTACTTCTCCTCCGACGCAGCTCTATACGTGAGTTGAAGCCGCTTACGTTGAAACGCATTTCAGATTCAGTTTTTGCTTCGTATCATCTCGCAGCTCAGAGAGGACGGGCGGACGATCAACTGGTCCCGTCTCGGCATGGAAGGACGTACAACCAAGTCGCTTCAGAACATGTGGACCAAGATCACCAAGGAGATCGCCGAAATGGAGGCCAGAGACGCAGGTGAAGGCAGCGTCGGAACGCCTTCCAAGTCCAAGGCGACGCGTGAGGGCACTCCTGTTGGATCGCTCCCTGGTGGGACAATTCCACTAATCTCGTTCCATCTGCCAGCTCAGAAAACCGCTCGGAAGCCGAAGAAGTCGGAGGCTTGGGTTGCCGCTAACGGAGGGCTTGATTCGGAGGACGAGTCGCCCAAGAAAAGAGCTGCTTGTGAGTTTATCAGGTGCCGCGAGCAGGAAGTGGTGATGATGATAGGAGGTAGACGGTTCGTTAACGTCGGCTCTACAGCTAAGGGCGGTCCCAAGACGCCGCGCAAGAAGACCAAGCGCTCCGACTCGGATGATGAGGAGAAGAGCAAGGGTGACAAGGACGACTATTAGGTAGCCCCCGTTAGGGAACGGCTACTAGGTACTCCTATTTCGTTGGCCTCGATATATACTACTCAGTACTCCTACATACATACATGCAGTACTATACATACCTACCTGTATACCAGCCAGAGGTGCCAAGGAGTGACAATAAAATCTGGGTGGTTGCGTCTCTCGTTGTGTGACTAAAACTCAAGTGAACAAATGCCTACCTAAACGAGGCAACCCGGTGACCGAGCATCGGCGTGGGCTGAGACCTGCAGAGACGGCGGCCTGTCGATGAGGGTAGTTCTCGAGATAGAACGGGGGTGTGGGTGTGGTCAGTTGTTAGGCAGGTATCCGATCAGTGCAGTTTCGGGGTGCTCGTCTGTTAGGCTGCTACGAGGGCACAATAGCTGAGTCAGATCCGGCCCAAGCTGCGCATCACCTACCAGCTTTTAGAGCTGTACCCGTAGTTAGGGGGCGACTTAGCGGCATTGGGCGGTGCCTGCCGGTGCGGGCCATGCCGTGCAGAGCATGACTAAAGGGAAAAAACACCCTGCCCTATCTCAGGCTACCTTGCTTGCTAGGAAGGGTTGCTGATCCACCCTCCCCCCGAGAATTGCTGCTTCCCTCCTCCCCTTCAGAAAAAGGAATCACATGGGCATCCATCATCCTCTCAGTCTCTTCCGCGTGCGTCACCCTCCGTCGTATCTGGATGCGCTGCCACCCTCCGTCGCGCCCCATCAGCTGCCAGCATAAAGCCGGCCTCGCCCTGTCCGCCCTCGCGTCGCTCGCCAACACGTTTCCTGTTCCAGTCGACCGCTGACGGCCTCATCATGAATGGCTCTCGGCCTTCTGCCGCCGGCAAGAGGAAATCTCCCGCGTCGCCGGGCCAGCCTCCTCCCTCCAAGAGATCGCTCAACGGCAAGCTCCCGTCCGACGACGCTGCCTTTGACGATGACGGTCTGGACGACGACTACGGTGATGGCCTTGGCCCGCCCCTTTACATCGGCTCTCCGGGCAGCCTCGGCGAGTGGCAAGACACCATTCAAAAGGTGGTTCGCAACGTCGTCGCCATTCGCTTCTGTCAGACTTGCTCCTTCGATACCGATCCGGCTCTGACGAGCGAGGCCACGGGCTTCGTTGTTGACTCTGAACGAGGGTACGTACGCTCGTTCCAGCAAGCAAGCCCCCCTCCCCTCGTCACGGTGCCCTTCCGCTGACCTTACTGCTTCTTTTTTTTTTCCCTCCCTCTCGCTTCGTGACAGATACATCATGACAAATCGTCACGTTGTCGGTGCCGGTCCTTTTTGGGGTCACTGTGTCTTTGATAACCACGAAGAGGTCGACTGTTATCCCGTCTATCGCGACCCTGTCCACGATTTCGGCATTCTTCGCTATGACCCCAAGGCTATCAAGTACATGCGCGTCGACGGCTTAGACTTGAGACCGGATCAAGCCAAAGGTATATACACATCCATCCGCCCCTTGCCTGCTTAGGCTAACAGGAGAATCATCAGTCGGCGTCGAAATCCGCGTCGTCGGCAACGATGCCGGCGAGAAACTCAGCATTCTCTCTGGCGTCATCAGCCGCCTAGACCGCAACGCCCCCGAGTACGGCGAAGGGTACAGCGACTTTAACACGTGCTACTATCAAGCCAACGCTGCCGCCAGCGGTGGCAGTTCTGGAAGCCCTGTCGTGAGCAAGGACGGCTCTGCCGTCGCCCTTCAGGCCGGCGGTCGCTCCGATGGCGCCTCGACCGACTACTTCCTCCCCCTGGACCGGCCCCTGCGCGCCCTGCAATGCATCCAGCAGGGCAAGCCCGTCACCCGCGGCGACATACAGTGTCAGTTCCTGCTCAAGCCCTTTGACGAGTGTCGGAGGCTGGGCCTGAGCCCTCGTTGGGAGGCTGCCATGCGGGAAGCCTTCCCCAATGAGACAAACATGCTGGTGGCCGAGATTGTCCTGCCGTCGGGCCCTTCGTGCGATAAGATTGAGGAAGGCGACGTCTTGATCAAGGTCAATGGCGAGCTCATCACGCAATTCATCCGTCTCGACGACATCCTCGACGCCAACGTCGGCAAGCCCATTACCGTCATGCTGCAGCGCGGCGGCCAAGACGTCGAGGTCCAGATTGAGGTCGGCGACCTGCACAGCATCACACCGGACAGATTCGTCACCGTGGCTGGTGCCAGCTTTCACAACCTGTCGTACCAACAAGCTAGGCTCTACGCTGTGGCGGTTCAGGGTGTGTACGTCTGCGAATCGGCCGGCTCTTTCAGGTTCGAGAACACGGACAACGGATGGATCATCCAGACTGTCGATCACAAAAAGGTGCCTGACCTCGATGCCTTCATCGCCGTCATGAAGACCATCCCCGACAAGGCTAGGGTCGTTGTCACCTACAAGCACCTGCGCGATCTCCATACGCTCAACACCACCGTCATCTACGTCGACCGCCACTGGTCCTCCAAGATGAAGCTTGCGGTCCGCAACGATAAGACCGGCCTGTGGGACTTTTCCGACCTGGGGGCCGCCCTGCCGCCGGTGTCCCCAGTCCGCCGCTCAGCCTCGTTCATCGAGCTCGATCACATGCCGCACCCGGGTATCGCCGAGTTGATACGCAGCTTCGTCCACGTGAACTGCACCATGCCCGTCAAGCTCGACGGTTTTCCCAAGAACCGGCGTTGGGGCATGGGGCTCGTCATCGACGCCGAAAAGGGTCTCGTGCTCATCTCCAGGGCCATCGTTCCCTACGATCTGTGTGACATCACCATCACCATCGCCGACTCCATCATGGTCGAGGGCAAGGTCGTCTTCCTGCACCCGCTGCAGAACTACGTCATCATCCGATACGATCCTTCTCTCGTCGACGCGCCCGTCAAGAGTGCGGCCATTAGTGGCGAGCACCTCACTCAGGGCGCCAGGACGTACTTTTTGGGCTACAACCGCATAGGACGCGTTGTGCACAGCGCCACGACGGTGACGGAGATCACGGCTGTTGCCATCCCGGCCAACTCGGGCGCGCCGCGGTACCGCGCCGTCAACGTCGACGCCATCACCATCGACAGCAACCTCGGCTCGACGTGCAACAGCGGCGTCCTGGTTTCTCCCGACGGCACCGTCCAGGCGCTGTGGCTCTCGTACCTGGGCGAGCGGTCGCCGTGCAGCCAGCGGGACGAGGAGTACTACCTAGGCCTGGGCACGCCAACGCTGCTACCCGTCATCAACGCCATCCAGAAGGGAGAGACGCCCCAGCTTCGGATGCTGTCGGTCGAGCTACGAGCGGTGCAGATGTCACAGGCGCGCGTCATGGGAGTGTCGGACGAGTGGATCAAGAAGGTGACGCAGGCCAACCGGTCTCATCACCAGCTCTTCATGGTCAGCAAGCGAACCTTTGAGCGCGGCGATCATCCGGTTTATCTGCTCGAGGGCGACATCGTCCTCACGCTCAATGGCAAAATTTGCACCACGGTTTCCGACTTTGACGTCATGTACACCAGCGAGGTGCTCGATGCCGTCATCGTCCGCGAGTGCGAGGAGCTGCGGCTGCAGTTGCCGACCGTCGCGGCCGACGACATGGAGACGGACCACGCTGTGTCCTTTTGCGGCGCTATCCTGCACCGCCCTCACCAGGCGGTCCGGCAGCAGATCAGCAAGCTGCACAGTGAGGTGTACGTGTCGAGTCGGATCAGGGGGTCGCCGGCATACCAGTACGGTGTTGCCCCGACCAATTTTATCACGCATGTGAATGGACGGCAGACGCCGGACCTGAACTCGTTTATTGCCGCGACGCGCGAGATACCCGATAATACCTGTGAGTTTTTTCTTTTCTTCCCCCCCCCCCCCCGTTTTTTTTTTTGTTCGTTTACTGCTTCGTCGAAATCGGCGGCTGAACCTTCAACGACAGATTTCCGCCTCAAGGCAGTCACCT
This sequence comes from Ophiocordyceps polyrhachis-furcata BCC 54312, assembly GCA_001633055.2. Lineage (NCBI taxonomy): Eukaryota > Fungi > Ascomycota > Sordariomycetes > Hypocreales > Ophiocordycipitaceae > Ophiocordyceps > Ophiocordyceps polyrhachis-furcata. The sequence continues at coordinate 729,393 of LKCN02000014.1, read as the reverse complement.
TCGACAGCGTGCCGTGGGTGATTACGATGAAGAAGAACGACCACTACTTCCCAACCATGGAGTGGATCAAGGACAGCAACGAGACGTGCGGGTGGCGGCGCGTGACGTACGAGGGAACCAAGGTGTTCCAGGGAGAGGCCACCGACGGGGTACCGCCCGTTGCGGAAGATACCGAGATGGAGTGAGTAGGTGGTCGCGAGCGCGCGCGTGTGTGTCATAGGGGGCCAGATCGTGACCCCCGGGGGGAGCTATGGCATCTGGACTGGGCGTTGTTCGGCCGTAAGGGGATCTGACCTTGTTTTCTTCCTTTTAGGGGCATGTTTGGAGCCAAATGTAGGTTAAAGCCGAGAGAAGGCGTCGCTTCTTTGCAAGAGACCTAGCCAGCGATTTGCTGGTTCGGGTGGTTTTCTGCCTTGAGGGGGGTTTGGTTTTCCGGCCACCATTCCCTACGAAGGGGGTAACGGGTCGGCATGGAGGATTTTTTTTTTTTCCAGCGATTGGGGATGTCGTCGACGGTTGTAGAGTTTTCTCTATCGACCCGACACGCCTCGGACAGGATGGGGGAGGGAGGGAAGCTCAGGTTTGGACCTCGGTTGGAGCTGCAAGGATCAAGGGCAGAGAGAGAGGTCTGCTTAGGTGGCCAGACTGGAGACGGGCTTTGTAGAGCTTTGTATTGAATGAAAAGTCAGCGGATCTTTCTGGTTCAGCAGTCCCAGATCTCTTGATAGTCGGTGGGTAGGTGTATATACAATTATACATATATAGTAGAGCTGTTGGCTCAGGGCTCAGGCTACCCCCTATGCTCCACAGACGCGGTGCCCTTTCGCGTACGTTCAGCGGATTACGTAACTACGTGCGACCCTTCTGCCTCGGCTACTTACCCAGGTACATGTTCATGCTTAGCATCAAGGCCCACGGCCGACGACGAGCCAGCAAATGGCATAATATCTCGGGCGCAAGAGACGGACTCGAGCTCCGAGAATAGGACCGCTCATGGCTCCGCAGGCGACGTACGTGGTAAGGACTTGCGCTTGAGATTGTGTGTGTACAAGGCGCTGACTCGATGCACGACAAGACGAAACTCAAGGTGCAGCTGAAGCTCGCCATCGCCAGACTGCGGATGGTGCAGCAGCGCGATGAGCAGCTGGGGAAGACGCATCGAAGGGCAATGGCGCAGCTCCTCGAGGCTGGAAAGGAGGACTCGGCTACCATCCGGGTAGAGAACATCATCCGGTCGGACATCACTAGCGAGCTGCACGAGCTGTTGGAGCTATACTGTGAGCTTCTCCTTGCTCGGGCCGGTCTGCTAGAGGGACCGGTCTGTGATGCTGGGTTGGAGGAAGCCGTCAAGAGCATCATCTACGCCGCGCCCAAGACGGAGATTAAGGAGCTTGGGACGGTACGATTGCTACTGGCGGAAAAGTACGGCAAGGAATTCGTCATGCAGGCTATGGAGAACTCGGATGGGAAGGTGAACGAGAAGGTGGTGCTGAAACTCAGTGTCGAACCGCCGAGACGGGAACTCGTTCAGGGTTACCTCGAGGAGATTGCCAAGGCGTACGGCGTCAACTGGCCGAGACGTCAGCCCTCTTCTTCGTCTCCGCCACCAGCAGCAGCAGCTGATGGCGATGAAGAAGATGAGGATGGATCCCCTTCGAACGCTCAGGCGAAGGATGGCAAGCATTTTCTTTCCAAGGGGGATGCCGAGGGGGGGCAGCAGCTGAGTCGGGCTCCGCCTCCTGGCCATCTTGGCAGTCCCTTGACGGTGACGCCGCCGAGGATGACGACGGAAAACGTCCATCCGCGCGTTACGCTGGGATCGGTTGAGTTGAAGGCTGATAAGAAGATGGAGGGGAATCGGAGGGAGCCTGGAGGGTCGGTGCCGGACATTGATGATTTGGAGAAGCGGTTTGCTGCCCTGAAGAAGAGGTGAAGGGTCGACGAACAGGGGCTACCATGTTGTGTGTGGGAGACGAGTAGTACCTAGGTAGGCACGAGCTGTATGACTGTTGTGATGATGGAAAAGAGTGACGGCATCCTTCGACCTCCTTTATGGGCCAAAGCAGAGAGACCTCGGTGACAATAAAGACGCCATCTCTCCCCTATACATAACCTACTAGGTAAGTAAGTGTACAGCGCAGAGCCTTCTATACCTGGTAGAAACAGGTCAACTGAACCAGCCAGGTGCAGGCTGGGAAAAGCCCTGACGGCGTTTGTTGTCTTGCCAGCTGCAAGGCAGGAACTCGCCACAAATCAGCCGGCCCAAAAAGGACATAATATAAGAGGAAGATACCCGAGATAAAAAAAAAAAACCTTCCCACCTTCATCCTTCGTCCTCCCGCACCTGAAGCTTCATCATCAACGCTCAACACATCGTCTCGATCCCATCACAAGGCATCAAGTCTCTCATCCCAAAATTTCCTTCCATCCGTTGTCTTCCATCCGGTTTTCCCTCTTCTTATCCTCACCAATCATGATTTCCAAGGAAGACATCTGCAGGGCCTTACGCCAAGACCTTGGCTTCAACGCTCTTCACAGCCTTGATGAAATAGGTCTCATTCCTCAGTCAACGATGGAGCGTCGCCTGCTGGCCGGTCGGAAGAAGAATCTCTCCCGGGCCTTCATCGCGGCTATCTACGCCACCTGGCTGCAGGACAAAGTCTATCGCGATGGTGGCAAACTGGCCCCCGCCGTCATCGACATTTGGCTTCAGTTCTTGACCGGTATCGGATGTGATCAGGATATGCTCGCCGATGCCTGGCTGCAGGCTGCTCTCAGTCACCTCGAGAAATGGCTTCAGGTCATGGCACCCGACGAGGCTCGTGATGTGCGCATCGGAGTCAAGGTGGAGATTGTGAAGAGACTCTCTACTGGAGAGTACATGAAATTCCAGTATCAGCCGAGCACGTCTGCTGGTAAGTCACAAAGTTCCTTGACGTCGAGGTGTTGCGACCATGGCTGACCATGTTCCAAACATAGGACCTGATGGCTACATCGTCTCTGAGAGGCCGCCTCCCGTTGAGATTCACGGCGACTGCCAGGTGTGCGGTGCCAAGGACCACTCTTCCGGCAAATGTCCTGGAATGGGCTTTGGTTACGGTCCACGTTCGTCCCCGGAATCCGCTGTTGCAGATGATCAAGTTCAGGGCTCACCCCAGGCCTCAGTTCCGCGCCGCCAGGATCGAAACGCCGGATTCACCAGGCAGACTGCCGGCCCGGGCATTTCTGTCGGAGCGGGCAGCCATGGCAAGCCGGTCGATTCCCTTGACGCAGCCGCCGCCTTTGCTAATCTCTCCATTGACGGAGTAGGGAGCCAGGAGGCCGCCATGCGGGGAGGTTCGTCCATCTAGGAGAACGTAAGTCAAAAACCCGGAGAGCAGGCATGCGCGTGGCAGGTATATAAAACTAACATTGATCCCGGACAGGACAACCAAACCAAGCATGTTCAGCACAAGCTGAAGCAATGGGACGAGATGACCGATGACGAGCGAAGGGCTCTGGTCCAGGCCGACGCATTCCTGGACGAGTTGGCGGAGTCCCAGGCTGCCAAAGAGGCATGCCGCCCCGGATCGAGCGAGTCGACGGGCGAGCCGGCAAAGGCCAAGCCGGGGCTTTCGCCCGTCGACGAGGAAGGCGGTCCTCCCCACGAGGACCAGCAGGTGACGCTCCCCCGGCGTCCGGCTGAGGACGCCGGTGAGGGAAGCAGCTTCGTCAAGAAGCTGTTTTCCAACCGCAAGAGCGTGGTGCGCAATACAAAGACGATGTCGGCCGGAAGATCGGAGAAGCCCCTATTCAAGGTCCGGTTGCTTAGGACGAATAATAGAAGTCAATTAACCCACGAGCACCTTATTATGATTGAACATCGAGGCGCGACGGGATATTCGTCACGATATATAACCAACCGGCTAGCTGATCCGAGCTACTCCTATGAGACATTAGTTGCAACTAATGGACCACCTACTTGCTGCCCTAAAAGGCGGCGCCTATAGAGAGAGGTAGAGGCGGCGCCTGGCATCTAAGATAGATGGTATCCCGATCTACAGGCGGCGAATTCCGGAAAGGCTGAGCGGTATTTTGCGCAGGAATGCGTTGGAGACATGGGGTGAGATGGATGCGAAGAAGGCGGCCGAGGAAGCAGTAGAGGAGGACAGGGATGACTAGACTGCAAGTTTTGCACACGATGGCACGTTTAGGATGAGAGGAAGAGAAAGGCTTCATCAGGATTGCGTTTTTTTTTTTCTTTCTTTCATTTGTTTTTCTCTCCCGGACTGAGATCCGCAGGGCTTGCAAAATTGGCAGTCAAGATTTCGCCCCCTTCTCACTCCAGCTTATCCAGATGCTCCAGCCTTGTGAGGACGACCTGCTTACTCGTCTCCTCGATCTCGCCAGCGAGAAAGACCTCGTCGAGGATAGCGTAGACTTTATAAAAGTTGAAGACGAGATCGAGCTCGCAGACGTTACCGAAGAAGGCGTCTAGGACCTCGACGAAGAAGTGGATGGCCTCGAGGTAGGCGAGCTCATTGTCGTTTGTGTCGACGCAGACGCAGAAGAAGAGGCCCGCGTAGCGACGGTAGACGATCTTGTTGTTGCGGAACTCGACGAAGTTGGATTGGTACTTTTGATCGCGGGGGGCTACCAGCCGGTGGACTTCGCCCTTGAGCTTGATCTTTTGCTCGTCGCCGTAGGGGGCGTACCATTTCGCGAGGCGCGTCTTGCCTCTGCAGGAAAGAGGAGGGGAGAAGCTATCAGTTACGGGCGAGGGGCGCGTAGAGTTGGAAAACGTACTGGCGATTCTGTATGAGGATGAAGGATAGCATGGCTTTGGCGTGGCCGGCGGGCCGCTCTCGGGCGCTGCCGGGGGGGGGGGGGACGTCGTTGGATTTGACTCTCGCAGGCGTGCAAATAGTAGCATGATGGATTGGTGGGATTTGGTACATATGTACATATATATGTATGTATGTATGTACATACATATGTAAGCGGCCGACAGCGGAGGAGATGAGGGGTGTACGAATATGGCTTGTCAAAAGTCGCGTCTGGTGTGTCTTTAGGTTTTTACGGAACAGCCTGACGATCAAAGTACTCTGGTTTTTATCGTGTTTTTAAAGGCCTTGGTGTCTCAACTCAGTTATAAGACTTGCGACGAGAGTTTTAAGGTGTCTGTAAAAGGACTATGAAAACGCTATACTACCAGTACCTGGAAAGGTATCACACAGACAGCTCTGGCACTCAAAAGTGGAGGCACCTCCGGGCCGCTGCCGTGCATAATAATTACATATCGTGACGAATATCCCATCGCGCCTCGATGTTCGATCATAATAAGGTGCGGTGGGTGAATTCTCTTCCATTATTCGTCCAAATCAACCGGACCTTGAAATAGGGCTTCTCCGACCTTCCGCCCGACATCGTCTTGGGAGTGCTCCTAATGAAATGTATTAGGCTGATTGCCGATACGTCTTGATCTGGCTGACGAATCCCCTAAAGCGCATACTTACAGGATGACAACTCCATCGTATTCACCTTCTTCGGCAATTTGGCGGGCCAGTCGCCCCATGGCGATTCCGAGGCCATTTTTCGGCTTGCTGCATGCCCATCTAGCATATATAGACATTGTGAAGGCGCAAGCTGTGAGGATTTTTCATAGGAAAGCGAAAGTAATTAGAGTTTCAAGCTTGTAGGGCAAATTGAATCTGGGAATGAAATGGTTTGGCGGAGGGAAAAGACACCCTAGGGGACCCGTAGGGAAAAGCAGCTGCCGGGCCAGCTACTAGAAAGGAAAAGAAAGGAGGGAAGGAAAAAGAAGGAAAGGAAGGAAAAGGAAAGGAAGAAGGAAGAGAAGAAGAAGAGAGAGAGAGAGAG
>LKCN02000014.1:705030-716885 GCA_001633055.2 Ophiocordyceps polyrhachis-furcata BCC 54312 | reverse complement strand
ACGATAGGGACACGATAATGTGCAATGTTTTTTTTTATTCTTGCTACATTATTTTGTGTTCATTCATGGGGCTGGTTTTAAAAAAGTGGCTTTCTTCATGTATTCATTTCTTTGTTTGAGTATTATTTAAGCATGGCTTGCGCCTGGTATGTATGTATACGGAGAATACGTGGCACCGGCGAGGTTTGCCATTCATAACAACGACTTGGCTTCGCTTTGAGGAGCTAAAGTCTCCCGTTGAGAACAGATAGAAAGGGAAGAAGAAGGCAAAGCAAGAGAGAGAGAGAGAGAGAGAGAGAGAGATCAGATGATGTTGAGGGGCGTGTGCTGCAGCAGCCTGGTGCCGTTGAGCATGGCTCGAGACTTCTTGGGCCTCTGCTGGAAGCGCCGAAAGGCCTCCTGGACGTGACGCGGCTCGATGGGCGTCTTGCCCTCGCTGGGGGGATCGAAGAGACCCTGGAGCCGCTTGCGTTTCTTAGCGCCGAGCGAGTCCGCCGCGGGGCCGGACTGGGCGCGAGCCAAGTCCTCCTGCTCCTTGAACTTGAGGGCGACTTCGGTGAGGGTGGCGACCATTTCGAAGGTGAGGAAGCCGAGGATGTCGACGATGTCGTCTGACGGCTTGCTATCGGTGACGATTCCGAAGCCGGCCCACTCGCGGAAGCGTTTCCCTTTACGCCACGTGAAGGAGGCCTGACGATATTCGGACCATGTGACGTATTCTTCGCGGGTCATGACCTTTGTTCGCTCGTCTGCCTTACGAAGTCGCTGAAGGGTGATGTAATTCATCTCATCCTCTTCCTCGTCATCCTCGTCGTCGCGTTCGGGCACCTCGACGGGGAAGAAGGAGGCCGGTTCCCATGGGAGGCCGACTTTTGCCTTTTTGTTCTTCTTGGCTGCTTCGTCGACGACGGGGCCGCCTCCGGGGACGACGCCTCCGACTGGGTCGTCGCCGGCTGCGAGGTCGGCTTCTGCGCCTTTGTCTTCTGAGTCTTTGACGTTTTTGCGAACGTCTTTCCAGGAGAGGAAGGTGCGTAGGCGGGAGACTTTGGCTTGGTCGTGGCGGATTTGGAAGATGAGATCGTTTGTGCTGATGGATTTGGAGCCGCGGCGTGAGGCTAGTTCGGTGCAGTTGCGGAGCTGTGGGGAACAACAGTTAGTTATTGGTTGTTGTGAGGTTGCGAAAGGGCAACAACGCTTACCAGTTCAATGACTTGCTGCCGTACGATGTCTTCGATGATGCTTGTTGTTTCGACTGATGGCTCTGCTGTCTCGCCGGAGACGTACATCATCTGTGCTGGTTAGCAAATACGGGGGTTTGTTGGTTGGACAATTGGGAGGCGGAGGAGGAGGAACAGGCCCATGTTGGCAACCCATGGATCTTGTTCGTTCGGCGACGACTGTCTGACTCCGTTGCACGCAGAGAAGATGCAGTAATGGAGAGGAGGAGCGACGAACCTGGCTGATTTCCTGGCGATACTTGTATGCCTTGCTATCCCTTCCCTCGGCCATGGCTGTGGCTCTGACTCGGCTCGGAGCCGATGGACCCGGGCGAGGGAAGCGGGTGAAACTGTTGTTGCCAAGACTAATGATACCTGAGAGTCGAAGCAAGCGAAATTCGAGCTGTTCAGAGCGACCGAGGAGCGTAGCTTGAATGTAATGTCTTGTGGCTTGAGGAGCATCTGATGAGATGAAGCGAGGTGAGGTTGCGGCGGACTTGGACTGGGACCATGTGTGGGTGTGAAGAGTAAGTTTGCACGGTGATTGGACTAGCCGCAGCAACCTTGCGATTGAGCCCATGTATGTACCTCTACATGCTGATGATGCGAGGCGCTACATTTTTAGATTGTCATTGGCGTACCTAGTCTCTTAGAGCAGCACTGTGCGAGAACCCCTGACACAAGGTGGATGACTCACCTCAGTTGTTGGCTTGGGCACGTGATAACCTTGATCGTTCAACTTCATCTCCAACTACCTACCCGCCATCCATATTAGGCTTCTTCCTTCTGCCTTTGAAAGTGAATTTCCGCGACCTCCACAAATACTTTTTGCTCATGTGATATAACTCCAGAGAATTCAAACATTACTCGGGCTTCTCGGAATTGCCAAGCAGCCTCCCCCCTTTAAGTGAAAAGCTCCCACCACACGGGATCCTTCTCTGCATATATCCTCCGATTCCTGCCGTGGTGATTTTCTCAGATTCCCGTTTGCTGTGCTCGGGACGAAATCATAGACCGCCGCCACACCGCCAAAATCTCGGGCCGGGCGGGTAGCTGCCAGCTGTGCACAGCCGTCGTGACCGATGGCTGTGCAGCTGTCACCTGCAAACGCGAATTTTTCCTGCCACACCTGTTTGTTGGCCGGGGAAATCGTCTGCAAAGATTTTTCCTTCCCTCTCTTCACCACGCAACCCTCCCGTCGCCTTCACCTTCTCTTTCCATCACTCACCTCCTCTCTTGAAGACGCTGATTGCGTACTTAAACGACGCATGGGAAGCACCTCCTCCCCCCCTTCATGCCCTACGCTTCTTTTGATTCATGACTCCGCCTTTCTTTCCAATGTCCTCTGTCCCTGCCTACCCATGGACTATCTATGTGAAGGAAATCATCACCACCCTCCCCTACGTCTACATCCAACTCTGGATATGTGCCTTACAAGGCTCATCCTCCTTCTGTCGGAAGAAAAGGAAACATGCTCAAGACAACGAGAGAAGGGTAATGAATCATTCACTCTCTTGTGCGTTTTTTTTTCTAATTGCCGACCAGTCTCTCTCCCTTTCTCGACATTTCCTCCCGTTTCTTCTTTCCTCCTTTTCACGACTTGATGTTCTCATTTGATGCCATCTTCATTCCCTTCTTTCTCTGCAGCACGACGATTATACGTGAGTCTAATATACTTTCTTCTCTACTTACTCGACCAATACGAAATTAATTATTAACTCTGTGCATCTCGTAGTGCAGCTCGAGACTCTTGGTGAGGCACCTTCATCGCGATTCCTCTTCTTCTGAAACTGTTACTCAAGCAATAGATTGCCACGACCAGCCATCCACTACGCTTTATTCAACATCTCAAATGGGATCAATACTTCCTACGGCTTCTTTCTCCTCTACCTGGATTAAGCACAAGTCACACCTGAAACTAAGGATCTCGGAGAGAGATCAACTTTTCCCTGGCCAAACAACGCTCTGCATGCGAGACATCAGAGTTACTCCAGATTGGGCGCCAGTCCATTTCGTCCCCCCGTCCATGTCCAACCATTCAATAGCAGTCGTGAAGGCGGCCGAACTTTACGGCGAGGAATTTTGGCAAGGGCGACGACGGCAATCGCAGCTTGAGCATACATCGACGCCGAGGGATACCGAAATCGCGGCAGACAATGCTGTTCTCCGCCACCCGATAAAAGAACAACAGAAGCGGGACAGAGATGATGGAGTGGTTTGAGCCGACATTCTTCATATCATCCGAAACCTGTTTGCGAGATTCGCGAAGAAATACGGGCTCGCACCTCAACTTCTCCCTGGTCAAATTTCTTTACCGGCATCGGAGATTTGAGAAAAGAACGAGGAGAAAGTAAAGCTCCGGTCGAGTGGACGGCACACGAGACTTACTCCTACGAGAAAGCTGCGTTTCGGCTGGTGAAAGACAAAGCCTTCAACATAACCTCGGTGGATTCAAGTACCTTTGGCCCGGATCTGATGGTTCCTAACAGAATGAAGACACTGAACGTCTTCTTCCACGATAAAGCAAAACTCTGAGAGAAAGACAAGTCGATAGACTTGGGACGAGATGACGGAAGTGGAGGACGGGTTTCCTCCCGTCATACGGCATCGGAAGAGATTTCTCTTCCAATACAATGGGACTGGCAAGACACGGCTTGGGACGAGATGACGGAAATGGAGGACGGGTTTCCTCCTGTCATACGGCATCGGAAGAGATTTCTCTTCCAATACAGTGGGACTGGCAAGACACGGCTTGGAACACCAACACGGATACAGCTGTCTATCTTCTTTTCGCCCTACTTCAGCCGGTCATACACTTCAGTATTTAAAGGCAACAGTCCCCGGATTGGAGCAGCTTGAAGCCATCCTTTATCTTTCTCCGGGCATAGTCGAATATTCAGAAAGACCCCGAATCGGGTCGAAATCGACCGTCTTCTTCGATAGAAGGTAGCGGGTTGTTGCATCCCGCCCTCGCCGAACGAGGCAGAATGGCGGCCTTCTTAGGCGTTGGGTCTGGCGATGGAAGAGAAATAGCGGCACTTCCTTCTACGCTGCTGATGACGAGGTCGACCTTGAGGATGATCAGAATGAGGGCAATGACCATGTCCCTCATCAACTCGGAGCGTCAAACGACGCATCACCCCAAGTTCCACGCAGTTACCTTGAGGAATCAGCCGCTCAACAACTATATCGTTGATCGAGATGTGGAATATCTGGAAGAGTCTAGCCGTCTCCTTATTCAGCTGTCTGCTCCTCTCTCAGTCTTCCGTGGTCCCGATAGGCACGGGTCATACTCTGATAGTAGAGGCATACATTTGAAGTGCTCAAAGCAACCGGGGGGGGGGGGGTGGAGGTGATCTTTCCTGTCCGCATGCTCGAGGAAGGCGAGGGACATCGAGCCTGAGAATGGATGAGGCGTATCTTCACCACTATCAAACATTCGTGCAGGAAACTCGTCCTGTCTCGGGGTCCAGGCAGGTCCGAGAACTATGGTTTTCATTTTCAGGTTCGACATGAATGATGCTGTTTCAACACCGCTGGACTCGGCTTTTCAGCATTCCGTTCTATGTGGACAACATCAACTCTACATAACAGCTTCCGAAGCACTTTTATATCTGCGCCTGGGGACAACCGAGGTCAGGAGACAGACTCGGAAGCCCTCCCCCCTCCTCTCCGGCCGTCGGGTTCGTGGAAACTTCTTCCCTTGATCTCTTGAACTTTTGGTCCGGGAGTTGGTTTGTTTGACCAAGGAACCCGCGAAAGCAGTCAACAATCAATACTCAAGGAGGTGGACTCTGGGAGCCTGCTCCGGCAGATGGCCAACCTCTTCCTGAAGGACCTCCAGCCGGAGACCTTCTATCGCTACATGGTGTCCTCGCCTTTGAAGAGCTCTTGAAGCGGTAGTAACGGGTGTTGAGACGTTTGGTTTTCCATGCTCGAACAGCTGGTTAACGACTGGCTTAAGGCTTCTCTGATCCATTCACTCTGGAGGAATTCTTCGAGAAGGAAAAAAATAATGTCCTACGCCGCGACGGCGATGCTCTTTTCGTTTCCTGAAAGAAACAATTGCGAGCCGAAGGCTACGATCTATCGTTTGGCAAATCTGACGGCCGCACATACTGGATCGACCAACGACTGATGGACGACGCCGGCGTGCGTGGTAACCGGGGCGCCCTTCCCTGACGTTTGCCACATTATACCATTCTCATGGTCGAAGTCGGACAATAACCGCAGGGAAGTCGAGGGAGAATTGTGTTATTGCGAACACTTGTGGGGTGACGGTACTTTCTCTGCTCAGGTGATCCCCGGGTGCGCCAGACAAGTCTTGGAACATGATCTGCCTGAGTCCCACGCTTCACAGACTATGGGGAAAGGCACTTTTCGGCCTTCTTCTCTTCCCCCTTGGATACTGGCTTTACCTTGTTTCTCGCCATTACAGCCTTCATTCTGGATCTATTACCTTCCCATGTGCGCGGCCCGCTGGAGAAACCATCTAGTCGGTCACGCAAACGGAGACGAGAGTGACTTGGTCGTGCCGGAGGCGAAACGGTATAGAATCGCCGAGATAGCCTGGCACATGTTGGCGAGGCAGGGTCACTGGCCCTGATATCACACCCGACGTACGATGGCCGGCAGAGGTACGTCAGTTTTCGCGATGCGGCCCTTGATCGTTGCTCATCGTTAACCAAGAATACTTGGTTGTCATCATCAGCAGCAGATACAAGTCTCCCTTCGCCTTGTCTTCGCACACAACCATTATACATCAAAGCTATTCACATTTCTTTGCTCTGGAGTTTGGGGGAAAATATGGATGGTGGCATGCCCTGGACACCGGCGCCGGATCTAGGTTTCTGTTTTGCTTTCTTCTACTCTCTCACCCCTTTTTTCCCGACCATGGCAGCATCACAGGCAAAAGCCCTCGGTCCAGAGGATGGAAAAGAAAGGCGTCTCTTGAAGTTTCGCGCGCTACCTCTTCAAAGCGACTGAACCGTGGCTTTGGCCGGAGACTCCTCATTGCCCACAAGGAAATATCGGCAAAGTATGACCTTGGGTCGAGCGAGGAGGACGAAATGGACGAGCGATTTGTGCCTGGAGAAGCAGATAAAGGGCAGCAAATCACATCAGCGGAACTCAAAGAGACGCCGGGAACCTTTTACGGTGATTCTTTAACACGACCTCCTTGCTGTCGTGGCTATAGAATCACGCCGTGATACAGGTCCTCCTGATGCCTAGGCCGGCACGTTATTCATTGTCGCCCTGCAGAATGACGAGCTCGGCAAAAGATAGCATGGAGGCAATGCGATTGCAGCAACCTCGGCATCGATCGAAAGCGCCTTTTCTATCAGTGCGAATATAATGACTAAATCCAGGAACCAGCTAAATTCGGATACAATCGAGCAATTAATATTGCTTTTAAAAGCTGGAAAAAGAATTTTGCCGTCTCCAACGGTGTGGCAAAAGGTGGTTCGAGAATTCACCGGAGGAGATTGTTAAGAGACTCGACGGGTCGTTGGGTGAACCGTTTGGAAACATCCGGACAAAGGGATCAGCTGTTGAACGCCAGCCCGACAGGAGAGATGGAGAAGAGTTGTTGACTGCGGCTCTGGTTCGGGATATGACCTGTTCGCTTCACACGACCAGCCGGAATTGGATTCATTCCAGCCCACTTGGGAGTTTAGCAATGGGGAGAGGATGTGGGGGACGCATCAGCCCAGCGATGGAAGGAGGCTTTAGAGGACCTCGACGTCGATTCCGCTCTTTCATCGCCGAATCACACAAGTCTCTCGATGACGATGATTCAAGCTGGCTTCGGACGGAAAGATGTCATAGGATAAGACGATCCGCCGCCGACACACCCGCATAGGCTCGGCGAAACGATGCACGACTGGTGTGCGCAGCTGGACGACACCCATATGGATCAGCTGGTTAATTGGGTAGGACTAGGAGGTATGGAGATGGCGCTTACACGCACGCATCGACGACATGAGACGCGTGAGGGCACGCCAATTCTTATTCCCGGGGTGTCATGTCGCCGGCCGTTGGATGATAATATGATTAAATGCCTTCTGACCCTATACAACCTTGGCGACACCGATTGGACAATGTACAGTCCCTACGAACTCAGTTGGCCAGTTTATGAGAGTGATGCAACAGATTCTTTTTGATCTTATTCCTGACAAGGACGCGACTTTCGAATGGACCGAGGAATACCCCAAGGCGATGGAAGATCTTGAGGCGCCCCTTTTGGATCTGTGGAACGCGATGTGACACAAAAGGGCAGGCAGGGATGGATAATGACCACGCCAGCCCAGCTCGTTGCAGTCAAAATCTTGCGCAACAGTGGGTTCTTTCGGTCGATCGTAGCGCAGAGTCGAGGCATCGTGAACCGCCAGCCCTGTGGAAAGTATGACGACGACATCGTCGACGACCGGGATTCACCATGTTGGAGGACGAATCACTATTAAGCCGGACCGCTTGATCAAGATCCGGACTTGGCCTACACCAACGTCACAGAGTCAAGTGCGAGCATTTCTAGGTGCCATCGGACCTTGTCGTCGCAGATGGATGATGAACTGTGCCGAACTCTCACGACCGTTGACGAGGTTGTTAGACAGATGCCGGGAAGGAGGAGGAGTGGGGAGGAGGGAGAAAAGGGGTGACCAGTGGAGGAGTGAGGAGGATGATCATCATCATCATCTTTACACACGAGCTATTCTAGCTATACAGAGTGAATAAGAAGAAATCATTCTAGCTATACAAAGTGAATAGGAGATCGATAGGACCAACGCACCAACGAAGGTAATACGAAAAATATAACCCTGTTCGAATGTATGAGAACGAAGAAACGTTTTCAAGGTTAACGGGAAAAAGTGCCCTTTATCTAGGGAGCCTGTAAGGCCTTATTATTCACTATTTCGAAGATTTGGCCGATTGCAATTCATAGACCATACATAGTTTAATGCCCCTATGTATGTATGTACATATGTACATATGCAGCTCTTTACTAATCAGACCCTCCTCTCCCCCCCCCCCCACCATTTGGCTCGGTCTCTTGCGGCTGGCTCCCTCCCGGGCCGAGAAAAAGCGGCACCTCATCGTCATCGTCTCCCTCCACTCACTCCAATAAAATAACGCCTCCAATGGCCCTCGTCGATCCGGCCACAGGCACGCCGCTGCCCAGCGACGCAATCCAGCGCGTCCTCTTCGTCGCAGCCGCAGTCCACGTCTATCAGATCCCCCCACTGTCGTCGATGCGCGGCCACAGCGCCGCTTCCTGGACGACGGACGAATCGCGCCACATCTTCACCGCCCGGCTTCGCGTCATAGAGACGTGTGGCGCCGCGGCGGAGTTCAAGGTCGACGTCGTTCTCGAGGATCCGGCTTCGGGACAGCTGTTCGCCGCCGCGCCTTACATGGATGAACACGTCGTCGAACCTGCCGTCGACAGCAGTCGCTTCTTCGCCGTCGCCGTACGAGACCCCAATGGTCGAAGGGCCGTTCTAGGCATCGGCTTCCAGGAACGATCTGACGCCTTTGACTTGTCCGTTGCGCTGCAAGAGGCGAGGAGGAATCTTGGCTGGGCGGATGCCGCCATCCAGCGGGCTCAAGCCAACAACAACACGGCTGCCAAGGATGCTGCTAAAGACTATAGCCTCAAGGACGGCGAGACCATCACCGTCAGTCTTGGCAAGTCGAACCTGGGACGCAGGCAGCAGCAGGAGCCCGCCTCCAGTTTCGAGTCCCCGCCCATCCCGTTGCCGCCGCCGCCGCCCAGCGCCCAAGATGCCAGGCGGAAGAGGCGCTCGCTGCAAGCCCTTGGCTTCGATGATGGCCAGTTTGGAGAGTTTGCCTGATGATAATTTAGCAACGATAAGGCACCAGAATGAACTACTTTTTTTTCCGAGTCTGTGCATAATCAATCAACTCGACCGTTTCGGTTCCAGATCCCGGCCAGACTCATGCGATTACCCACGCGTCTTGGGCATGCCTGGCTCCTCGATCACGCTCCAATATTCTTCCCTCTTCTCCTCTTTAGTTGTCGGTCTCATGCCGGAGGAATAGCGGACAGTCGCGCTCGTTGCGGCTCGCTCGCCGGTCGCATTTCGGAGTCGGAGAGGCCGACCTTGTGTCTCTGTCGGAGACCCGGTTGACTATTCGACAAAAGACTGGCGTCTCATCTACAGCTTAAAATCTTTGGTCTTGACCGGCGCCCGTTGTTGTATCCGACTCTTCCCTCGCGTGGCGGCTGCGAGACTCCTTGTACAGCTCGCTCATCCCGATGAGGACGACTCTCTGCTGCGCGGCCAAGCTCCTGGTCTTCCCTGGGGCCATTTATTGAATTCATTATTACTAAGTTTATGACTCTATGCTTTGCTCGAGTTCAATTCGGTACCAGTACCATCGAATAAGACCTTGGGTCCGCTACGATTATAACTCGAGCAAGCTAATCAGGTAGGCTATGCGACGTGGATGTTCTCTTGCACGCACGCGGAGCGCCAAATAACTTGACACGGGAAACGTATCTCGAAAGATGAAGACGGGAGGGATAGATCGAGAGGGCGTTTCTGGGCCATCCATGCTGTGGGTTCCGATGCCAAGGAGTGCATGAGCCTTCCGCTAGGCACAGGGCCTTGAGGGCCAGGAAGCAGATGGGAAACATTTCAACGCGCTGCTTGTCGCCTGTTAGAGGTATATAGTATGCATGCAGGAAGGAGGAGGAAATGTCGAGGATAGGAACGAGGCAAAGATATGTACATGTATGTACAATAATGTATGTATGTAAAGACAACGCCAAGACGATACCCCTGTGATCTTCAGCTCGGCATTAAAGCTTAAGTTTGAACTCATTGTCTGATTGGCTGACAAAATGGCTAGATCTACAATGTAGTAGCATCGTCGAACTACTAACTACATATGTATGTATGTATGTATGTATGTGTGTACGGATCCGTAGGCACATACATACATATGTACATGTATCTTTATTCTTCCTAGAACCACCTAGGCTGTCTTCTTCAGCTCCTACAGAGAGTCTCACGTGCCTCATAAATCGGTCGGTAGTTGAAGCACTATCATCCATTGAGAACTAGACCAAGTGCTCGATGGTAAGCCCGAAACGGAGCCCAGCCGTTAGATTCATCTGGTTCCGCCAGATGAATGTACATATATGTATATACCTATGTATATACATAGTGTCTCTGTAAATGTGATGAGGCGAGGCATCTCGGCCGATAGTTTGCGGGAATGCGACGAAGGTGTCGGCGCCGTGTAAATAATGCGTTGCGGATGATCCAAGGCATGATATTGATACTGCATGAACTGACTCGAACGAAGTAGGGGAGGGTTCGAGGAGAGTCACGTGAGCTGGGTTTTGTGAAGGAATAGCCGAGATATAATGCGTACGAAACTACGAATGAATACCTCGGTCGATCAAACCTCGCTTCTCCGTCCGTCATTGTTTCGCAGAGCCTTGGCAAGGTGTATCATGTATGTACATATATATGTATGTATTTATTGTACATATAGTAGTGCCACTAAGCCAGTTTGCTCGCCCGTCGGTCGCACAAGGTGGAGATGGAGAGGCCTCCGGATGAGTCTATGAGACATGGAAGCAGACCAAAAGGGGGGCGACGCCAAGGCTAAGCGGAGATGGATTGAATGAATAGTGAGGCGACACGACACTTGCCGTTGCGCGCATTAAACTGACGTTCGCGATGCGCTGCGGCGCGAAGCGATGCGGGAAGCGAGCGGCCAGCCTAGATAGAGTATGGATAGATGGTACTCAAGGAGTCAAGGCCAGCCAACGGCAATCTCACACATGGCGGGCAGTGGACGGTAAATTTGTCGTCATCACTATCAGGTTCCAGCTCTGCTAGGGGGCGCCGGCGGCAGCAGGTCACTGCCGGTGCGACGTCGCGTGTGAGCGAGACCGAAGCCGGAGGTAGCGCGCTAACGGATAGTGCCAGGATATATGTATATAGGTACCTAGGTATATATGTATGAGATAATAAAAGGTCGTATGCGCGGCAGAGAGAAGAAAAAGACCAAAGGGACTAAAGGGGCTATTGATTTTTCCACAGGGTAAAAAGATGCCTTGCTAGCTAAGGGAGGGAATTCGTGCTAAATTTATACCCGCAGCCGTGCTAAAAGCGCCTTCTATAGCCTACGGCTATGCCTGCCTATTAAGTTTATTCCTAATAACTAATAGAGAGAGAAGAAGCCGACGATCCTTAAGAGCCAAGAAAAAAAACACACAAGCCTCTCAGGGCAGAAGAAAAAGGGCTATTAGGGCTAACTATAGGGACTATCTCGGCAGCTAAGCAATGCTCAAGGCACTAAAAAACTAGCAGAAAAGACCTCTTAGGGCTATATAATATTAGCAAGCTAAGCAACGCTTAAGGCACTGAAAAACTAGAAGAAAAGAGGCTAAAAGGGCTATTTAGCTAGAAAAAGAGGTATTAGTCGGCTTCTCTTAAGGGGTTATAAGCAGTAGGTCGAGGTCTCTTAAGGCATCGCTCTTAGCAGCAGCAGCAGCAAAAAATCGGTCGATATTATCGCGATTAGGAGGATCAGGCCGACTCCAAGGGCCTTACGCCCCCTGTCTCGGTTACCAGATAATAAAGGTCGTATGCGCGGCAG
>LKCN02000014.1:671623-683777 GCA_001633055.2 Ophiocordyceps polyrhachis-furcata BCC 54312 | reverse complement strand
CTTCTCTCTCTCTTCTTCTCTCCGCCTCTCTCTCTCTCTCTCTCTCTTGTGCGGGATATTTATTTGGGCCTCGATGATGCTCTGCGACGAATGTATCCGTAGTCTGGCTTCAAAGTAAGATGGCAAAGAAGGGAAAAAAAAAAAAAAATTGACGACTGAGAGGAGGAGAGACACGGAGGAGAAAGATGTCAGTGAGAGAGGAGAGAGTCTTGGAATGACGACGAGTCAACGCGAGGCAACCGTTCTCACTGTCAGCCTGGCCTGTGGCGTGGCTGTCACTGTCAGGCACCTAAAAAAGCTGCTCTGCCGACTACCCGCCCCCGCGCCACGCGCGTAGCCCCCCCCCCCCCCACCCACCCACCCACCTAGTCTTCTGTGGCACAGCACAAGCAGCCAATAGGAACCAAAACGTCATCCTCATTCCAGCTCATGAGTGCTTTCATGCAACCCCCTGATCACGCCCTGCGCCTCTGTGGAAGCGTTGCACTATTACTACCCTTTCAAGCCCCCTCTCCCCCCTCCGAAGCCCTCCCTCAGTGGTCCCCTCAGTGGCCCCCTCAGTGGCCCCCTCAGTGGCCGGCCTCAGTGGCGGTGCTCTCCAAACTTCTCTCTCCAACCCCCAGGATAGCTCAGCTTCATTATTTATAAACGCAGCTTCATACAAAGGTAACTAACTAACTTACCTACCAACTACTACTCCCTATACACTCACCTAGGTAGGTACGCATCTAGGTAAGTAGCATGTAGGCAGCTGGCTACCTACCTTCCTATCTACCTACTACCCACTGACTTCCGAAGCCCCCCCTACATACATGCAAACCTCGTCAAAAGAACCGAGAAAATGAACCAGGACAAGGAAAATGACATCACCAATCCATCACCACATCACATCCGCTTAGTTGCGTCTCGGCCTCTTGTCGCGCTCACTCATCAACTGCCCCATCCCCTCCTCGCTTCGCCGTTTCCGGCCCCTCTCATCTCTGAGTCTCTCGTCCGGAGGAGGTCTCATCCCCATGTCTCGCGGCCCTCCACGGCTCATCCTGTTGTTGTTGTTGTTGTTGTTGTTGTTGTTGTTGTTATATCCCGCACCGCCACTCCCAGGCCAATCCTCACGCGGCCCGGGACCTCCCTCGGCGCGATGGCGAAGTCCCATCAGCTCTCGTCCGCTGTTGACCGGAGGCGGCCCCGCCATGTTGCGTCCCATCCGACGACCGTCGTGCTCCTTGATGCTGCGGTCGCGGTAGTCGCCGAGGTCCGTCTCGCGTCCGCCACGAGGGCTGCGCTCCCGTTCGCGACTGTTCCGTCTCGACGCATGTCCGGCCCTGGCCTCGCGCTCTCGCCGAGCAGAACCATCACTTCCGTTGACCGGTCCTCCCCAGCCGGGCGCGCCGTCGTGCCACATGACGTCTGTCGCGCGCTCTTGCCCCGGCGTTGATGCCGGCGATCCACCGGTGAGGACCTGCGCGTCCGAGTTACCGAGATACTGTCGCGGCTGCATCGCTCGCCTGTTGAGATCTGGCATCGACTGCGACGACTGAAGAGTGCTATTGATGCTCGTCAACTGCCGTCGGCCTCCGCCGTTTCTGAGTCGATCGTTGACCGATGCCGGCCCCGTCGGCACTCCCGCCTCCGATGGCTGCTGCCGAGCTCCCATGCCTCCCGCCTGCGTTGGTCCCTGTCGCATGGCTGACGAGGCGTTGGCGTATCGGTGCGCCGCCGGGGCTGCTACCGGAGCCGGCGGTAGGCTCGAACCACCCATCTGTGCCAGTCGGTCGGGGTGAACCGACGCCGGCGTCGTCGATGCTGGCGTCTGCATCTCCGTTGTCGGGCTGTTTCCGAAGCCTCTTGTCCTGTCTGACGGCGTGGCCGGCCCGGACGATCCGCCAGGCTCGTAACCGCTTCGACGGCCTCTGCCGAATGCTGGGCCCGTCGGCGGCATTCTCTCAGGCGACGGCGCTCGCGGCGTTTCCGATGCTCCGAAGCGTCCTCCTCCGCCCGTCGACGTCGTCGGATGTCCGCCGTAGCTGCCTCGCATCATACCACCACGGCCCCGGCCTCGCGGCCCCGACGGCACGTCCGACGACGTCGACGCCACCGGGTTGAGACGTCCGTAGTTTTGCTCCTGGTGCGGCGCTCTGTGCTCGTTCTCTTGACTACGGCCCATGTTTCGGTGAAAGCCGGATTGCTTATCTCCAACTCTCTCGAACTCTCCACGGTCCCTGAAGCTGTTGCCGTTGCCGTTACCGCCGCCGCCGCCGCCGCCGTTGTTGTTACTGCTGCTGGTGTCGCGCATATCTCTTCCGAGGCCTCGCTGGTCTTGGAGGTACGGTCGGGTCGGTCGGTCGTCAAACGAGCTGGCTTCCGGCTGGTTCCCGTAGCGGCCGCTCCTCCTCGGCGACGGCGCCCTGTGTCCTCGGTCGTGTCCCTCCTCTCTCCACGTTCGGTTTGCAGCCGCGTGCGCACCATCCATGCGGTCCTCCGCCATGAGAGCGCGTTCGCCACCGCCAGAACTGTCCACATTCATCGCGTCGCTCGCTGCTTGCCGTTGTCCCCACGACGGGCGATCCGTGTCCGGGCCGCGCAACGATCGATCGGGGGGAGCATCGTGAGTGTGGAAAGGGGCCCTCTCGGCACTGAAGCCGCCTTCATTCAGCTCGGGTGACGGGCCCGAAGGTAGCGACGGGGAGTCTCCGTGGTTATGACGGCTCGGCATTGTCCTCCCGGCCCGCGGATCGCGGAATTGCCTTTCTCTCTCTCGCTCATGCTGCCCCGGTCGCGGCGGCAGGCCACCGTCACCGGCCACGTCGGCTGCTCGCCGGTCCGATGGTTCATTGGGCCGGCCGACGACACGCTCCGGCTCGCGGTGCTCTCTGTTCTCCCGCCCATCCCACTCGCTGCGGCCGTCTCGGGCTGACTGTGGTTCACGCCCGTCTCTGCGTTCCACCCCTGCTCTGGCCTGGGCGTGACGCTCGGGCGCTAGGTGTCGTGGGATCGGAACGTCTGGCCGACTGGGTAAGTTGTGCCCTGGCGGGCGGTCCGGCAGCTTGTGGGAGCGCGACTCGGCCACATTTGGCTGACCGCCGCTGGCCCTCGTCGTAGGTGGTGACTGAGAATGAGCCTCTTCGTGCTTCGACAATGAGTCCCTCTTCAATTCCGACAGCCGCGAGGGATGATTCTCATTCGGCGTGCTTGTGCCGGCCGGTCGCTTACTGTCCCCAGTCGATCGCTTGCTGTCCGTGGCATCACGTACTTCACCGTCTTCCGCCTCCGTACTGGACGCCTTGACAGCCTGTGGCCTGTAAGAGTCATTATCGTTAGCATCATTATAACGGCTAGAGTGTTTCCGCTTGTTTTCCCGCGACGAGGGCCGCCGCGGCGGCACGTACTTTGGTGGTTGAGGCCTGAAATCCGGCGCTGTGGGACGCAGGCTCGGCCTGTTAGATGGTGAGGGCTTCTCCGGCTCGGGCGGCTTCTGTCCGCCCGCCCGCTCCCTCGATCTCATTAGCATCGCTTGCTTCTCCGGCGCTGTTCCAGAAGTCGATCTTACGGAGTTGGATCGGAAAGCCTGCACCATGACCCATTTAGGTTTCCTCTTCTGAAGCTCCGACATGGCCCCTTGGGCTGCCACGGCCAGGTCGACACGGCCGCCCTCTTCGCCGCCGGAGCCTGTCGCCGGAGCCGCCTCGCGTTTCGCAATCCTCTGCAACTGCACCGTGAACTGCGTCGCCATAAAGTCGACGGCGGGGAAGAAGTCGAGGACCGAGTTGAGCACCGTGATTGCGTTGCGGATATGCATCCACTCAGAGCCGCCGAGGCACGTCTTGAGGGCCATGTTTAGATTCTTATGCCAGCGAAACAGCAGATCCCTGAACTGCGCATGCTCCACGAAAGAATCGGGCTTGCCCTGGTCGTTGAAGGAGAGAGCGAAGCCGGAACGTGGCTGGTCGTTGGTGCCTTTGGCCTCTCTGTCGTAGACGCCCACTTGCCGTGCCGTCTCTTTGTTGTTGGCCGACTTCACTTCCTTGTCATTTGCCGGCTCGTTCTTGTGCCACCGCGACAGGTCTTCGAGTATGAGCTTAAAGAACCGACCCAGATGCTCCGCCTCGCGGACGGTGCAGGAGTAAATCAGGACACGCAGTCGACTAGCGTTGAACAATCGTTCGTACAGCGTCATCAGCTTGAAAACCGGAGCGTTCCAATCATGCAGGGCCTTGATGAACCGGAAGCTGAACTCGGCATCTGCCGCGGAAAGCAGGACTCGAGGCAGGAAGCATTGTTCGAGCAGTACGTCGCTTACACTCTCCGGTTTCAACGTGGGATTCGTGAACGAAGCCGTTTGAAACATCCTGGACAGGTAGAACTTCCACTTGGCCTTTCGCAGGCCGTGTTCACTGAGCTCGTCCAGCAGGAAGCCTTGCGTATCCATCAGCTCTTTTCTCTTCTCCATCTTTCGGTCGACTGCTCTGCGCGACATGTCGGCACGATCGTTGGCCAGCGTCTGCCAGTCGTTCATAATCTTCTGCCGCTCCTTGACGTATATTTCCTCGGGAAAGCAGAGGTCCCCCAGCTGCAACGACCAGAAGGTGGCATACAGTTCGGGGGTGATCCGGCGCCAAACTTTTGGACCTAGCTTGTCCTGGATCGAGTCGATGATGGGCTGCAAGGCCGCCATGGCGGTTCGCGAGAGCGACGGGTCGTCGGGTTTCTGCTGACGAGTTATTTCAGTGAGTGGTGCCTTAGACACAATGAATGACAATCTGGAACGGGGGAATTTGACCTGCTGGCCCTCAGGCTCTGTGCCATCTGGAGGCGCCACCGCCTCGGCCGGTTCCGCGTTGGCCGGCTTCGCGTCCGACATCTTGACGTCGCCGTCTTTGTCGGTCCCCAACTTGCGGGGCTGCTGCAGCGCTTCCTTTTTCGTTTTGCCATCCCTCCAGGGGAACATGCGATGAGCTAGACTGGCCCTGCCAATCAGAAACGCAATGCCCGTCCCCAGCCCGAACGAGCTCATGAGCTCCGAGATAGACGGCACGATTTCGTCGAAAGACGCCGGGTCGAGGTTGCTCCATAGGAGATCGAGATACTGAATCAACGTCTGGTGCGAGTCGTCAATGGTCGAAGATAGGAACTTGATGTGGGCTTCATTTTCTGGAACCTGGTAAACGGCGGACCGCCGGTACTGCGCAATGTCGATCAGTAGCCGAGCTGCCAGCCCTGAATCTACAAGGGCTTGAATGAGGCGGCGCGAGCCCTTGGAGTTCTCGAGCCGCTTGTCCTGGGCCCGGATCAGGGTATGTCGACGCAGCCACGAGCCGCCGGCCAGGGAGAAGATTTGGTAGTCGGTGAAGTCGATGGCGTCCACAATACCGCCCATGGTCGTGACGAACTCCTTGAGGATGATGAGGTCGGTGGCATTGCCCTGGAGGAGCTGTTCGTCGACATATTCGAGGACGGGGACGGGATCCAGGCCAGGGTAGCGTCGGAAGACTTTGCCGGAGAACCTCGAGAGCGCCTGTAGCCATTTGCTGGTCGTGAGAGCGTGGTTCGCCTGCGTGCGGCTCCGCGACCTTCCGAGCGAACTGAGCAGTGACCAGACCAGCACGTCATAGGACAGATCGGTGAAGTACTTGGCACATTCGACAAACGCCTCGATCAGATTTGAGTAGACTTCGAGCTGTTCAAAAGCGACCTTGAAGACGATGCCAGGCGAGGAGTAGCTGGTCTTGGCCAACCGCTTCGCCATCTCACCGACATTGGTGAGGGACACGCGTTTCATGGTCGCCCTCGTCTCCGACATGGCGCGCGCAAAGGCGACCTTCATGGACGGCAGGCGGGAGGTCTGGCCCTCGAACCATTCGGCGTACATGTTGTAGCGGACGTTGAGCGGGAACTTCTTGACGAGCTCCCAGAGGGCGCTGGCGGCAGACGCATTTGCCTTGGTCTGGCTCAGCGCCGGCAGCAAAAGACGACGCAGCAGGTCCTGCCAGCGGGCGTAATTCGCCTGAGAGTCGTCTCCATCAAGGCTCTGAGCGCCGATGCGGGCGAGCTTGGAGAGCAAGGCCTCGTCCTTTCCGATGAAGACGCCGGAGAGGTTGGCGAGGGTATTGCAGAGAGTAAAGACATCGTCGACGGTCTGACAAACTGGGATATTGTCGTCCCACTCGTCCAGGTAGAAGCGGTAGCTCTGGTTCTCATTGGTGTCACACGCGTCTGGGTAGGGCCAGCGCCACGTCTTCTTCTGAGGCTGCGGACTCAGACGCACGTGTCCCTTGGGTACACCCGCCTGGTCGACATCCGGCAGACTCTTGGGACGGAATTTGAGAGGCCGAACCGAGGGGGGGCGCGTGCTCCTGTACACCTTGTCGATGGAAACGTGGATGATTCGATGAATGCGCTGCCGCACTTCGGGGAACAGCTCGGGAATCCAGGGAAAGCGGCCCAGGATGTAGAGAGACTCTGGAATGGCGCCGATGGTCAAGAGCTGGATGAGGAGAGAGACTTTTTGCTCCAGCGGCTCAGGGAGCGTGCTCGTTTCGTCGGCCTGCGCGTCCGCCTTCTTCTGTTCTGTGAAGGGCTTCTTAGAAAGCTCCTTCTTGGCGGGCGCCGAAGGGTTGTCGTCATCTCCCTGAGGGAGGACGCCAGCCATGAGGAGGGCGTTCATCTGCCCTCCGCGGGTCGCTTGCTCCTTTTTCTCCCGCTTCTCGGCTTCCTGCTGGCGGACGCGGTCCATGTCGTCGTCGGCGGGAGACAGGTGCGGCCAAAGGTCAGTCAACGAGATGAAGCCGATCTTGATGAGCAGCGAGGCGAGGTAGAGCAGGTTGGCGGGGAGCACATCCGACTTGTTCCTCGTCTCCGAATTGTAGAAACGGAGCTTGAAGCCGAGAAGCTGCGCGGCGACGCGGTTGCCCGGTGCGGGGAGAGTCTTGGTCTGGTTGATCCATTCTTGCACAGAACCGACGACCGCCTCATCGGCGTCATCGAAGTCCGCGATCTGGCTCTGCAGTACTCCGGGGTCGGCAACTCGCCGGCCGCCGAGCTCGAAGAAGGCGCCGAGATGAAGCTCTCGGGCGCGTTCCCAAAAGGCGACGTCTCGTGCCAGCCTCCGACTCTCGTTGAGGGCATCATCCTCTTCAGTGGTGCTCCAGTGGCTGTAACCGGGGTTTGCCCAGGTGGGCAGGCCGCCCACGTAGGGAGACGCGTCGTCGAGATGGGACGCGGGCCACCAGGAGCTCGTCCGCAGAAACTTGACGAAGAACTTGAACTGCTTGATGAGAACCGTCGCAGCCACGTCGAGAGTGACGTCGAGAACCCGACCCACGTCGAGGTCAAAGGTGCCGATCAAAGCCTTAACTTTTTCGAATGTCTTGCCTGGAGGCTGGGGGGGCATAGTGTTGGTGCAGAATATCTCGGTGATGAGCTTCGAATAGCCCTCAGACTCCTCACGCAGCAGATTATAGTTTGCCTGCCGGTACAGAAGATTCGTCGCCTGTCTCACGCCCAGTCTGGCAAAGGTATCTCTGATCAGGCCAAGCTGCTGTAGTAGCTGGGCATCAAAGACCTCGCGCATCAGGGCAGGAGAAACTCCAGTGGCGATGAGAAAATCGCGAATCGCAGGACGGAAAAGTTGAGCATCGTGATCTACCATGACTGAGAGGGTATCGAGGAAGCTAGAGGCGTCTGCTTCGGACGGCGGGTCGCCCAGAATCTCCTTGACACAGGTGCCGGCATCAGTCGCATCAAGGCGTCCGTCTGCGACAGCATAAACAAACTCTTGATAGAGATTGGACAGCTCGGTAACGTCGACGTCCTCTCGAGACTGCACGCCGTGCTGCACAACATCATCCCGTCCACGGTCAGACCAAGTGCGAAGACGGTCATCGCTGAGGATGTCGTAGACGTATTGAGTTCGCTCAGACGGCTGCTGCTGCTCGACTTGGGCGGTCTGTTGCTTGGTGGGAGCAGCGGGAGCGGGCGAGGAAGCAGGCTGCTTGGGTGCTGCAGGAGCAGGAGCAGGAGATGTAGGCGGCTTTGACTGTCTGGCGGGCGATGGCTGAGCCGGAGTAGCGAATTTCGCGCCGCGAGTGGAGGGAGAATGCTGTTGCCGCGACTGGAACTGATTCTGCGGCGTCTGCTGATGTTGCTGGCCGTAATGATGACCGGAACCGCCTCGACCATAGCCGGGATGGGAATCGCGACGGTTATTGTAAGCACCGCGATATCCTCGGCCTCGGCCGCCTCCACCACCTCCGCCTCTGAAATATCCTTCGTCGTGATGGGCCATGTCTATCTCTTCGGGCCGGTGCGGCGAGGCTCTGCCAGCGTCGCTCGGAGGGCGGTCGGGTCGTTTGCGTTTTAACGGCATCGATTATGTCATTTGCGGCGAGTAACGACGTGCTATTCGAGGAGAGAAGAGAGTGAGCATCAAGAGGGACGAAATTCAAAGGACCGGTGACGGTAAGGACAGGAGACGCGGGTTTTCGAAGAACCGGGACGAAACGAGAGCGAGAAAAGGGCACCGACGTCGAGAAGAAAGCTCCCCGCGCGTAGGCAGAAGGGACTGCTCGTGAGCAGAAGAAAAGGCAGACAAAGGGGTCCGTCGTCGAAAGACTGGAAGCGCTGGGGGGGGGGGGGGGTTGGTGCCGAGGAAGCGCTCGAGATGACTTGACGATGGCGAGGTATGAAGGAGAGAGAAAGCTTTCGCGGGCAGCCTTGCGACGAGCAGCTCGTCTGTCAACGGCGCACGGACCACAAGGCAGGCCACGGTGGTTGTTGCGGTAGAGGTACAAGTAGACCGGTGACTTGACGGTGCAGTGGAGAAGTAGCAGTGACCCGAGCAACTCTGGGCGGCTGCATCGAACAAATGAAGTTTGGTTCAGTGGCCGTTGGGGGCCGTTGGGGGGCTGTTTAGGGGAGAGCCAGCCAGGAACAATGGTAAAGGGCCGGCAACTCAATAGAGGGCCACTAGGTATGTACATACATACAACCGTACAACTCAATAGAGAGCACGTGATGGATTAGGTAACTCTCCGCGGATCGGCGTCTACTAGCTATCAGGTGCCTATCAAACTGGCGATGGCGCCATCGGTATCGGACTCTCCGTACCACATACACACATATAAACTGGACGACGGATACGAACCATCGCCTCCTGGCATGAGGCGCAAGGTAGACGCAGCACAAAATCCCGCTTGGAGTCTAGGACTCTCTCAAAAGTCTCCAGCCAATCCGCCATGGATCGACCCTCGGCCAACCATGGTGGCCGATACAGTCAGTATATCCCCCCCCGTGTTTTCCGAGAACAACGAGCCCTGAATACCGGCAAGAAAGGGTGTCTTGCCAGCTCGAGAACCCTCTGGCGGCCCTCGTATCCGACCAGCAGATGGCAATCGTGCCCGAATTCACCCTCGAGTCGGGCGTCATACTCTACAACGTCCCGGTCGCATACACGGTCCGGGGCGAGTTGTCGCCCGAAGCCGACAACGCCATGGTCATTTGCCATGCGCTGACGGGCAGCGCCGACGTGAGCGACTGGTGGGGGCCTCTGCTCGGCGGGCCAGGCCGGGCCTTTGATACGTCCCGGTTCTATGTCGTCTGCATCAACAGCCTGGGCAGTCCGTACGGCACGGCGAGCCCCGTAACGGCCAAGGACGGCGACCCGAGCAAGGGGCGGTACGGGCCCGAGTTCCCGCTGACGACGATTCGCGACGACGTGAGGTGAGAAGACGGGAAGGGATAAGATCAGACGGGCATAGCTGAACAAAAGACGCCTCGGTCCAGGCTGCACCGGCTACTTCTCGACGACCTCGGGGTGAGGCGCGTGGCGGCCGTCATCGGCGGGTCCATGGGCGGGATGCTGGTGCTGGAGTGGGCGTACTTTGGCGTCGAATACGTCCGGTGCATCGTGCCCATTGCCACTTCGAGCCGGCACAGCGCCTGGGGCATCAGCTGGGGCGAGGCGCAACGACAGAGCATATACGCCGACCCCAAGTACGACGACGGCTACTACGCACTCGATGACCCGCCGGCCACGGGTCTGGGCGCGGCGCGCATGTCAGCGCTGCTGACGTACCGCAGCCGCAACTCGTTCGAGGCGCGATTCGGCCGCAACACGCCGGACCCGTCTCGGGCGCAAGCCATGGTCGAAGACGAGCCCGTCGTGGAGCATTTTCGCATCCACAACGATGGCCATGCGGTGAAGCGGGCGACGACGCCGCGGGGCAATGGAACGGACGGCAAGCGGAAAGAGGTCAATGGAAGGTCGACGTCGACATACTTTTCAGCGCAGTCGTACCTCCGCTATCAGGGCACCAAGTTCGTACAGCGGTTCGACGGCAACTGCTACATCGCCCTGACGCGGAAGCTGGATACGCACGACGTGTCACGCATCCGGGCGTCGACGACGGCGGAGGCGCTCCGTCTCATCCGCCAGCCGACACTGGTGCTGGGCATCGAGAGCGACGGGCTCTTTACCTTTGCCGAGCAGGAGGAGATTGCGACGCACGTGGGCGACGCCAGGCTGGAGCGCATCGTCAGCCCGGAGGGACACGACGCCTTTTTGCTGCAGTTTGAGCAGGTGAACCGGCACATCCTGACATTTTTGAAGGAGGTGCTGCCGGACATGATGGGGCGAGGGGAGGAGGTTCCCGAGGCGGCTGATCTCGGACGGCTGACGGTGTCGAGCAAGTTTGGCGAGGCGGAAGTGGAGGACATGACGGCGTGGTAGGTAGACTATGATGGTTGTATTTTGGAGGTAGAGGTTTTTTTGTATGTATGTATGTATGTTATTTGGCTTGCGGGTTTATAGATGTGACTTCACACTTCAGTATGTATGATATGAGATGAGATTTGTATGCATATTTGTTTTTTTTTTTGCGAGTGAGACGTGTGTGTGTATGTATGAACATAATGTATGTAGTATGGTATGAGTCTGAGTACGAGTTTGAGTGTGAGGTAGTGAGTTTATGAGTGCTTGAGTGTGTGGGTGAGTGTGAGTGTTGAGAGTGTATGTATGTATGTGAGTGTTGATCGTGTGTGTGAGTTGTGAGTGTGTGAGTGCCAGTGTTTGGAACATAACCCACCTACCTGATCAGCTGCTCACTCTTCTGGCCTTTCCACAGTGTTATCAATCACGGCATGTTTTGTTTCCCCAGGGCAAAATAACTCAAGCATCTCCCGCTTCTCCTCGTAACAACCGAGAGATCAACAAACAGCAGCAGCAATAGCAACGAGCGCACATATAAACATATGTACATACATATGTACATATGTATGTACATATACCGATGCCCCTCCCCACTTCCCCACCAACACCAACAAAGCTTCTAGAAGACCACCAGAAGCCAGCTAGAAGCAGGCATATATGTAAGGCGCCCGCTCAGCTACGGATATCCATTTCCTCCCCCCCCCCCTGCTTTTTTCTTCTTCTCTCTCTCTGAGCCTCCCTGTCTCACGCAAAAAACCAACCACCTGCAGGGGCCCGAAGCTATTTTCGTTCATTCATTTAGACTAAGAGAGAAGAAGGAGGCGGGCTGCTCTATTTTCCTTTCCTTTCTTTTCCTTTCTCTTTTGTTTTATTGTTTCGTTCTTGCGTCATGGGTGTTTTGGAAGTGCTCTGTTTTCCTTCTTCTTTCCCTTTTCCTTTCTCTCCGTTCTTTTTCACTCTCCTATTCGTATCCGTAGAAGGAGAACAGCTCAATGGAGAGAGACGAGAGAGACGAGAGGAGGGAGGGGGGGGGGGGGGGGGTTTCAGAACTCGGGTCCCCAACATTCCTACCTACCTACCAACCGTTCCTTTCATAAACGGGAATAACACCTTCATGGCTTTACTGCCATCTGGTATGCTGCCGCCGCCGTTCAAAGGTCAGCAGTCCGCCTTTGTCTCAACCATCATCCCTATACGAGAGAGAGAAAAAAGAGGAGCTAAGAGAGAGAGAGAGAGAGAGAAGAGAGAGAAGAAAAAGAAAAGACGAAAAAAAAAAAGAAAATGGCTCTAGAGTGCCCCCTTTGTCTCCGCCTCCCTCTGAACCGTCTCGGCCTCCCTCGTCTTGTCAACCCCTACGGACGCTATGCTGCCTGCCCTGGTCTTTTTGGATCACCGATGGCGTAGTTTTTTCGACAGGTTGAAAGCTCTGGATTCCTCCTCCCCCCCCCCCCC
>LKCN02000014.1:630580-663900 GCA_001633055.2 Ophiocordyceps polyrhachis-furcata BCC 54312 | reverse complement strand
CCCCCCCCCCAGACGCCTCTATAGTGGAAAAATTTCATCCTCAGCTGGCAGCCTCCCCCCCCCTTCCGCGACACGGGCCCAGAACGCCTCCCGCTCACGCAGCACCTCGTCGGCCCAGACCCTCGTCTCCGGCAGGACAATGTCACGAGCCACATGCGAAAATTCCCCGAGGTCCAGCCTGCCCTCCCCTCTCCTCTCGTACTCGACCATCTGCAGCAGCAACTCCATCTTGTCGACGTCGTGAACGAACTTGCTGTCCAGCGTCTGCCCGTCTTCGTACTCCTGCCATATCGCCCGTATCCTGGACCCCTCGACGCCGCCGTCGACGCCGGCTAGCAAGTCGCCCGTGAGGAAATCCATCGTCGAGGCTTCGCGTCGGTGCTTTTCCGGCTTCGCTACCCCGTCCTTGGGCGTGATGTCGCCCACCAGTAGCTCGGCCATGTCGTGGATCAGGCACATCTTGATGCACTTGCCCAGGTCCAGCCGAGGCGATAGCGAAGCCGGCGCGAGCATCGATATCATCGACATGCGGTACATGTGGTCTGCGATGGACTCGCCCCTGTCCAACCACCGTCAGTTTTGTTTTTGTGTTGCTGCTTTACCCCTCACACAAGAATGACAGCCCATGTCACTCACCCTTGAATGCCGAATCGCCGCCACCCCTCGCGCTTCGTCGTCTTGAGCCGCTCCAACATGTGGAAGTAAGGCAGCGGTGAGCTCGAGTCCCGCTTCGGCATCTCCTGTTGCGACATGGTCGCCAGCACCTTGTTGACTTCCCACGGCTCCGACACCTTAGCCGTCGGTGTGTAGCCGATATTTGCGGGCCGGTCGCCGTTCCGTGATGACGAGCCCATGGTCGACGTTGTGGACTGTCGTTTCTTCGTTGTTGCCTGCTGTTTCGATTATTGCCCTGAAGTTGAGTTGAGTTGAGCTGAGGCGATGCTTGGAGAGTGAGAGTGACCTCTTCTCAACCCCTTCCTTTATATGTATTATATCGTCCCGTCTTTCTTCCTTCGCAAAGGAGCGTTCGAGAGCAAACCAGGTTCGGCAACCGGTTGGCGCTTCCGGTGGAGTCCTCCCAATGCGCGCGCTCCTAGATTATCGATAGGCGCAAGGGTGGGAGCCTACCCGGGACCCACTGCCCTGTCGCGTTGCCGGGGAACGCGCCCGGCCGATGCGTTTGTGAAAGATATTGTCAAGGAGGTAAATAGCAAGTAGGTAGTACGGATAGATGCCCAGACAGAGAGAGGCGATCAACAAGGGCAATCAAAGAGGCTTGAGTTTTAAGACACAACATATTGCCCCATGACAACGTCCAGGCCACCCACCCCCCTCACCCCTTTTACACGACTCGCATCCCTCCACCCCCGGTTGCCTCCCCCCTAAGTCGAATCAAACGAATCCTGCCACAGCTATCACTGTCGAGCCTCCTCCTTGCGGCTCTCCGCGACGCTTGCGAGGCCGACGTTTGATTCCTCACTGATGCTGTCACTGGTGCTGCTGTTGTTCCGACTCCTATTATTGTCCCGACTACTATTGTTGTCCCGACTGCTGTTGCTGTTTTCCCTTATGCTATGGCTGCGACTGTGGCTGACGCTGCCATGCCGTCCCGGCAACATCGTCAAGGGTCGTAGTAAGCGCCCAGTCCACGAGCCGTAGGCTGGCGGCGGCGACGACGGCAGCGGCTCTCCGTACGCCGGCAGGATGGCCAGCGGCCCCGACCTGCCTGCGGCGCTTACCCCGTCGTGCGGCCCGTGGTGGAAGCCTCCCATCTCGTGCAGTCGCGACGTCTTGGTGAAGGCCATAGCTTGCATCCTCCGCTTTGCGAGGAGCCAGTAGATGACAGCGCAGCCCAACAGCACAGCTGTCACGGCGGCGAAAACGTTGGTGGCGACCCTGCGCCTCAGCAGTTCCTCCCGTCGGCTGTCCATTGATATCGAGCAGAGCCAAAAGGATGATTCGATCAGAATGAGGAAAAGAAGTGGTTGCGCAGCCGAGAGAGTCGGGGATTAATAACCTCTACAGAAGAGACCGGAGGATGGACGAGCTGGACCATTTGTTCCACGACATGATTGATGAACAATTGGTGCGAGAGGAGACGATAAGAAGGAAAACTCGTCTGCGTTGCCTGCTTGACTCGCCCGCGCCTCCGTCGAGGCCGGGCCGGATGCTGCAACGAACTAGACAAGCTAGTCTGCGGGTCATGTTCAAGGGTGTCGAGGCATCGAGTGTCGTGTGTCGTCGCTCCATGGGTGAGGCGTGGAGGAAACCAGAACGCGACTTGTCTATCATGTAGCTTGCTGCTTTAATCCTGCCAAAGCTCCTTGACATAGCCCTCCGTGAGCCGCTCATCCTCGCCAAAAACCTCTTGCCAGCCGACAAAGCCTCGATCGAGGACGTAGACCGTCTGTCCATCGCCGCTCGTGTCGCCCAACCTCTCGAGCAGGCCGTCCCTCTCACGTAGGTACTTGAGCGCCGCGCTGGGCCCACGCTGCTGGCTTAGCGCGCAATGGAAGACGACCGTCTGCTTGTGTTGGAGCTTGCGGACGAGCGTCGGCATCATGACGTCGAGCTGTTGGCTGGGGACGTTGGTAGAGCCGCGGATATGGCCGCCGATGTAGTCTTGAGGCAAGGCACATTATCAGAGACGACACACACAGGAGACGGAGCGCCACTGTCGAACTCACCGTCATCGCGCACATCCACCACGGCAAAGCTCGGCTCCGTCGCCTCGCGCTCCTGGAGCATCTTCTCCGAGAGCGTCTTGGCCGTCATGCGCCGCAGCGTCGCAACCGAAGTGGTCGTCGACATGGCACGCGATGCAAAGGAGAGCATTATTCTCGTAGAGTAGCAACAATAGGAGAGCTTGGCGGGAGAAGAAGAAGGCTGTGTTGTTGGCTGGGTGCCGCCGACGGATGATTTCGGCCCGGCCGAGATCTCAGAACGCCATCTCTTTTCTTATCAAAGCAAGGTTCGCTGGCTACCAAAAATCGATGCCCTCTACATCTGTAGGTCTACACGATATCGTACCAATACTCGTCTCAGCTCGTCTCAGACGTGTCACTCTCACACGTAAGCAAATTCCCAATATTGTTGAGTAGCATCTTCACCAGTTCCCGTCACGCTTTACCAAGCCATCCGGCATTGATGAAGAAGTCGAAGATTTTAGCTCCCTTCTGCGAATCCAGCCGACAAATCTCCTTCGCCTGCTTCCTCTTAAGCGTTCCATTCGACTTGAGAGCCTCACGGAGCAGCTGGTCCTTGATCATCAGGTACGGCTTCGGTTGCAGTCGTACCACCTCGCACAGCCTGGCCTCTTCTGGCGTCAACAGGTGTAGGTCCGGCGCGTTGTCTTGGCTCAGCGGTAGCGGCGGTATCCCCGCCAGGGGCTGCGGCATGTATCTCTGCCTCGTCCTCGGCCCGTTAACGTGCATCGCCGCCGGGTCGGTGCCGTTAGACGCCTGCCCTTCTGTTATGACCGCCGTCGGCTTGACATCGCCGTTGGTTGTCGCCGTCGTCGCCGTCGCCGTTGCCGCTCCCGCCGCCGTCGTCCGGATCGGGAGCTCGGGCGCTACCAGCAGCGCCGCGCCGCTCGGGGCTTCGGGCGGTGGCGGTTGCTTAGACCGTTGGCTTGACGCCAAACGCTCGCGGTCCATCGAACCCATGGGTATAGACTTTTGCGCCCGCTGAGCCTTTTCCGTCTCGTACTTTTCCCCGCTGCGTAGGTCGCCGATGCGCATGCTCCGCCATTCTTGCAGCTGCGCGATGGCCTGTCTCAGGTTCAATTCGTCGACGAGGCCCTGGTTGAAGTCTTCAAAATCAGTATGGTTCATGATACGCGCAAAAGGTTTGGCCTTTTGCAGCAGCTCCTTCTCTTCCTTGTTGCGTCGCTTGTCCGTCTTTGTGTTTTCACGGTAGTCGAGAAGATCGTGCTCGAAGATGACCCTCTTGCGCTCGACGCGCTGCGTCAGCCGGCAATTGTATATCTCCATGACGGTAAGCTTCAGCTCCATCTCAGGCTCCATCTCGCCCGTGCGAGAGTTGAGGCCGTCGCCCGGGTCGAATTGCATGTGCTGCACCGCCTCCTCGGCCTCGTTGGCGTACTCGGTCTCGAATTCAAGCCGGCCTGGCATGTAACCTTGGATCTCGTGACAGCTAGGCACGCTTGCCGTCGGCTTCGTCTTCGCCTGCAAAGCTGGAGCATTCTTGGCCTTATCTCGTCGCTCCTCGATTCGCCGCTTCTTGCGAGCCTGAAACTCTTCGCGCGGCACCTGGGTGGCCAGCTCCGAGTCGTAAGGGCTGCATCTTCGGGGCAGCGGAAAGCACGGTGAGGCGACGTAAGTTTCTAGATAGTGGTCGCGAACCTCGTCTTTGTCGCGGAAGCCCCCGATGTGGTCGGCGATGTCGGCCCAGGAGCCAAGGCCGTATATCTCGGCGCCCTCGAGTAGAAGCAGCTCCTCATCAGCGCCCCACTCCTTATCAAATATGGGGAACGAGTTTTGTTCGATAACGCGATACGGGTGCGTCGCCGGATCGTGAGCGTTGCGCGATTCCCCCTTGGCGAAGCAAGAGACACACAGGTCGAAATCGGAGCACGCCGGGTCTGCACATCTAATGCGGACCTGGTTGCAGGCATCAGACTTGTCACGAAAAGGAGAGGGGAGCGAAGAGCGCGCACCGTGGACGTTATATCCGACGAGCAGACGTCGCATACGTACTTAACACCTCCCTCGCCGCCTCGCGTCGCCGTCTTCTTGCGGATGACTCCCATGATTGATTGCCTGGGCGCAAGACTGGCGGCCGTGCCGGTCCACGGCGAGGAGAGCGAACAAAACGGGGGATCGAGATGAAGCAAAAACTGGTGGAAAAGGTGATGGATGAAGCGCTTGATGTTGGTTTAGGGATGTGATGCGCTTCCGGGGTGAGGGGTGTGGGAAATCTATTGGACTGCTTACATCATCTTCGCCCTTCCGTCGAGACTCACCGGGCTGAACCGCACCGCCGCATCGCAGCACACCGACGGACGCCTTGCCTAAAAAGGGAAGCTGACGTAACCAATTTGGAAACGAGGAAAACGCATGGAATTCGCGTGGCTGATAGGGGGGGATCGATGCTTTGAGCTGACGTTCTAGAGAGTTTTGAGTCAGCTGCTGATGGCTGCGCTAGGGTCTCTCTTCCGATTGTTGGACCAGAAAAGTTTCTCTCCATGGCTGATGATTTAGTGATTACTCCATACCTGGTGGCGTGCCTACTGAATACAATAATTGTTATCATCCTCTTCAGCTTGTCATGATATTGATCCTCCGTGTTTACGGTGGTCGTACATACATACATACATACAAATACAATGTACATACATATGTTATAATCTATGTATCCGTAAATCTCCCATATAAAATCAGCGAAGCGAACAATCAACTCCGCACCCACTTAATCCGTGACGTCAACACCAGCGATTGCGGCTCTCATCGACCCGCCGCCAAGAACCCCTCACGATTTTACATATGTACGTACCTACTCAACCTTCTTTCTCTCTATCTGCGACAAGCTGCAATTCTCGCCGTCGCCCTTGATCATGCCCGATCAGATCCTCAACGATATCTCTCACCGGCGGTACAACCCGCTCACCGACAGCTGGCTCCTCGTCTCGCCTCATCGCACGAAGCGCCCGTGGCAGTGAGTGTCTTGATCATCGAGAGCGCCCTCTCGCTGCGTCTGACACACTAGCCAGGGGCGCTCAGGAGACGGCTGTGATAGACAAGCTGCCCGAGCACGATCCAAAGGCGGGTGGCTGCGCTCTCCAAACTAAGTCTCACGCCGCTGACCGTCGCAGTGCTATCTCTGCCCGGGAAACGAGCGCGCCGCTGGCGACAGGAACCCTTACTATGACAAGACATTTGCCTTCGTCAACGACTACAGCGCCGTCCGCGAGAAGCAGCCAGCATACGGGGCGGAACATGACGAGTCGTCCTTGCTCCGCGCCGAGGCCGTCACGGGCGTCTGCTACGTGCTCACTTTCTCGCCCAAGCATAACCTGACGCTCGCCGACATGACGGCCGCCGAGATCTTGCCCACCATCGAGCACTGGACGCGCCTTTACGCCAATCATCTAGCTGCGTCGAACCCGCTGGCTCGACTGGCGGCGACGCTGGATCTTCCCATACCGCGTGACGCCGCGCCCGTGCCGAGCGACGAGTATCGTTATATGCAGATTTTCGAGAACAAGGGCGCCGCCATGGGCTGCTCCAACCCGCACCCGCACTGCCAGGTCTGGACGACTTCCACGATGCCCGACGAGCCTGGCCGAGAGCTCGCCCAGATGGCCAAGTACCGTGCCCAGTACAATGGCAGCCACTTGCTGGGCGACTATGTCCGCCTGGAGCTTGCCAAGGGCGAGCGCGTTCTGTGGCAAAATGACGCGTTTGTCATCGTCTGCCCCTGGTGGGCTGTCTGGCCCTTTGAGGTTCTCGTTCTTCCCAAGCGCCACGTCCGGTCGCTCGTTGACCTTGAACCGCGCGAACGACTTCTCTTGGCAGAGGCCATTCACGAGGTGACGCGCCGCTATGACAACTTGTTCGAGTGCAGTTTTCCCTATAGCTCAGGCATCCACCAGGCGCCGCTCAAGGGAACCGACGACGAGGTGGAAAACGCCTACCTGCACATGCATTTTTACCCGCCACTCCTCCGCTCCGCCACGGTCAAAAAGTTCCTCGTCGGCTACGAGCTCCTGGCCCAGCCGCAGCGAGACATTACCCCGGAGCAGGCCGCCGCTCGTCTGCGGAGTTGTGACGGCGAGCTGTATCGCAACAGGGTTGAGAAGCGATCGTAGTGACCGCTCAAGATACACTGACGTCTCATATATGATATGCCTTTTAGTTGTCTAGCCACTCTCAACGTAGTGGTTCCGCACCATGGGCATCCAGATCAAGGCGCCGCTGGCGAGGGCGAAGGGGAAGACTTGGGGCAAGCCCAGTGTCATGGTGCGGTAGACGAAGAGTTCGCTGGCGAAGTGGGCGAGAGCGACGACGTAGGTCCAAATGGCGATGTCGTAGACGGGCCCTAAGTGTAGGTTGTAGGCAGCGTAGCAGCGAATGATGCAGGTTATGAGCGTCCAAGTACCGAACAGGCGGCCGGCGAGGGGTGTGACTTGATCACTGGTCCCCGTGTTCGACGCCGAAGGCACAAGCTTGTCGACGGCGTCGTCCGGTTCGAAGCTGGCCGACTTTGGCGGTAACCGAGTGTTGAGGACGAAGCGACCATTGTAGACGCGGCGCGTAAAATGCAGCGTCATGTAGGCTTGGGTCGAGTTGCCGACGGAGACTATGGAGAGCTGTGGTTGTCAGTTCCGGCTCACGGTTTGGTTTCCCTTAGGGGGGGAGAGCGTCCGAACAATCAACATGTAGTATGGCAGCAAGCCCTTGGCGGAGGGGAGCAAGGATTTGGGGAAATCCATGGCCGGGATGAGGGTGTGTTGTTGTGAGGGGACGATTGATGGCGGGCGCAGGGGTTATCAAGAGTTGAAGCATTAGTTAAGTCACGTGCCCGTTATCAGACAGACAGCTCGGGCACATACCCGTGATTGTGAAGCAATCTTCCCGTTCCTCACAGTACACATGTACTGTTGCGAAAGAAGGCGTTCAAGGTTAAATGAGCGACGTCATCCTTTTATAACGACCAAATGTAGGCATAGAGACAGGAGGCACAATAATAACAACAGTGAACTGTCATTCACCTCTCTGCTTTGCCAATTGCAGGGGAGTTGGCTTGGATAGAAGTCAGGCTGTTCGAGGACCTAGGGGACGCACGTGTCGAGCAAGGAGGCTGTCGGGTAGCTCAGTCTGGACTTGCTCTCCAGACCGATTAGCGATAATTGGAGCCCTGCGGCGAATCGCAGCTTCAAGGCCTTAATTTCAGGCCAAGTCCTCTTAACACCATCGACTTTAAACTACCTTTGCTTTTCCGAGACCACAAGCGCGGTTCGTCTCCCTGCCTGCGCTGGGCAGCTGTAACTTCAAGCACCCTACGCCTGGCACGTCGCCCTCCCACCAAAACTCTCAATCCTTCGCCCTCCTCGTCTTGTCCCACAGCATCTCCTGCTTCGCCATCATGGAATCCGTTCAAGGTTGCCTCAGCAAGCTGCCACCCGTCGTTCAATTGGCGCTCGCAAGCGTCGGCGCCATCTGTCTTGGGTCCAAGCTATTGAGCTTCTTGCAGCTCCTTCTCAGTTGCTCCGTGTGCAGTGGCCTCAACGTGCGACCATCTCGTCTGGCGTCTCGTCTTGACCTGCTAACACGTCAAATAGCTACGCAAGTATGGCAAGGCTGGCAGCTGGGCCGTCGTCACCGGCGCCTCCGACGGTCTGGGCAAAGAGTTCGCAACCCAGCTCGCTGCCCAAGGCTTCAACCTCATTCTCGTCTCTCGCACGCAGGCCAAACTCGACACGCTCGCCGCCGAACTCGAACAGAAATACACCGGAAAGGGCCTGCAGGTCAAGACACTGGCCATGGACTTCGCCAAGGACGACGACACCGACTACGAGAAGCTGGCTGAGCTGATCCGTGGTCTCGACCTGGCCATTCTCGTCAACAACGTCGGACAGAGCCACAGCATCCCAGTGTCTTTCCTCGAAACGCCTCGCGAGGAGCTGCAGGACATCGTGACGATCAACTGCATCGGCACTCTCAAGGTTACACAGGCTGTCGCGCCCCTGCTCAAGGCGCGGCGGCGCGGCTTGATCCTTACCATGGGATCATTCGCCGGCTGGACGCCCACCCCTTATCTCGCCACCTACTCCGGTAGCAAGGCCTTCCTCCAACAGTGGAACTCAGCCTTGGCAGCTGAGCTAGCTGACGACAACGTCGACGCGTACCTCGTGCTAAGTCACCTCGTCACCACGGCCATGAGCAAGATTCGGCGCCCCAGCCTACTCATCCCGACAGCCCGCGGCTTCGTCAGGTCGGCCCTGGCCAAGGTCGGACTCGGAGGTTATCAGAGCGCGCCCAACACCTACACGCCCTGGTGGAGCCATGCCGCGATGCTTTGGTTGATCGAGAACGTCCCTGGCGTCAATAGCCGCCTCACAATTGGGCAGAACAAGAAGATGCACGTAGACATTCGCAGGAGAGCACTCCGGAAACGTGAAAGGGAAGCCAAGCAACAGTAACGGCGGGTACTTTTGTCAAGAAGCGGTGGTCTCTATATTTGAACGTACATATACATGAGTGCGTGTTGTGTTAGGTGGAATAGCCTGGCTGAGCAGCCAAGGGAAACCACAGAGTGAGAGTGGAAGTGAGAAGAGATGGGGAGATGGAGATGGAGAAAGAGAGCAATGGCTGTAATGTCCTCGCGCTGGGGTTGGCAGGGTTAGGGTTCACCCGGACTAAAGAGATGCCGAGGTGCAGCAAAAAAAAAGCACGATGCGACTGACTCTGACAGTGACGCGACAACAAAGCGTGAGCGATAACTAACAAGAGACGCTTCTTCGTCGGGCGTTGGCTCGGGGAATGCTCCTTGCACTCGGCAACGGCCCGAAAAGCTTTCGTCTCGCTCGTTTGACGCTGCAATCTCCTCGTCGTCTTTCCTCACTGTCCTTCTCCTTCTCGGCCAGTCAACCCACCATGGCGAGCACCGAGGCCAAGCCGTCTCGCGCGGCCGTCACGCTCAAGACGCCCAAAGGCACTCGTGACTGGAATGGTGCTGACATGCTGTTGCGAGACGAGGTCTTGTATGCGGTCTAAAAGAATCCGCCGGTCAGGAGGTCGTCTAACGTTGCCTGCAGCAAAACCATTACCGACGTCTTCAAGCGCCACGGCGGAACACCGCTCGACACTCCCGTCTTTGAGCTCAAGGAGATTCTCGCCGGCAGTACGCTCACACGACCCTTCAGCTTCAAAACCCGGGCGCGGTTTGCTGACCCGTGTCTCACAGAGTATGGCGAGGACTCGCGCCTCATGTACGACCTCGAAGACCAGGGCGGCGAGCTCTGTTCTCTGCGGTTCGACCTGACGGTCCCCTTTGCCCGCTGGCTGGCCATGAACAACATCCAGCAGGTCAAGCGCTATCAGCTGGCCAAGGTCTACCGCCGGGACCAGCCGGCCATCGCTCGCGGCCGACTGCGCGAGTTTCACCAATGCGATTTCGACATCGCTGGCGTCTACGACCCCATGATCCCCGACGCCGAGACGCTTCGTATCATTGTCGAGGTCTTCGACGCCCTTGATATCGGGATCACCATCAAGCTGAATCACAGAAAGATCCTCGATGGCATGTTTTCCGTCGCGGGCGTCCCCCCCGAAAAGATACGTTCTATCAGCTCAGCCGTCGACAAGCTCGATAAGATGGCGTGGCCCGAGGTGAAGAAGGAGATGGTTGAGGAAAAAGGTCTATCGGAGGATGTCGCCGATCGGATTGGCGAATTCGTGCGTCACAGCGGTACCGTGGCGGACGTCGTCGACCTTTTGCGGGCAAACGAGCAGCTATGCGCCAACGATGACATCAAGGCCGGCCTTGACGATATGGCGCTCCTGGCCTCGTATCTCAAGGCCCTAGACGTCATGCACAAAATCACATTCGACCTTTCGCTCGCTCGGGGCCTGGATTACTACACAGGCCTGATATACGAAGTCATCAATCAACCGCCCAAGAGCGACGGCAACGAGACGCAAAAGAAGGGCAAGAAAGACGACCCGGCGACGCAAGTCGGCAGCATGGCAGCGGGCGGACGGTACGACAACCTAGTCGGCATGTACGGAAAACGCACCATCCCCTGCGTAGGTGTATCGTTCGGCGTCGACCGCATCTTCACCATCCTCAAAGCGCGACGCGAGAAGGAGAAGACGGCCAAGGCGCCGACCATTGACGTGTACGTCATGGCCTTTGGCGGCAAGGAGTTTGACGGCCTGCTCCCGCAGCGCATGGACGTGGCCCGCAGGCTATGGAGCGCCGGCATCCGGGCCGAGTTCTCCCCCAAGGTGAAGCCGAAGCTACCGCAGCAATTCAAGGCGGCCGAGGACGCGCCGCTGGGCGTCATCCTGGGCCAGGACGAGCTGGCTGCCGGTCAGGTGCGGCTGAAGGTCTTGGGCCAGGCGGATGAGGAGAAGGATCGGGGTTCGTTGGTGGAGCTGGATGATCTGGCTGCCGAGGTGAAGAAGTTGCTGTTGTAGTTTTACGTGTCCTTTCTTTTGTGTGTGGACCGGAGCAGTTTTGGAACGGTGACGGGACACGATGACTGAGGATAGACTCGGGCTTGCCCAATGGGAAGTTGAGAGGGGGTCGTCATCTCTCTGATATTACTGACGAAGGCTATACCTGCACCTGCACTAAGTGCCATGAAGAAAAGGAAAGCTGATTGTCCTCAAACAGGCCCCGGACGGCATTAGTCCCAGTCCAACACCATCCATGACTTTGTAGGAGGCAAAGTTGCAGAAACGATTTCCCTTATTCTCGCTTCTTGAAGGTCTGCAGCAGGTCGAATTTCGGGTTAAGGAGAACTCGGACGAGCTGAAGATTTGCCAGTCAGCCGTTGATTCACAAGAGTTGAGGGTTCTGGCTCACCTCAGCGTTAAACCGACTGACAGACGTATCGACGTCCCTCCGCGGAAAAGCCAAGGCCGAAACGATATCCCACAAGCCTTGCGGAGAGAAGCAGGCGAACTCCGTCAGAGTCTCGTCTTCCATCAGCATTCGCAATAGAGAACAAGCGACGAGGTCCCTGCTGACGTCTGAGTGCAGGAACACCACCGAGTCCCTCCCAATCTTCCTGTCGGCGAGGTATTCCTCGCACTGGTTAGTCGCATCGCCAAAGGCCCAGTGTGGCGATCCGTCACGCTGTTCGGGTTGTCAGCTTTGCCTCTCTCATCGGTGGAATGGGAGCGGCGCACCTCGCCGTCGGTGATGACAAGGACGATCAGCGGTCTGTAAAAGTGGCGCTTTTGGATCTTGTTGATGACCATGGGCTCCAAGACTTGGTCGATCAACTTGGTGAACAGGTGCGGGTTGTCTTCTAGCGTTTCCGACGATTGATTCTCCGTCTGCTCTGGATCGTTGTTTTCGGATGCCTCGTCTCCCGTGCTATCGTTCTCCCAATCGTCGGCGGCAGCTGCGTGGACAGTGGTTCCGGACAGGTCCGCCTTGTCCTTTGAAGGCGCGGCTCGAGGAGCGGCATCTACAGCGAGAAGATTACGACAAACGACGACAAGCAAAAGACGAGGAAGACATACCGTTGCATATGACAAAGTCATATAGCATCAGCTTCGCAAGCCCGGCTGCGTCCGATTCCGACAAAAGATCAGCATGACGCTTTCGGAACCGAGGCACGGTGACTGTCACGTCCTTTGCCAGTTCGTCGACGACCGGGTCGTCGGCATAGACAACGTGCCGCAACCTGTGCTTGGCGAAGTGATGAAGATGGGTAAAATATTCGCTTTGAGTCGCGGGAATCTGATGAAGAAGTAACGTCAGGATGATGAAATGAAGAATGGGGAACTGTTTTTTTTTTTTACCAGCTCGATGCCTCGGCCGTCTCGTAAATCTCCCATGATCTCGAAACTGCCGCTGCAAGACCTCGCGAGATAAGCAGGAGAGCGGCCGAGGTTGTCGGTGGCATCGACGTCGGCACCGGCAGCAAGGAGCCTCTGCACGATGCGGGAACGTCCCTTGGCTGCGGCGATGTGAAGTGCCGTCTGGCCGTCTTCATCCTTGACGTCTACATCAAGGCCTTCGTCGATGAGCATCCAGGCAGCCTCGAACTTGTCGTGTTCGGTGCAAAGGTGGAGAGCCGTCTGGCCTCTCTCGTCGACAATGTTCTTCAACCAGTTGAAACGGTTGTTGGTTATGAGCGAAGCAAGGACACGGACGTCGCCTTGGCTAGCTGCGGCGTGAAGAGCCGTCTGCTTCTGGCTGTCCTGGACGGCAAGATCGGCCTCGGCGTCGATGAGGGTCTTGACAACGGATGGGCCGTGCTTGGCTGCGATGTGCAGCGGAGTCCTCCCCAAACCATCGTGGGCATTGACGTCGGCATCCAGTTCGATGAGAAGCTCTACCGCGTCCTTGTTGTCCTCGCGAGCAGCTTGGTGCAGGAGAGTGTCTCCCTTGTCGTTTGTGGCTTGCACGTCTGCCCCGGCGGCCACGAGGGCGCGTGCGACGAGTTCATGGTTGGAGCTGACGGCCATGTATAGCGGATGCGACAGAATATCTCCTCCATACCCCGGGAAGCAGCCGACTTCATAGAGGATGGCTGCTGTTGTGGCGTCGGCTTTGCCAACAGCGTAAGCACAGAATCCGTGTTTTTCTTCCCTGTAGCAGCTGTATGCGGCCAACTCAAACGCAATCTGGCGTTGATTCCGCTCGGCAGCGGCGTAGACGAGACTTGGCCCTTCTTTCTCCATCTCCTCGAACGAGTAGGTGTTAAGGATCAGGCGGAAAGCGGTCAAGCTTCCATCAACGATGGCTCGATGAAGGAGAACTTGTCCATGCTCGCCGTAGACTGCGTCCTTCTTGGCACCTCTGCGACGAAGGAGTTCGAAAATCTCTATGTGGCCGGCTTGTGCAGCGAGATACAGAGGCGTCAGGCCTTTGGAGTCTGGGGCTTCTATGTTTGCGCCGGCGTCGGTTAGAATCGCAACCGCTGCCGTGTCTCCGTAGAGGATCATTTGGTGCAGCAGGGTGCGGCCGTTGTGGAACGATTCTTCGATATCGGCTCCGGCTTGGAGAAGTCGAGAAACGATTGCCATGTCATGGTTGCGAACGGCATAGAAGAGTGCAGTGCGAGAGTGCGTGTCCTTGATGTTGACTATGTCATCCGAAATCTTGGAC
This sequence comes from Ophiocordyceps polyrhachis-furcata BCC 54312, assembly GCA_001633055.2. NCBI lineage: Eukaryota > Fungi > Ascomycota > Sordariomycetes > Hypocreales > Ophiocordycipitaceae > Ophiocordyceps > Ophiocordyceps polyrhachis-furcata. Next base: position 650,088 of record LKCN02000014.1, on the reverse strand, counting down.
AGGATGACCAGGACAGCCTGCTCTCGTCTCGCTATGACTGCCAGATGTAGGGGAGTCTGGCAGTTGCAATCCTCTGAGGCTGGCGAGACTTCGTCGTGGAGAAGCAAGTGATCGGCAGTAGCATGGTGGCCGTTTTCAACGGCAAGGTGAAGCGGCTCACGGCCCATTTGGTTTCGAGCGGAAACGTCTGCGCCGTAATCGATGAGGTTTTGGACTTGCGTCAGTCTACCATTGGCAGCGGCTTCATGCAGTGCCGTGTTGCCAAGCTCATCTGTGTCGTTGACCTTCTCCTTTGAGAGGCTAAACAACATGTTCTCGACGAAGGGTACGTGTCCGAGTCTGGCCCCAAGTCGTAGAAGGAGTCCGTCGTCTGCATTTACCTTGTTCTCCATGATAGTTGTCGACGACTTTGATGTTTTGTGGTGTAGGAAGAATCTCAGTCGACTTGGAAATCCAGTCGGTTCTTAAACCTCCCAGCGTCGGAGTTATCCATAGGGCTAAGGATGCTTAAGCTCGCGCCTTGCTTAAGCGATCAAAAAAAAAAAAGACGAAGTAAACAACAACAGAAGAAGGAGGCCTGTGATGACGCGAGCCTCCTCTTCGGCACCCTTTTTCGTGAGCCACGCCCGGCTCCCAACTTATCTTCATGATGGTTCCGATGTCTCTTCCGCTGTGGAAGATGCTACTGCTCTCACCTATTGCGTGACGAAAGGAGTGGACGTACATACATACGACAAAGCCCTAGTTAGCCCTTGGTGTTGGTAAGCTAACCCCGAGCGTGGTTGTCTGTTTACCACACAGCCTTCAGTCTAGCAATAGAGACACGACACGTGGTGAGCGAGAAGGGAACAGCTTGGTTTGGAAACAAAGAAGCAGGAGTTCCCCGCAGGAACCTGTGTGGGCAAACCCCTATCCCGAGAGATCCATGGTGTTGTTTACCTCCCTCAACTTAGTTGAGACATATACATACATACATATGCTGCTACTGACAAATTATATGTGTACTTAGCATGCATAGATAGCGGGAAAGGGATAATAGACGGCGCCAGTGAGTCGGGATATTGCACCCACACAGCTCGGTCCTCTCTCTTTCCCATGTGGCACAGGCCGCATGTACAAGGAGAAGGATGGATTAATATTTAATACCTACACTCTCCAAAGTGCTACGTACATACATATGTACGTAGATGATCTATTTATATCTTTAAGCATAAGTTACCGAGTATTAAGTATAATTCGTGCTTACATACATCACCCCCCCCCGGCGACTACCAGGTACAGAGTCATCTACTGGAACCTCTCTGATAGAGTAGTGAAAACCCCCTCCCTACCTTGGTATCTTCGGGGCTAGCCGTGGCGGCTGTGTTGTAGATAGTAGGTGGTACGCTGCTGTGGTATGGAAGAAAGAAGGGGCCGTCTCCAGCCTCAGGCGGACGTCAAGGGACCCCGACGGGCCCAGGCTAGCTGCTTCCAGTGCACGCACACCGGCAAGACCTGTACCTTTTTGCCACCGAAGAAGCGATCGCATCTCTCCAGACGCTGGACCGAAGTTAGAAAATATAGACTTTACTCCCTACTCCTAGGGCAAGGCTTTGCGTGTACGTATTTTCATGAGCCTGAGGGAACTACATACATGCAGCCTGGAGTTTATAGCTGGCTGGATCTCTGTACAAGAGAAAGAACGAAGAAGACGAGGAGAACTCGATGAACAAGTCTCATGTACTACCGGGTGTTACTCACAACATTCTACCTAGGTAGGTAGGTAGTTGCGCATGCAGTTGCTCTCCATGCCGCGTTAACCCTCCTTGGACTTACGGGCAAACGCTCTGTCGTAAAAGTCCGAGCGCAAACGACGGTCACGATGTTGAAACGAGGCGTCACATCGCCTAAACACCCTTAAATAACTCTGTAGCTCTATAGCTTCGGCCATGGAGAAACCACTATTGTTTCTCGCCTCACTGTAGTCGAGGAAGAAGCTGTATATAAGACGGCAGGGTCTTGGCCCAGTTCCTCTCGTCAGATATACAGCTTTCAACTTTGACGTACAGTTTTTCCACACCTTTGAAGAACAATCCCTTCCCCTTTTACGCGTCAGAGCAATCCTCCCAATACTCGTCGTCAATTCTTCTTTGTCTTAACGAAAAGCTTCATCATGTCCGTTCCGAAAAAGTGCCAGGTTCTCGTCATCGGTGGCGGGCCAGCAGGGTCCTACGCGTCGACCGTCCTGGCACGCGAAGGAGTCGACGTGGTGACTCTGGAAGCCGACAACTTCCCCAGGTCAGTTGTGATTCTTCAACGGAAAGGAAACCAATCTCATGATTACAGGTATCATGTTGGAGAAAGCATGCTTCCTTCGCTTGGCACCCACCTCAAGTTCATCGGTTTATACGAACGGTTCACCGCCATGAACTGGTTTCGGAAGGTAACTCAACCTCTTTTCCTTGGGAATAACGATGCTGAAAATATCGAATAGGATGGCGCCGTTTATTTCCTGAACCGAGCACAACCTCCTAGCAGTAAGTCGTTATTCATAACCCCCAACTCCCCCCCTGACAAGACCGCGGCGGCGCTAAGTTTTTACCCAGTCATCGATTTCGGTACCGAAGAACGTCCAGACACTCACGGCTGGAACGTGAACCGAGCCGACCTCGACGACCTCCTCTTCAAGTACGCCGGAGAATGCGGCAGCAAGACTTTCGACGGCACAAAAGTCAACAGCATCCAGTTCGAGCCCTGCCCCGACATCAAGGTCCACGGCATGACCGCCCAAGACATCAACCCGGGCCGACCTGTATCCGCCACGTGGTCTCGCAAGGACGGCACGTCGGGATCCATCAGCTTTGATTACCTCGTCGACGGCAGCGGGAGGCAGGGAGTGCTGAGCACCAGGTACATCAAGAACAGGACCTTCAACGAAGGCTTCAGGAGCATTGCCTTCTGGGCCTACTGGACTGGTTGCAAGAAGCCTCTTCCGGGAACTACGAGGGAAGGCTACACCACTTTCGAAGCACTCAAAGGTATCTTTCCCTTCTTCACCCCTTCACCTCCCTGGGACTTTGCTAACAAGGAAAACCAAAAGACGGTAGTGGTTGGTGCTGGTTCATTCCCATGCACGGCGGCATCACCTCCGTCGGCTTCGTCCAGAACCAGAAGATAGCGACAGAGAGGAAGAAGAAACAGGACGGATCAACCAAAACGCTCTATATGGATACCTTCAACAGCTACATCAAAGAATTGCCGCCTCTATTTGAAGACGCAAAGATTATCGAGGAAAAGGGCTTCAAGACGACATCCGACTGGTCCTACAGCGCATCACACTACGCACTGCCCTATGCTCGAATCATCGGAGACGCCGGCGCCTTCATCGACCCCTTCCTCTCGTCGGGCTGCCACCTGGCCATGACAGGCGGCCTCTCTGCCGCCGCCACCATCATGGCGTCCATCAAGGGCGATCTCGATGAAGAGGCCGCAGGCGCGTGGCATTCCAAGAAGCAAAGCGAGAGCTACTTCCGCATGTTCCTGACCGTCAGCGCCTTCATGGAGCAGATCTGGGCGCAGGAGAAGCCCGTGATCAACGACGCCAACGAGGAGGGATATGAAAGGGCCATCGCCACCTTGAGGCCGGGTACGATAATCAATCCGCCCGTTCTTGAAACCAACGGTGAAAGCTAACTGCCGTCATCATCAGTCATGCAAGGAGACGTCGACGTCGACGACGAAAAGCGCATTTCAAGGGTTGACATCAACAAGGTCTACGACTTCTGTGCCCGCGCCTTTGATCACTTTGAGGAGCATGAGACGACCGCCATACACGACAGGCTGAAGCAGAAGGGAATAGACCTGCTTGACATGAACCACGACATGTTCAAGCTACTGAAAGAGTTCGAGAAAGAGCTTTCGGTTCAGGAGACGAGAGTCTTGGAGAAAATCCGAGCCGGCCATCTATGCATGAAGTACTTCGGTGCAGGCCGAACTGAAACCGAAGTCGTTGACGGCTTGCAACTGAACATGGTCAGCGGGAAGCTTTCTGTCGTACCTGCTGCGGCTTAATGAAGCCTGCTGTCCACATTGAAGCTGTTAGATAGGCCAAGAATTGGAGTAACAAGCAAGAACAGAGAACAGGCTACAGGATAAATTGATCAGAATTGCGCGAGAATGAAGGCAACTGCTCTCATCTCACACCATCAGAGAATGTTGACGTATGGGACTAGTAGACAGATTATCGGAGCAGAAGGCTTCTCACTTTTGCTTGTAGAGCAGGAGGTTGGATATTCATGCTTCTGAATGGACGTCCCGCCGCTGTAGAGCCGAGTTGGTGGTGATCTGGGCTTCGTCTGTCCAGGGCATCTCGTATAATGACACGGTTGATGCTACACTTGGACCGGTCAAGTGTAGCCTCGCAGTAATCAATACGACAACCCGCTCAACCTGGGCGTAAATGCATGTATGTACATATGCATGCATGACAGGGGCGGGTTTGGCTGCGAAAGACTTGAAGTCATTCCCGCTCTGTAGCAGGCATACGTACTGAATGATGGATGACAGTCAAAGCCCCTCGATGACGCTGGCCAAGTATGGATGATAAAACGAGACGGAGACAAAGAGGAAGCCTATCCCTACCCACCACCTCAGCCGTTACGACTGTCTCTAGCACAGAGCCCATCAGGGGACTGCCCTGTGCGGAAGCAAGGTATGGAAGGGAACGACGGTAGGTATATTCAGACCAGGACTCAATCTTACGCCCGCCAGAAGAAACATGCTTGCTTGATGCAATCCAATCTTGCGTAGATTGAACCCAGTAACCCCAAGTTGCGGAAAAGCTGGTTGCCTCGTCTCAGCTCTCGGGGGTAAAGCAAATGCTTTTTGAGATCCAGAATTAAAATATGGGGAAGAAGCTGTAATAAGTCGTTGGCGGCGCCTCAACCGGCCCAAGATAGGCTTCTCCTCAGACGGAAGAACCCGGGAGGTTGTGGTGATGTAGAGCCTGAAAGGGAAGCTCCTCCGCCTGGACCGAGGCTTCCTGAACCGAGGCTTCCTGGACCGAAGGCGCCTGAACCGGAACCGCCTAGACTGGGGCCGCCTGAACCGGGACCGCCTGAACCGGGACCGCCTAGAGGAGGAGCTCCTCTGCCCGCACTAGGGCCGCCTGGGCCGCTAAATTCCGGTGGCTTTGCGAAATTAGGAGATGAACCTCCGCCAGTCGGGGATCCTTGGGCAGGGCGAGGAGGAGGCCTGTTGCCCCCAGTGAGGGGACCTTCTAGTGGCTTCGACTGCGCGGGAGCTTTAATCGCAGCCGGCGGCTGGCCATCGATTCTCTGCCCCTGGTTGTTACTACCTTGTGGTCTTCCTTGCCCACCACCAAGTGGGATCGAGTCCTTCCCTGGGATGGTATTTTGGTCGCCCAATCTCTTTTCACCGCCCTTGGATGGCTTCGAATCAAGGCTGTTGGGACTGCCTGGCCCGTTTGTGTCTTTGGACTTCTTGACTGAATTTCCGGTCGGAGGGGGGGCCTGGTTTTGTCCGGGTCTTCCTTGCCCGTTCCCTCCAGGGCCGTTCGGGCTGGTGATGACGGGAGCGGGCTGACCGGGTCCAGACTTTCTCTGTCCGTTCTCTCTCTGGCTGTTCGGATTAGTGACAGCGGGTAGTGGCCGTTCTTGTCCGGGTCTTGCCTGTCCGTTCTCTCCCGGGCCGTTCGGCTTGGGGATAACGGGAGGTGGCTGGTTCTGTCCGGGTCTTGTCTGTCCGTTCTCTCCAGGGCCGTTCGACTTGGGGACAACGGGAGGTGGCTGGTTCTGTCCGGGTCTTATCTGTCCGTTCTCTCCAGGGCCGTTCGACTTGGGGACAACGGGAGGTGGCTGGTTCTGTCCGGGTCTAGTCTGTCCGTTCTCTCCAGGGCCGTTCGGCTTGGGGGCAACGGGAGGTGGCTGGTTCTGTCCGGGTCTTGTCTGTCCATTCTCTCCAGGGCCGTTCGGCTTGGAGACAACGGGAACGGGCTGGTTTTGTCCGGATCCTCCTCGTGAACTCTCTCTCGGGCCGTTCGGATTGACAACATCGGAAGGCGACTGAAGTTGGTCTTTTCTATCGCCAACGTCATTCTTTGACTCGTCTTTCTTGGTCGAACTGCCGTCTTTCTTGGTTGAACCGTCATCTTTCTTAGCTGAACCGTCTCTCCTATCCGAAGTGTCTTTGTTGGTTGGATCGGCATTCTTTCTTCCGCCGTCAACCTGAGGAGCGGGCTGCTGTCGTGCGGGCTCTTGTGCGTTATCGCCTGGTCTCGCTGTTTTGGGATCTTTGGGTATACCAGGACCTGTACTTTTCCTCTGAACGTCAATCTCATTTAAGGAGGGATCCTCCCTGTCCCGGCCGATACTCTCCTTCGGTTGCGTAGGGTTGCTGGGCTTGACGACTTGGTCGGCAGACTTGGTGGGCGTGGCTTGGACGGGAGAGTTGGGGGCCTTGGCCTGATCGGGAGACCGGGTGGACGTGGCGGACCGGGTGGACGTGGCGGACCGGGTGGACGTGGCGGACCGGGTGGACGTGGCGGACCGGGTGGACGTGGCGGACTGAGTGGACGTGGCGGACGAGTGGACGTGGCGGACCGGGTGGACGTGGCGGACTGAGTGGACGTGGCGGACCGGGTGGACGTGGCGGACTGAGTGGACGTGGCGGACTGAGTGGGCGTGGCGGACTGGGTCGGCGTGGCGGACTGGTTGGGCTTGGCAGGCTCGATAGAACGGCTGGACTTGGCTGACTCGGAACTGGACGACGAGGTTGGTTGACCTGGCTCGATGAGAAGCGTCCTAGTCCCATCTGGCCCCTGAAGCTGCTCTTCCGGGGTCTGCTGGCGACCTGGCTGGCGGAAGGGCGGATTCTCAAAGATAACGGGCTGGATGATAGTCCTGTCTCCGATTACCTGCGTCGGACCAGGTTGGAAAACAAACTCAGTGATGGTCGAGCGGAACTCCTCGACTGGGAGTGGCCGGTTAAGGTTATTTTCCTGGTTCCTGCCTTCGAAACCCGGCCTGGGATGTATCTCGACTCTGGTCTGCACCGGAGGATTGGCTGACGATGTTTGAAAGCCGCTGCTTTCGCGGTCAAATTGTCCAAAATTCGGGTCAAGGCTTGGTTCGTTCGGTTGAGTTACTGCGCCATCTTCTTGCGGAGCCGACTCGACTTTTGCAAGACATTGCGCCTGATTCTGGAACCCCCATCTCTCTATCAGCATCACATTGGGAGGCTGGACGTCGAACTGCGCGCAGAATGTCGGAGTCGAGCAAGACTCCGCTGTGCTGTTAGATCCCCCGCAACTCTGTTCGTCCGTTCCCTGCGCTATAAAGGGAATCGGCAAGGCAACTGCAGCCACGCCGCTCGCGGGATCGGGGTCGTGGTCGTCAAAGCACAGCGAAGAGTTGTTGTATATGACTTTAAACTGGGGAATCTTGTTGACAAGGGATTCGCGATCTTCTGCTTCCATGTCCATCGAATCGCAGAATACTTTTGTGCCGCAGACTTCGTCTGTCACTTGCTCAATTATAGTGCTGTTGACACAGCTCGCTCCATCCAGTGGGTTCGGGTGAAAGGGCAGACGGCCGTTCAAGGCAGTGACTGCGGCGAGACCGCTGATTAAAATGACGGTGACCTGCATCTTGCCGTTGTGGCCCGAGGTGGAACGAGAACGAACGGCTCGGTGACGATGAAGGCAGCGACTAAAAGACAGAATAAGTTAAGTATCAATAACCAGATACAAAAAATGTAGCTTGGGGTTCATTTTAAATGGACAAGCACGACTCGTGGCCGACATCGTAAGGAGTCGTGATAGACATGGATGGCGTTGAAACGAGAGATGGTACGGCAGTCTAGAATGACTTGCCGACAGTGAGGAGTCAGATATTCTCTCGGATCAGGCCCGAATGGCTCGACTATGTGAACTTCAAACCTCGTTGGATGGGACCTATCAAGCATCTGGTTAGGCTCTAGTCGCCAAGCCCAGTGCTTCAGGTGTAGTGAACCACGAACGAAGCGGAGACTGACGATCAGACGACTATTAACCTCATGAAATAGCATTGGACGAGAGGCGAGTCGAGTGCTGAGGTCAAATTAGAGGTGTGATCCGCGGAATGGGGATCAGATGAGACGCTTCTCGAGAGAAAAGATGTGAGATTTTCTGTCTGGTCATCGTGGAAGGGAAATTCCCAGGATGAGATATGTTTCAACCGTTTCCAGGGCCCATTAAGGTGGGAAACAAGCCATTCATCATTGTTGTATGTGGCTCTCATCGTCTGCTTCTACTAGTATTTGACATGCTATCCCGGAAGGTACTGAATCGAGTACGCATGAGAACGTAGGGCTGGCGAACAGCCAATGTCAAGCCTGGTTTCGAGACTGGCCCGGGCCCTGTCGAGCCCGGATCTGAAAATAGGCACATACATGTAACTATCCTGACTCGTCGACGCCGGTGCTGGTATGAAAAGGAGCCGACCAATGGTTTATTTCCTGGCCGACAGTGAGTTTTTGAGTGAGTCAAAGTAGACGCTGAAAGAAAATATAATAAATATGATGACTCTTGATGGAGATGATGAAAACCACGAGTATGAATTCAATCTTTATGAGGTGCAGGACGTCGGTTGTCAAGACAAATGATGACTCAGCAGCGACCCTGAGGCTGCGGCTGTCCGCGAGGCTGAGGCTTCGGTGACTGATGACGGAAGCAGGTACCTACCTATGTACCGAATCTGTATGGCAGCCTCGCGTCCAGATACAGACTAGCGCGTCGCAAAAACAAAGAAGCTCCGCCAGCCTCCTCTCCTCTCCTCTGCTCTGCTCAGCTGCCTAGATCAGGAGCTCGCAAACAAAGAGGCAAAACATCGCGTCTGCCTGCCCCCCCCCCCCCACCCCCCCCCCTCCTCAAACGCCCGACGACGACGCGCCTGATCACGGCCGAGCCTCGCTGGGCGAAGCTCAAAGCCGACGACGACAAAAGACGCGCCTGCCCCCTTCCGCGCTTCCACACGGGGCTCGTCAAGCTTCGCCATGGCCTTTTCGCACTCGACGCCGGCTCGGCCTGTGCCTGGGGCTTTTCTCAACACCCCCGCCACCGTCTCGAGGTTTCAGTCCGCGTCAGATCCTGCTCGCCGGCAGCTGTTCTCCATGGTCGATAGCAACTCGAGTCCCGCCGTCGGTGCCGTATCCGAGGGCGCGTCCGCCGTCGCGTCCGCCATGGCGCCCCCAGTCGACGCCGTTGCCTCGTCCCAGTCCGGTGTCCTCGCCGCCGCCGCACCGTTGCCGCCTCCCAGGCTCGCGAACATGCCACCGATTCTCAAGGCCGCCAAGGCAATCAATTCCTGCTTGCAGCTCGACGAGAGCTTCCCCGACCTCGACTCTTACTGCAGACGTTTGTCCCCTTCCCGCCGTCCGAGGTCTGCATGCGCTGACAGCTCTCTCTAGAAGGCGCCTCTTCCGACTACGAGCTCCCTGCCGCAGACTCCTCATGGGTACCTTTTCACAAAACGAACATGTATCCGATCCCCAACCAGGTCTTCGACCACTATAACGCCGGCGAGTTGCAGACGCTCATGGGCCTCTTTGCCGAGATAAATCACGCCTGGGTCGCCATCGATAACTCGCTCTTTCTCTGGGACTTTACGCATCCCGATCCAGAGCTCATCGGCTTCGAGGACCAGCCTCACACCATCCACGCCGTGGCACTGGTGTCTCCCAAGCCCGGCATTTTTGTCGATACCATTACCCACATCCTCGCCGTCGCCACCTCATCCGAGATGATCCTGCTTGGCCTCTCTGCCACTGACACTCCGGCGGGAACCAAGTCCGTCGCCCTATACCAAACCAAGATGAATCTGCCGTTGCGCGGTACCGACGTGCGCCTTATCCGTGGCTCCGCAGACGGCCGCATCTTCTTCGGCGGCAGCGGCGACGTCGACGTCAACGAGCTCTACTATCAGTCAGAGGAGAGATGGTTCTCCAGTCGCTGCGGCAAAATCAATCACACCAACCCTGGCTGGTCGTCCGTCGTATCGCTGCAGTCGACCTTTTGGTCTCACACAGGCCCCGAACACCTGGTGGACATGGCCATCGACGACACGCGCAAGCTACTGTACACCTTGTCTAGCAAGTCGACCATCCGTACCTATCACATGGAGGCCCCCGATCACCTAAACAAGGTCATCGAAAAGGACAAAGTGCACTGCCTTCGCGACATCGCCCATATGATCACCCAGTCGAAGCTGCTGAACGACCGGATGAACATCGTCTCCATCAGCCCCATATCCAAGCAGGAGGCTACCAAGCTGCACCTCATGGCCCTGACTGACACGGGCTGCCGTATCTTCCTGAGCGCTACCAGCGCCTCGTCGTACCTCTACGGCTCGCAGTCTAACATGGCGCCGCAGAGTATGCAGGTTCAGTTCATCAAGTTTCCTCCAAGCGAGAACCCGCGGCGTTCCGGTCAGTCATTCTCATCCGGACAAGGCGGCGAGCCCGTCGTCGACCTAGATTCCACGATGCTGCTGGCCAGCCGGCAGGGCATCCGTTTTGCGCCGGGTTACTTCCTCGACTTTGTGAGCAGTGGCGAAAACGCCAACACTGACTCCCTCTTCGCCTCGGGTCCCGAGTCCGGCCGAATCAAGCGGCCGTCCTCCACCGTGCCGCACCGCTACTTCGAGCAGGCCACCTGGATCGACATCGGGAGCAGGGCCGAAGCCGTCGGCCTGATGACGAAACCTTTCTCCGCCTGCCCTCAGCCGCTGGGATTCGGCAACGAACTGGCTGTGCAGTTCGACGAGCCGCCGTGCGAGTTCGCCGTGCTCACCAACACAGGCATCCACGTCATTCGGCGACGGAGGCTGGTGGACACCTTCGCCGCGGCCATCCGGGACTCTCCCGGGGATGAGGCTCTGGATGCCGTCACGCGCCGTCTGATTCAACTCTATGGCCGCGTCGAGACGGTATCGACCGCCCTGGCTGTCGCCTGCGGTCACGGCGGGGACGCGAAGCTCGGCACGGCGAGGGCCATTGACCAGGCGACGCAGGACCGGGCCAGGGGTCTCTTCGTCGACTTCGGCGGGCAGCCGACCATCACGGAGACGGACGGATCGGCGTTGACGACGGAATCGGTGAGGCCGTCGTCGCGCCACGACGCCTTGGCGCTGTACCTGTCGCGTCTCGTGCGCAAGCTCTGGAAGGCGCGCGTCATCAGCGTGGGCGTCCCGGCGGCCGGAGGCTTCGTCGTCGACTCTGCCGTGCCGCTGGAGAAGCTAGGGGACACGCAGCGCAATCTCGAGCGGCTTAGCAAGTTCATCGAGTCCAACCGCGGCCTCATCCAGGGCATGTCCGGGCCGGCCGACCTCCAGCGAGTCACCAGCCGGCAGGAGGAAGTGGCGCTGCAGGTAGAGCACCAGGCGCTCCACGCGCTGCAGAAGCTGATGGACAGCATCTCCGAGGGCATATCCTTTGTGCTCATGATGTTCGACGAGCGGGCGACAGACATCTATGCCCGACTAGACGACGCAGCGCGGCAACGATTGAGGGACTTGACGTACGAGAAGCTGTTTTCGCAGCCCGACGGCAGAGACCTGGCCAAGCTGCTGGTCAAGGCTATCGTGAACCGCAACATCGAGAGCGGGTCCAACGTGGAGACGGTGGCGGATGCCCTGAGGAGGAGGTGCGGCAGCTTCTGTAGCCCAGACGATGTCGTTATCTTCAAGGCTCAGGAGCAGCTGAAGCGGGCGTCGGAGCAGCCGCTCAACACCAACATCCCACGAAGCCTCCTGCACGAGAGCCTCAAGCTGTTTGAAAAGGTAGCCGGCAGCCTCACGCCGGCAAACCTGCAGACGGCCGTGGTGCAGTACGTCGACCTCAAGTACTACGCCGGCGCCATCCAACTCTGCCTCGTGGTCGCGAGGGATAAGGATAGGGGAAACTCGGCCCTGTCGTGGGTCAACGACGGGAGGCCGGCCAACGACCCGCGCGCCGCCGCCTTCAACGAGCGAAGGCGATGCTACGATCTGATTCACGACGCGCTGCAGCACCTCGACGCCGAGTCCAGCAAGGAGCCCGAGATGGTGGACGGCAAGTTGACGCTGATCGCAACCAAGAGGCTCGAGGCGTACGATGTGGTCAACGGATCGGACGACGAGGTCTTCCACTTTGATCTGTACGAGTGGTACATACAGCAGGGCTGGACGGACCGCATCCTGGCCATGGACTCTCCGCACGTCGTCACCTTTTTGAAGCGGCTGGCCGACACGAGCGCGGAGCACGCAGACCTGCTGTGCCGCTTCTACACCAATCGCAGCCGCTTCTTCGACGCGGCAAAGGTGCAGGCCGACCTCGCCCAATCGGACTTTAAGCTCGGCATCAAGGATAGGATCAGGTTGCTCAGCCTGGCCAAGGCCAATGCCAGCGTCGCGACCGTAGGCGTCAGCCGCAAGGACCAGCAGATGCTGACTCACATGGTCAGCGAGCAGCTAGATGTTGGAAATATCCAGGACGAACTCTTGGGCCGACTGAGAGAGGACGAGAGGATCGACCCGGTGAGGAGGGAGGAGGTGGTAGAAGAGCTCGATGGAAAGTTGATGGATTTGTCCGAGGTGAGCCGCTCCGTCGCACTGACCCCATCCATACCTCTACGATGAGGCGCCTTCGGCCGGCTGACAACGATTACGCAGCTCTTCAACCAATACGCGGACCAAGCCAATTACTACGATGTGTGCCTCCTCATCTATCATACGGCGAACTATCGCAACCCCACTACCATCGCGGGGACGTGGGCGCACTTGATCGATGCGACGCACGCCGAAATGGTGTCGAGGCTCGAACAAGTGAAGCCAGGGATGCCTTCGCCGCCAATGCCGTATGAGGCGGTGTCGACCAAGATCCGGATCATCGCCCACCGCACGTCACTCGACAGCTCGGTGTTTCCGATCCAGACGCTGCTGACGGAACTGAGCCGATACGCGGTGGCCTACCACCAGGACGCCACGATCGGGGCGGATCCGACGTGGCCGGTGCAGCTGTTTCTTGCGCTGGGCGTCTCGCACGATGTGATTGTGAAGGTACTGGAGAATATGTTGGAAACGCAGGATTACGGCTTCAACGGCGTGATGCGCAGCCGCATCGTGGAGATGGTGGTATACGTCGTCAAAAGCTGGGTGGGCGAGGTGCGGCGGCGCGGCGGCACCGACAAGGGCGGCTCCATCGGCCCGTGGGTGGGCGAGCTGCTGATGAGGTGCGAGGACGCGCTGCCGGCGCCGGGGCAGGGCAGCAACAACGGCGGTGCGGACTTGGCGGACGTGAGGCGGGAGCTGAGGACGTTGCGGAGGGAGGCGTCTGGGCTGATGGAGAGGATGTTGATGGGGAGCAGCATGAGGTTCATCTGAAGAGCGAGAGTGCCATACGGACAAGGGCGGCAACGGTGTTGGTGGTTTGATGTTTATGTGCGTGCGTGCGTGCGTGCGTGCGTGCGTGCGTGTGCGTGTGTGTGTGTGTGTGTGTGGCTTGCGAGAGACATTTTGCATGGCATCGATGCGTACTACATCCTATGTACAAAGACTATATAATATTAAGAGAGCATGAATGGATCTAAGCGTCTCTTCTAAGGAAGGGTCTCCTCGAAGGGGTCTCCCCTAAGGGTCGCCTCTCCCTCCTGGATACTCATTATTCAGGGGCAACGGCATCTATAGACTATATGTAATTTGTAAAGGAGGACAAATCCATATCACGTGACTTTCCTCCTGGTGTGGTCCACCGTCCACCCACGCTCGAAGCAACCTCATCCCTCTTTGCTCTGTCCTTTTGACCAGCAGAACAAAAGACGCACGCGATGCCTCTCAGCCTGAAGCCGGCACTGGCCGCTGTGGCGCTGCTGAAGGTCGTCGGCGCCTCTGGCGAAGATCACCTAGACGGCCTGCCGTCATACCATTACGGCGCGACGATGCACGTAGAGTGCATGAACCGAAGCTCGTGAGTGAGTCCTCTTTCTTTCTTTCTTTCTTTCGGGACAAGAAGCAAAGAGAAGCAAAAAGGGGGTAACAAAGAGAAAAAAACGTGTATTAAAACGAAAAGCGAGACGGGCGAGCATATCGAGACGGCCAACCATGAACTCTCGTGGATTCCCTTCCCCGCCTGCAACGAGACGGACAAGCCGCTGGAGCTGCACTACGGCATCGAGGGCGAGGTCAACTGCACGATAGCGGCCGTGTCGGACGAATTCTTCCACCTGCTCGAGTTCTACATCCACAGCGACGCGCCGCTTTCGTGCCGGCTTCCCGCCCGGCCGCCCAGTCGGGTCGAGGTGGTGAATGAGAAGCCGCCGGCGGTGGAGTACGTGCCGTTGGTGTTTGCCGTGGCGGGGACGCTGCAGCTCAGCCACATGCACATCAGTACGCATATGAATGTGTTGCTGCATAGTTCGAGGAAGCATCACATGCGGCCTCACGACAGTGGTGTTTTGGACTCGGCCATTGCGTACAGCACCAGTCCCTTGAGCCACATGGATGACGGGATCCATACGAGACGGCTCATCATCGGCGATCCGCTTCCCTTGACTTTTTCTGTTCGCTGGTTCCCTACGCCGGAGTTGCCCAAGACGGAGGGCAAGGTCGAGTGGCAGGGGCTGGGGGGGCATGTCTACGCCAGCACCGTCTTTTACGGCCTCGTTTCCTTTGCTGCCGGCTTGGTGCTGGCTTCCATGTATACCATGGGTGTTGTCCTGCCTCGGCGGCTGAAGGGGCGGCGGACCTTGGGCGGCGCCACGCCTTTGGGTTATGCCCTTGGTGATGGATGGGGGTATTCCAAAAGGAGGGACTAGGGGGTCTCCGGTGCCTTTGGTGCCAGTCTTCACACACGCACATGGCCTTGAGAGAGCTTTTTTTGCAAGGGTTCGTCGGGGACTGGAGGGGTAGAAGATGATGTATGTGTTGTACGTTATGCCGGGGATTGGATGTCACGTCGTTTATGAGCTAGGTGAGTATAAGCTTTTGTTGCCGTCGTGTTGTGGCGAGGGACCTTGGGAGGTTTGATGTCTTCGGTTTAGAGTCGTGGACGGCCGACGTGAGGTTGGAATAGGACAACGACTGCTGGCCCGGAGACATTATCAGTCATCTATGCAACGGCCATGCCAGGCCAAGACGGTGCAATTCCCGAGCGTGAGCGGAGCTGGATATGAAGTGTAAGGGATGACGGCCATGGAAAAGAAAACGGCCGAATAAGTGCGGGAGAGATGTCACCGTGAAAGGAAGGCCCTGTCTCTCCTCCCCGTCCATGCAGGGAAGTTGGTTGGTGGAAAGGGGGGGGGGGGGGTTTGATTTTGTCTGCCGCCTCAGGGTTCTCCGTCGACACTGACTTGGATTATCTTTCTCACACCCCTTCCCGGGTAATATTCATGTCATGTCATGGCAAGGGAAGAAGGAAAGGTCGAGAAAGAAAGAGGGCGATATCTGGTCCTACTAGCAGTCTCAGTCGCCGAATACTGCCCAAGTATCCGTACGAGGCTTTGTTCCAGACGCGAAATGCCGCCGAGTTCGTCATGTAGTTTCTGTTCCAGACGAACCGCGTTTTCGAGCCGACTATAATGATTCAGCGTAACACAATGTCATGTGTATACATACATACGTATCATCTTCTCTCTCTTCTCTCTCTCTCTCTCTCTCTCTCCCTGCTTGTTGAGCATGGCAGGCAAAGAATCATCTGCGCACGTCTCAGCACAGCTCAGCTGGGAGACGTTCGTCTTGCAAGGGAACAGCATGTCGATCCGATAACGTGTTTCCCTCCCCTTGCATATATCGGATTTTTTTTCCTTCTTTTCCTGCGACGACGTCACCTGAGGATATACATGTACATACATATATTGCACCGTACAACGGTAGGTTTTTTGCACAGAAAAACACCAGTGTTCCAGAGCGTACATACGAGAAAAAGGCTCCCCGGCCGAAAGGAATGTTTCAGGGAGGAGATGGGGGATGGCTTTTCGGTTGAGTCCCTCGTCTGAGTCCCTCGTCTGAGTCGCACCAGTAATCGAGCATCCCAAGAAGCCTCCCCCTCTTCTCTTCGGAGCTACCTAACTTGTCTCAGCCAATCGTCGACGACATCCACCCGGGCGTGCGTACAGAAAGGCACGGCTAGGTGTCGACAGATGAAAAGATTCAGAAGACCTTCATGAAGCATTCCTCAGACGGAGCGTGCCGCGTTGAGGCGCAGCATGAACCACATTTTCCTTGCTTGTCATTGGCATGTCGCGGCCACCTTGTCATTTTCAAGTCCGGGAGTTGTCCGAGCCCGGCCCCACTTTGCCCGGGAGTGGGGCCGTGAGCCGCCGGAAGAGAGTAAACAACTCACTCTTACATGGGTACTGAAGAAGAGGAGGGATCCCATACAAGAGAGAGAAGAATCCAGTGAGTTTTGTATTCTCAAAAGAAAACAAACAAATAACAAGCTGTGGTATCCTTGAGGAGATGCTGCCCCCGAATCGTATATGTGTGTATCAACGTCAGTATTAACAGCAAGAGAAAAAGACGAGGCACAAGAACGCCCCCCTATTGTCCCCCCCCCCCCCTCCCCCATATAAGTAGAGAAAAGTAGACGTATAAGACGAAGAAGAGGAAGAAAAGACAAGCCGGCCGATGGATGCATGTATGCAACTCCCCCTTTCCTAATAAGAGAATAAATCAAATATGAAACATTCAACTGTCGAATATGGCGCCGTATGCGGGAATCCCTCTCGTCTCCAGCCCGTACACCACCTTCTTCGTAATCTTCTCGTTGGAGATGATGATGACAGCCTCGGCCTCAAAGTCGCGAGCCAGGTTAAAGGCCATGGTCACCAGGTCGGGCCGTCCCTTGAGCCTCGTGTCGTGGATGACGGCGTCGGGGATAGACCGTCGGATGGTGTCGAGGATGCCCTTGCCAAACGTCTTCTCGGGAGACGGCGCCGACCAGATGAGCTGCGTCGGACATGAAGGCTGCCCGATGTGGCCGAGCAGAGGGCCGATGCCGGAGCCGGTAGCGACGACGACGACGCGGTTGAACAGAGTGGCGATGCGCATCACGCCGCACGTCGGCTGGCCGCGGACCCAGACGTGACTGGGGGGGTTGCGGATGCAGCCCTTGGTCCAGTCTCCGGCATTGGACACGACGAGGGAGTAGCCCGGTCGGTTGGCCAGCTTCTCCGAGTCGGTGCCGTGAGGCGCCGGGATGGTGGCGAAAGAGTGCCACTCCAGCAACGGCCGGGTGGAGATGCGGGTGAAGCTGCCGTTGACGGGAACGGCGTAGTCGAAGCTGAGCTGGATGGCGTGGTCCGATAGGGGGATGGCGTCGACGCGGACGCGACGGAGCCAGAGCCAGGAAGAGGCGATGCTGCAGGTGGCGACGCCGAGCATCCAGAAGCTGGGGCTGCGGAGAAGAGCGTTCCCAACGTCGTCGCCCCGGCTGCCGTCACGGGCCGAGAGCACGGTCCGGGCCCAGAAGAGGGCAAGGGCAGACCAGCCGAGGAAGCGGTGCAGACGCTCAAAGACGTCGTGATGACGCTTCCGGAACGAAGGCCAGGCGCAGCCGACCATGGCACAGCAGAGGGCCGAGAGAAGCCACGACACGACGAAGCCGGGAAGCGACTCTCCGGGGCCGGGCCGACCCAGCTGGGCGTAGACGACGGTAGAGCGGACGCTCGAGGCGAGAAGCCAGGCTGTGGCGCAGACGCCGGCGCCGGAGTGGACGCCGCCGAGGTGATAGATCTTGGCGCACCGCGTCCGGAGCCAGAGCGGAGCGGAGACGGGGACGGAGCAGAAGACGGCGTACAAGAGGTTGATGACGCCGTCCTGCCTGACCAGGACGGCCGTGACGAGGTTGGCGGCCGTGAGGACGGCGAACCACTCCATCCCCGGCATCAGCACCAGGAGGGCGGCCAGGGCGGCCAGGTTGAGCAGCCAGACGAGGCTGAAGAGGCGACGGTAGACGATGAGGACGCGGTGCCGCAGCCCGCGCAGGGGTCGGGGAAGCTTCTTGTCGTCCATTGGCCTGGCGAGGCTGTCTTCCGAAACGGCCGTCAGGGTGGACGAAGAAGAAGAAGAACAAGAAGAAGAAGAAGAAGATGTCACCGATAGCGTCTCGGCAAGGGTGTCGCCGCAATCGCTCGCCCGAAGCTGACGCTGACGGTCGACGACGTCTTCTCTGAGAGCCTTCTTGTCGATCTTGCCGTTGGCCGTGGTCGGGAAGGCGTCCAGCTGATGGATCCGGGACGGGACCGCGTAGTAGGGCTGTAGTCTGCGGGCGTGGGAGAGGATGGCGTCGGTGTCTTGGCCCGAGGGGACGACGAAGCCGTGGATTTCGCCGTCTATCAACAGGGCCGCCGCCCTTGATACGCCGGCGGCGTCGGCCAGCGACGTGGCCACGCCGTCGAGCTCGACTCGGAACCCCTGGGGATTGGGAAGTGAGAGACTCCCCCTGTCAGCCCCTGAACCACGAGCCGTCCGTCCGTCCCCCTTCTGACCCGCCCCCTTAATATACGGCTCACTCACCTTGACCTTGACCTGGTCATCACAGCGGCCCAGAATATCGATGGAGCCATCCGATCGCCACCGACCGAGGTCACCGGTGCAGTACATGCGCCATCTATGCCTCTCCCAAGTCAGTATCATATATAGATGTAGACGTAGATGTAGAGATATAAGATGTATATGTATCCATCTTCGAAATGCTCCTTACCCGTCGCCAAGGAAGAAATCAGGGACATACGACTCCCTCGTCTTGTCCTCGAGCCCGACATAGCCTCGGGAGATGCCGTGGCCGCCAGCCCACATGACTCCCGGCTCGCCCATCGGCACCGGCTTGCCGGCCTCGTCCAGGATGTAGACGGTGTTGTTGGGTGTTGGCCTGCCGATGGAGACGGCCTCTCCGGCCACGTGACGTGACATGGTGTTGACGATGGTCGTCTCCGTGGGGCCGCAGCAGTTCCAGTAGGTGCCGTGAGAGGCCCAGCGATCAGCGAGGTCTTGACATGTGGGCTCGCCGGCCGTGGCTACGATCTTGATGTTGCCATACTCTTCCGGGGGGTACTTGGATAAGATGCTTGGCGTGCAGATGAGGACGTCGAGCTAACATGTCCGTTGGGAGTCAGCTACCGGGTTGTTGGTGTGTGTGTGTGTGTGTGTGTATGTATGTGTATGTGTGTATGTATGTATGTGTAGGAACCCGACTCACCTGACGGATAGTAGACTCCCATTCAGATCCTCGAACAACAAGAGTCCCGCCATTACACAGACATGCAAAGATCTCCCAGGCGGCTATGCGAACATGAGGAGTCAGTCAACAGTATCATCGTGAAGTTGAGAGTCATGATCGAGAGATGCAAGATGAAATATTGATACTTGTGAAGCATCTGAGTCTTCGGAGAAAAAGGGGATGAGGAACAATGGACGATGAATTAAAGAAAGTGGGTGGGGACGGGTGAAGAAGAGGGTGAGGGAAAGAAAAGGGGGGAGCGGGAGGGTCAGGGAATAAGG
>LKCN02000014.1:563710-612611 GCA_001633055.2 Ophiocordyceps polyrhachis-furcata BCC 54312 | reverse complement strand
CCCTTCCCTTCCCTTAAGCCCTACCTACATACACATACATATGTATGCATGTACGGATACATACATACAATTCGCTTTCCCATCCCCGTATTCACCCCCAAAATAATACGCGCCAACTCGTAAATCAGAGATAAGGAAGGGAATGATTCCTTTGGCCGTGCCGTGTCGCACTACGCCGCCGCCGCCGCCGCCGCCCACCAAGGGGAGGGAGGGGAGGGCGAGACAAGCTGATAAGCTCTCCAAAATACCTCATCACGAGCGCCTCCTGTCTGTCTCCAATTCCGTTCCCCGTCGTCTTCAAATAACTTGGTCCGCTTGACCGGTCCCGTCGTGACCCCCTTTCCATCCTTCCACCGCCACAACGTCGTCGTCGTCGTCGTCGTCGTCGGCAGTTCATCGTCAAAAGGTGCGTGCGTGCGTGTGCGTGCGTGTGTGTGTGTGTCTGTATCTGTGTGTGTGTGTGTGTGTGTGTGTGTGTGTGTGTCTGCGTGTGCGTAATGTGCGTTCGTGCGTTCGTGCCTCCGTCGATCACGTCCTCTCCTCCCCATGACCTTATCGTGCCAATCAACGCCCTCCAATCGTGCAACGCTGACTGAACCTCTTCTCTCATCGTTGCTTCTCCCTTTTCGCCTCTCTCTCCTCCTTCGTCCCATCGCCGCCGGCCTTGCGCTTCTTCTTCCGCTTCTTCTCTCGCACCTCCTCCAGCAGCTTCTTCATCCCGCTCGTCGCCTTGAACTTGGCGTTGGACGGATCAATGGCGAATTCGTGGCTGTCAAACACGGCCTGGAATCGGTCGTCGCCGAGGTCCATCTCGAACCCTTCCTGCATCAACCCCTCCCTCGTCTTCTCCCTCGTCTTCTCCCTCGTCTTCTTCTTCTTCTTCCTCCCTTTTCCCTTGTCCTTCTCCGCCCGCACAATCTCCTTCATGTCAAAGTGCTCCAGCCCATCCGCCTCCTCCGTCATGATCCCAGATAGCTTCGCCTTCTGTTCAGCCGCCTCCGCCTCCGCCGCTTCCCGCTCCTCCCGCCGCTTACGCCTCTCCTCCTTTCGCATCGCCGACTTGGACCCAGCCACCGCCAAAGGCTCGTCCGTCATGAAAAAGGGGTCGTCAAACCCGAGGTCCTCGTCGTCATCCTTTTCTTCCCCTTCCGCCTCGGCCTTGACTTTACTGCTGCCTTGACGCTTCTTTTCTTTCCGCTCTCGCTCCTTGCGTCTGTACTTTTCAATCGTCGTCTCCTCCTGTGCCGTCCCCTCGGCCTTTCCTCCGCCGAGTGCTGGCGCAAACGTAATCTGCATCTCGCCTACAGGCCCGTCTTTTGACCTCTTGGCCGTCGCATCGTCCGTCATCCCCAGCGCCTCACGCATCGTATTGCGATCCCTCCGTGTCGTGATAGCTTCGTCCCCGCCTTCATCCTGCACTTCATCCTCGCTGTCGCTGGCTAGATACGTCCGCAGGTCGTTTTCTTCCAGCTCGGCCCGGCTCTGGCTGAAAGCCTTCTGGATAGACTTTTTGCGCGACGCCTCTTCCGGGTGCAGGTCCCAAGTGAGCTTCACCTTGGAGCTCTGAAGGGCGTTGGTGACGAACTCAACGGGCGTGTATGAATCGGGCACTTCGCTGCACTGGTCTCGAGCCTCCTCGTCAAAAGCCACGTCGTCGGGAACGAACCGCAAGTCAATCAAGTTTGACGATGCCTGGTACTCCGTTCCGTCTGTCGCCTCGTAGATGGCATGCGCTGTTTCCGCATCGGAGCACACCATCACCGCGTAGTAGTAGCGTAGACGATCCAACTGGTATGATCGTAGCGCGTCGCTGTTAAAGTCCTGATCGTCACCCTCCTCAATCAACTCCTTCTTGATGGCCTCATCGCTGTCGCTGTCATCGTCATCGTCCGAACTTGCGCCCGGCTTCGGCTCGTCCTTGAATAGGGCCTTGGGGGGACCCTCGGTTTCTTCTTGTTGCATGCGCTCCTTGCCAAACTCGCTCGGGTATATGGAAATGTTGACGATTCGTCCGGAATCGGGCGGCACGAAGCTCGAGAATAAGGCCATCAGGTCGGTCGACTTGATGTGGTCCCAGTCTAGATTCACAATGGCTATGCGCTTCGTCACTTGACCGCTCTCCACCTCGGTCTGCTCGTCTTGAAAACGCTGCATGCCATCATGGCTATCAACTCCCCCCGCCTCCTCCCCTTCGTCCCCGGAATCGTCATCCGAGCTGGAATCGGACTCGGAGCAGGAGAAACCCCCGTCTCGAGCTGGATCTCGCTTCTTCCGCAAGTCCAGTGCGTGAGCCGCCCTCAGTTCTCTCTGGACGACCTCGTCCTCGTCCATGTCGCCTTGATCGCCCGTCTCATCGTCTTCGCCTTCGCTTTCGATCCGATAGAGCCGTTCCAGCGCCTTCTTCTTAGAGTCAGACTTGATTCTGCGACCGTAGCGGTCCACTTTGGCGTTGGAGATGAAATCCTCTTCGACGAGCATGGCGGAGAACCGCTTGTCAATGGTCGTCTTGGCGTGTTTCTTTGACGGCAGTCGATAACGAGCATCGGTTTCGAAGCTTGCGAATCGCGCATCGGCGATGCGACCCGTCGAGGGGTGTCCATCGTTCTTTGGCAGCTTCATAGCGATGGATTCGTCGCAGCACTATCAAGTATCACGATAAACGGACCGACCTCCAAGCTCGGGAAGAAAGAAAGGCGTTTTTTTTTTTTCTGCCGGGCGGTCAAGTATGTACCGAAGGCCCCATATCCAAATCGGCCGACGAATTCCCACGTGCACCCTACTGTGGCCCTAGTATTGGTACCGGCAGTCTGCAGACGATGTGTCGGGGGGTGGGTGATAGATACTGTGCGGGGTGGCCCTCGTAATGCTTAGTAATACCTACCTACATACAATGTATGATCCGTATGGCCTTCCGCAAAAGACTACTTACTCCTACAGAAGGAGAGGGCTCTCTGCATCGTGTCCAAGGGCTTCTTCTCCTGCTTTTCCCTTCTCTCCCTACTCTTCGCCTTCACCTTCACCTTCACCTTCAAGCTGCAGCGACTCTAGCATCTATTTCAAGGCCAGAGGCACACCAGCCTAGTCCCCACGGGTACTTGATCAGTCATTCATCTGTCCAAGAAAAAAATCTGTGATGCCTCCTCAACCCGCTCAGCGGCCTCGGAAAGCGCGGCAGACGCCGCTCAAGCTCAGCAAAACAGAGACGCGTCAGCTGAAGAGGAAGCGCGACCAAAATTATCGTCAGAAAATAACCACGGCGGTCGAGCAACTGGTACGTCCAAGGAGTTCTATCGTGGCCCTTCACACTGATGACAAGTTGGGTCCAGGATCCCAAGTCGACCGAGCCCAGAGCGTTTTCCGACCTGCCTCTATCGCAGGCAACTGCCGACGGCCTGAGACGGTCGCATTACGGCACCCTGACAGACGTCCAGCAGCGTGCAATCCCGCTCGGACTAAAGGGTCACGACGTTCTGGCAGCCGCAAAGACAGGCAGCGGTAAGACGCTGGCCTTCCTCATTCCCGTCTTGGAAAACCTCTTTCGCGCCCAATGGACCGAGTTCGACGGACTGGGCGCTCTCCTTCTTGCGCCCACCCGTGAACTGGCCGTCCAAATTTTCGACGTCCTGCGAAAAGTCGGTCGCTTCCATAGCTTCTCGGCCGGCCTCGTGATTGGAGGCAACAGTCTCAAAGAGGAGGCCGAGCGCCTGTCGCGCATGAACATCCTGGTGTGCACCCCCGGTCGCATGCTACAACATCTGGACCAGACGGCCGGCTTCGTTGCCGACAACCTGCAGATCCTCGTGCTCGACGAGGCCGACCGCATAATGGACATGGGCTTTCAATCCGCTGTTGACGCCCTGGTGGAACACCTGCCAAAGTCGCGTCAGACGCTCTTGTTCAGCGCCACCCAGAGCAAGAAAGTCTCTGATCTGGCGCGCCTCAGCCTCAACGACCCCGAGTATGTCTCGGTGCACGAAGCCGCGGCGACGGCGACGCCCACCAACCTGCGGCAGAACTACACTTTGACCCCTCTACCCGAAAAGCTCGACACCCTCTTCAGTTTCATCAAAGCCAACTTGAAGAGCAAGATGATCGTCTTTCTCAGCTCGGTCAAGCAGGTCCGCTTCGTCTACGAGAGCTTCCGACATCTACAGCCCGGCATCCCCTTACTACATCTCCATGGTCGGCAAAAGCAGAAGGCTCGCCTGGAAGTCACCTCGCGCTTCACGGCGGCCAGGCACTCGTGCCTTTTTGCCACGGATGTCGTCGCCCGCGGAATAGACTTCCCTGCCGTCGACTGGGTCATCCAGGTCGACTGCCCCGAGAATGTGGACACGTACATTCACCGGGTTGGCCGGACCGCTCGATATGAGAGCAACGGTCGCGCTGTCTTGTTCCTTGACCCGAGCGAAGAAGAGGGCATGCTGAAGAAGCTGGAGAGCAGAAAAATCCCCTTGCAGAAACTAAATGTCAAGGAGACGAAGAGAAGCAGTATCAAGAACCAGCTGCAAGACATGTGCTTCCGAAGTCGGGACGTGAAATACCTGGGACAGAAAGCCTTCATCAGCTACACACAGGCGATACATCTGCAAAAGGACAAGGACATCTTCAAGCTTGACAGGCTAGACCTGGATGGCTTTGCTGCCAGCATGGGACTGCCAGGAACGCCTCAGATCAAATTCCAGAAAGGCGAAGACGTAAAGAAGCTGAAGAATGCGCCGCGTGCGGGCATGTCCAGCGGGTCGGATTCGGATTCGGGCTCGGACGAGCGACGGCCGACGACGAAGAAGAGCAGCACGAACGAGGTCCGAACAAAGTACGACAAGATGTTCGAGCGAAAGAACCAGGACGTGCTCTCCAGCCACTACGCGAAGCTCGTCCCTCACGACGAGTCAGACGATGGCATGCAGCAAAAAGGCAACGGTGACGACGACGACGACTTTTTGCAGGTCAAGCGCCGCCTGAACGACGACGACCTGGATGAGGAGGCGCGCAAGGCAATGCCGACTTCCATCAAGGCCATCGACGTCGGCGGCGACCAACCGTACATTATCGACTCGAAGCGGCGCGAGAAAGCGCTCAAATCGAAGAAGAAGATGCTCAAATTCAAAGGCAAGCCGACCAAGATCGTCTTCGACGACCAAGGTCAACCACACGCCACGTACGAGCTACAAGACGAGCAAGACTTTGCAAAACAGGGTCCGGCAGAAGAGCAGAGACAACAATTCGTCGCGCAGGAAACGGCCCGAGCTCGGGACGCGGATGTGGACGACAGGCAGCTCGCCAAGCTGCGTCGGCGGGAGAAACGGGAGAAGAAGAAGGACAAGGCCAGGGAGCTGCTGGAGCCGCGAGGATCGAGATTCTCTGACGACCATGTCCGCTTGCCTGGCGGTCATGATGATGAAGGCGGCGGCGGCGGCGAAGACCCGTTGGCTTTGATGCGCTCGCTTCCGCTGGCTGACGAGAGGGATGAAGACGACGAGCGACCGCGGAAGAGGGCCAAGCGTGCGTCTGGCAGGGCTTCAAAGAGCCTCATCGAGGTGGACGCCCAGCCGGAGACGCTCGAGGATCTCGAGGCGCTGGCGACCGGGTTGCTGGATGGGTGAAGACGCCGTTGACGATGCCGCCTCCTCTTTACATACTTCTAGCAAGGTGCTGTGCCAAAGAGGAAGTGTTTCACAATGAAGAAGGCGTACCTGAATGGACACAGTCTCCTCAATGGCTCTAATCGTGCCTGGTATCAATCTCCGAAGTCCGAAGCTCCGTCCGTCTAATTCTTCATACTGCCTACTACCTACAACTAGTGACGGCCAGTCTATATGGTATACGGTACTCATGAAATCAACAGCCGATTATACGCCTACTGCTAAACCGCCCCCTCGAAGAATCGGCGAAATGGCTCGACGTGGGTAACACATTCCCCTACGTACGAGTCTATTTGATCCGAAGGCCCAAGCGCCGTCACGTTGGATCCGCAATCGATGCTGTTTGCCAGGTAAACGTGCCGTCTGTCTTGATCGATCACCACATAGGCCGAGCGAAGAAAAGAAAGGCCAAGGGCATTGCACCCCAACTCTGCTCGAAAGGTAAGTTGCGTCTATCAGACGAGTTCATGTGTAAACGTACTCTTGCTGTCCATTATGGGTAGAAAGCAGCGACCTGGCAACGCCTCGGACTCCCAGATAAAGTCCCTATAGGGCATTTGGATCTCTGTGGCACCAAAAGTGAATTGGATGAAGCCCTTGATTCGGCGCGGCTGACACTCAACCTCGAACAGCGGTAGGTCGGTGGCAGCTCGAGCACCCGGTATTTGGTTCACGATTCTCTCCATGATTTCTGCAGAGAAGAAATTGACGACATTGGAGCTGTCGAGAAGAAAAGGCAGCCCCTTGGGCGTTTCTTGAATTGTAACCATCGGCCCCCATCCTGAGCTGGTGGAGATTCGGTGGACGGGAATAACATAACTAGGTGGTTCAGAGACAGAGTCTGCTTCTTGAAGAGGCCTTGACTGGCTTACCCGTTCTCACATGTCAATGATTCCCCGTGGAAACATGTGCCCTGATACTCCCCTCCGATCATGGCCTGCTTCTCAAGCGTACCTGCGAACTTCTTCGTGTCAATACCGCCCAGGAGGAGGGAACCAGCGGTGTCATCGTGAGGGCCATGGAGGTCAAGGCTGAAAGCTCGTCTGAAGATGTGGCCCTGCGAAGCTAACGCTGTCATGAACGAGCTTGACGCTTCATTTTGAGCTTGGCCAGGACGCTGGACCGGCGGACCGATGCCCAGGACTCCTGTAATGCGGGAGTCCGCTCGGTAACTCGGCGTCGTGCCAAACACCAAGTTGCGGATAGCGGCAAAGCCTTGAGTTCGTCAGTCCGACAAGGCGAACATGTGAACTTGACGTTTTCCCACTTACCGACCGAAACGTTGTCTTGATGAACATCGATTCGGAAGCCGCCGCAATCCTTGCCTGGATCGTTGACTGTCACCGTCTTTCTGAGCGACTTCAAAGTCGTGCTTTTGCTTCTCTCGAAGCCGGTCGAGTTGGGCGGGGAGTCGGGCAGCCGTTCCCTAGACCATAGCATGTCTGACGTCAGGTCGAGCGAAAGGCCGATGTTCTGTCCGGGGGAGCCAATGGAGACATTGACGTTGTACTGCTTCTTGAGCAGATCACGACCCAAATAGACCTGGAGTTGACGCTTATCGGCCGTGGCCGCCGCCGCTTTGCCGGCCCTTCTTTCTGTCAAGTTGAGAATGACGACGGGAAACGAGTTCGGCGCGGAAGGTCGAAGGCCGGTATCGTCTACCCGAGCGGTTGCCGCACTGAAAAGTGCTTCCAGGAAGAAGAGGCTTGGGAACTTCATATCGAGCAAGACGGTGCAGCTGTCATGCGCAAGGAATTTATACCGATTTACCAGGCACACGACGCTATATGTAAGGAGAAGAGCGAAACCATGAGCCACAAGGTGCGTGATCGATTGCCGAAGGCCACGGTTCAAGTAAGTTGAGAGCGGAAAGTGTCAAGGTGGCAGTATCTCGTGTCGAGCCAATGGAATGGGAAGCGTCGTTGCACCTCGAGAAAGCTTGCGGAACAAGGCTTGTATGGACTATTTGCATCGTCGGCGTCGGCGATTACTCGCCTTCTTTGCCTTGTACATGTTAGTTCGTCGATGATTGAGATGCACTTGAAGCTGCAAGGGGGTTAGGGAACTGTCAGCAGTCGCCGCTTGATCAACAACCAAGCTTGATGGCATGTTGAGTTGCGAATATTCTTCACGGTAGAGAGAGACTTCTATTTGGTGGGAGGTTGAGTGCAGTGTCAAGTACCCGTCTCTATACCTTGGTACTAACTACTAGGTAGGTAGTCGACGTGTGTCGTCGTTCATACAGCATCAACATGATGTGCCCTTCCTTTAGACAACGCCCTACCTAACCGCCGCAAATCCCCCGTCCCCGGCCCAAACGCCAGCTACTTGCAAAGCGGTATCATGCATAGAACAAAGAGTCGTCATTCATCCATGACTTGAGATGCAGACTCCCACGTCGTAAAGGGGGGAAAAGAAAAGGGTGTGTGAGAGAGAGAAAGAAACAAAGAGAGAAGAGTGAAAGGCTACTTCCACGACATCTCGGACACGTCCACGTCGACATTCCGACCGTAGAGACGCAAGCGGTAAAAGCACGTATGATCCTTGGCGCCGTAGTTGCTCACGGCCCGGACGATGACGTGGTCCGTCGCGGCGCGGAGGGAAAGAAGCTCGGAGCTGAGCCTGTGGACGTGGACTCCGCCGCGGAGCTCGTCGCTGGTGTAGACGGTGTGGGCGATCTTGACGAAGTTGTCGGGCAGGCTGGGCGGCGTGTCGTCGGCGTCCCATTCGCCGTCCGGGAAGTGGGCGGCGGCGAAGTCGCGGATGCGCTCGCGGAGGTCTTGGTCTTCGATGGCGGCGTAGAGCTCCACGTCGCGGGGGCGGGCGCCCTGGTCGGTCGTCGCTCCCGGGAGGATGTGCTCTATGACCAGGTGTTGGGGCACGATGCGATGGTCGAGCGAGACGGATAGGAGGGCGCCGTGGGCGTGGCCTTGAGGGTCGCGGGAGAGGGCTGCGCACCAGCAGTCGCCGTCGTCCGTCCACGGCTGCAGCGCCGTTGACTGTGGCATTTCGGGCCGGCCTCCGTCGTCGCCGTAGTCCAACAGGCCGTGTCGCGGCGTGAAGGAGACGGAAGAGCGCTTGACGTCGATGTGGGCGCCGGCATGCTGCGAGAAGTAGTTGACGTGATTCCTCAGCTCCGTCTCCCAGTGAGCGTGGATCTGGCCGCTGGCCAAGGCCTCGAGGTTCATGTCGAGAAAGGCCTCGCGAATCAGCCCGTTGACCAACGACGTCATGTCGGAGCGGCTCATGCCTGTCGGTAGCTCTGCCGCTGCCAGCTGCACCGACTCGCGCACCAGCTTCTGCAGCTGCGGTTGAAACTGTTCAAGTCCCCCCGGGAAGCGCGACCTCTCCGCCTCGGCACGCACGTACTGCAGATACTCGTCGCGGGAGACGAAAGCGTTGCGACGCTCGTAGTCCCGGAGCCGTTCTTCGACCATTTCAATGACGTCTTCGTCCCACTCGTGCTTCTGGGCTGTCGATCGAACTTTTTCCAGCGCAGGCCTCTCCCGAAGCTTGGCTTGGTTTTCTCTCACCCATGTCTCCCAATGCGTCAGCCTGCCGTTGAACCTATCTTCGACTTGGTTGACCGATGAGTCTATCTGTTGCGTAAGACGCGAGGCCATGGCTTTCAACTGCTTCTCTGACGAGTCGATCGTCATCACCGCGTCATCCTCGTGCATCAGGTCGCGCAGGGCATGCCAGAAAGCCGGGTCGACGACCGGTTTGCCATCCCGCAACTCCATGTGCACCACCTTGGGTACGACTGATTCCAGCTTCTTGAGTGACAGTTCGTGTAGCTTGCTAGTCTGTGTCAGCGAGCGGTATGCTTGCTCAATCTTCTTGACGTGTTCTTCCACGGAGCAGCGTTGCCAGTCGTCCTTCTTCCACAGGTCGTCGAGTTCGTCCCAGCGGCCCGGGGACGATGGGCGGAGGGTCGAGAGGTAGGCTCCCACCTTCTGCGAGATGCCGCTTGGCGAATACCACTTGACGCCTCCCGCTGTGGGCGCCCAGATATCGCCGTCCGAGCTGCCGCCTCTCAAGCCAGAAACCGCAGCCCTCGTCAAGAACAGTGCCAAGACGACGGCAAGTACACCAACGAAGAGGCTTAGACGAAGCCGCATGAGACGTTGCCAGGTATTGGTCCAAGTCGCAAAACCAGAAAATTCCACCCATCGTTGCCAGATGACGTCAAAGAACCGTACCATAGCCTCCATGTATGTGCGCGGCTTGACGAATTGCCGCCACCCCATAGCTGGCTGGTCTTCGGCATTGGTATCCACAGGTCTGCTTCGTACTTGGTTTGGGACAGGGATGGCTTCCCCGTTCCCACGTAGGGCAAAGTTGGAAGCGGTAGCCTTAGCCGCCCCGTTGAGCCATCGCCCAGACCCTGCACAGCTATCGTTACCGGAACCATCCATTGCCATCCCTACTTGGCTGCCAGGTTGGGAGGCAGCTGAGGAGACGCCGGCTGAGGTTTGGCTTGCGAGCGCCGCTGGTTGGTTCGACGCTTGTGCTCGTAACGCCGCAGCCTGACCTCGAGTCCGTGGCCTTGATTCTGGGAGGTTGGCAGTTGTTTGTTCAGAGACCGCGGCGTTATTTTGACTCATTCGGAGTTTGCTTGGGCCATGGCTCCTCGTCCTGCCTCGACGACCGAGATCTGTCGGTTGAAGAGATTGAACTTCTGGGCGTTGGCGGATACCTGAAGCGTCCGTCTCTGCGTTGCGCCGTTGCGTCTCAAGGGAAGTGCCCGAGATGTGCAATTTGCTGGCTAGAGGTTCTGACCTATCTTTGCTCGCAAATATGCGCTCCTCTGTTAGCTTCTGCAGTCCAGACGATGAAGGATTTCTCTTCCGCGATCGGAGCTTGGCCCACGAGGAGGCCCGAAGCCCTGGGGGTGGCATACCTGCGGGTGACGATATTATCGTCGCATCCCCGTAGTAGTCACTCTCAGTGCCAAAACTTCGGACATCTTCATTCTCACTGTACATGGGTGACGGGCGGCTGAAGGAATCGGGCGAATCGGGAAAGTCGTGTCGAGAATTTTGCGTCGTTGGCTTGGGATAGGCTAAGCGAGGTCAGAGAACGTGTGCGAAGAATCACGTGTAATCCTTTACTTACAAGCATCCCCCGAGGTGCCGGCCAGCTCATCTCCGTAAGGGTCGACGTTTCGCGACCGGTCGCGAAACGGATCGTCGCGCACGTCGTCGCCGTAGTTTCCGACTAAGGCGCTCCTGACGGCGTTGCTAAGGTTGAGCATCTGGCCTTGTTGAAGGCCTCGGCCAGGGCGCGACGGAGGCGGCTCCACTGCGGCCCCGTACGAGTATTGGCGGCGGGCGCTGGGCGTGCCCTCCAGAGGCGGGAGGTTGGGTTTCCGGAAGGCACCCAAGCCATCTCGAGCCGGCGTCGGGGTTCCTGAATCTCGACTGGCCGCTCTGGTCCAGCGCTGAGAAGAGTTCGACGACATGTCTTGGCGGCTCAGCTCAAGGGGCTGTCGGTCGTGGACGGAAACAAGTATCGCGTTGGACGATGGCAGCCAGGACTCTTGTAGGTCGTCAGGTTCGGATTGAGGGCGCGAAGGGCCTTTTCTGCAGCAAAAGGGGAAAACCTTGCTGCAAACGAGGCGAGCCGTTCAGAAAGCGTTCATCAACAAAGGGCATCTTGGGGGCGGAACAAGAGCCGGGAGGGAAGTCGACAGCGGGAGCGGCAAGGGGTGGCGGAGGGGCCGACAGCTTGCCGGCACAAGGCGATTCGTTTGTAGGTGCAGAAACAAGCTGGACGCGAGGCGAACAGGTTCAGGACGCGATAGGAAAGCCAAGGAGCGTTGTTGGGGTTGGGATGAAAGCCATAAATGCGTGAACGGCTTTCGCCTTTACGACTAGGCGTTCGCGTTCGCGCGCGCGCCGATGATTAAGCGAGAGTCAATATGACTATGAGTCACGGCGAAGGCACGGTCACGTGGGGGTGCTGCCAAGCGGCTTTCATAGAAGTAGAACACCATCAGAACACGTGAGTAGTATGAAAATGGCGACGGTTACACGAGAGAGAGGCCGCCCTCGTTGTGCAAGTTTTGATGGAACACAACACGGCGACATGTCAGGGCATTTGGGAAGTTTCGTCGTTCTATCTAGTATCTCGAGCGTAGAAAAAGGCGTACATATGTATATGTATGTATGTCAGGGGGATGACTTGAATGTTCAAAGTCCGAAACCAATAACATACATCAGTACACTACTTCGACGTATCGTCGTATCGTGTTTAAAACTACCATGTTATTGAATAAGTAGTACGTCTATGTAGTATGTAGGTATGTAGTAGATAGCGGACGACCCTCTTCGACTTCGTAAGGCTCCTGAGAGGAGCGATGAGTCTACGTTGCTATCCCTTTTCAGCAGCATATACCGACGACACCCCTCTCATATTTGACGAAAAAAAAAAATCACAATGATGCCAGAGAAGCTTGTCTGCATCATCTTCTTCGGCTGGTTTGATTTGGTGGATGGCTTTCGATGCCCTCGTAAGGTGAGTATGACCTAGAATCACAAGTTGAGTTCGAACTGACGGATATTTTGCAGTCGACTTGTAGCTATGCCTGCTCAACCCGAGTCCGCCACTGTTATGTCTGCAAGCCGAATTGTGAGGGTACAAGGAGGGATGAGCCTCGAGCTTCTGTTTAGAAATCCAGGACAGTAAGGATACTTGTATGGGGTTTAGATTTCGGCGGGACGGACCGAGGAGGTAATGAAAATGTCTAACCGTCATGGAGCTAAAGGGGGAAATGGATAAACAACTTCACAGCACCAAACGAGTGTGTATGTACATATTTGTATAGTATGTAATAGAATGATGACATTGCTCTCTTCATACCAGCCTACATGTTTGATTTGAGATGGCTATTATTTATGTGTTGTGTTGCCCACATAGGTAGTATGTCTATATAAACAAATAAGCCTACCCTACAGGCATACATATTTCCCCAGACTCCCTTGCAGAGACATGTTCCTCGCACTGTAACCAGGACACTCTTCAAAAGTCCGCCAACAACCGCGTCTCCAGCTCGTCGACAAGCCGCCCCAACTCTCTCTCAGCGGCTCTCCTATTTCTGTCGACGCCATCAGCTTGGGATAGACGGCAGCGTCTATTGTTTCGCCGACAAATAACTCCGGGGGATCGAATAGAATATACTTCGCTTCACGCCTTGGAGCTCACCTCCCGTCCGGTCACCTCTCCCTTCTTCGCCCCCGTCCGTCGCTCATACGCAATGGCTGTGGGAACGGTGCTCGTTACCGGGTATGGCTACGACGGAATCCTCATCTTCTTCTCGCCTTGCTGACCCTCAGCAGCGGCACGGGCTATATCGGCTCTTTCACCACCCTCGCTCTTCTTCAGCACGGCTACGACGTCGTCATCGTCGACAGCCTCTACAACTCCTCCGAGGTCGCCCTCGACCGTATCGAGCTTCTTTGCGGCCGCAGACCGGTCTTTCACAATGCCGACGTGACGGACGAGAAGGCGCTGGACCAGATCTTCGCCAAGCACCCGGCCATTGACAGTGTCATCCACTTTGCCGCTCTCAAGGCACGCGTTTCCCGTCTGCGCCGATGGCCTTGCCCCAGCTGACCGTGATGCTCGTCAGGCCGTCGGCGAATCGGCCGAGATTCCGCTCGAGTACTATCGCGTCAATGTCGGCGGTAGCATCTCCCTGCTGCGCTCCATGGAGCGCAACAACGTCACCAACATCGTCTTCTCGTCTTCGGCCACCGTCTACGGCGACGCTACCCGCTTCGAAGGCATGATTCCCATCCCCGAGCACTGCCCCATCGGCCCGACCAACACCTACGGCCGTACCAAGGCTGGCATCGAGGATGTCATCACCGACTTCATCAACGCGCAGCGCAACAACCTGAAAAAGGCCGGCAAGCCTTACGAGCAGTGGAATGGCGCCCTGTTGCGCTACTTCAATCCCTGCGGCGCCCATCCCAGCGGCATCATGGGCGAGGATCCGCAGGGCGTGCCCTACAATCTGCTACCCCTGCTCGGCAAGGTTGCCACGGGTGAACGCGAAAAGTTGCTCGTCTTTGGCGAAGGTGAGACCTGCACCGCTGGCCACCGGCAGTGCCCCCGCTGACGGGCGAAGACTATGCCTCCGACGACGGAACCGCCATACGCGACTACATCCACGTCATGGACCTTGCCAAGGGCCACCTCGTCGCTCTCAACTACCTTCGCGAGAAGAAGCCCGGTGTTAAGGCGTGGAACCTGGGCTCAGGGCGCGGCAGTACCGTTTTCCAGATGATCAAAGCTTTCAGTGCCGTCGTCGGCCGCCAGCTCGCCTACGAGGTTGTCGCCCGCAGACCGGGTGATGTGTTGAATCTCACCGCCAACCCGTCACTTGCAAATAAGGAGCTGGGTTGGAAGACGGAGATTCCGATGGAGAAGGCGTGCGAGGACCTGTGGCGATGGGTGGAAAACAATCCACAGGGATACCGGCAGGAACCTCCCAAGGAATTGCTGGCGGCTGTCAAGGCACCCAAGGCCTAGAGCACGACAAAGAGCAAAGGGGGAAGGATCTCGAGGATGCATAAGGGTTGGATAGGCCACAGCACGGATGACGACCACGGGATGCTTTTTTACATATACGTTGATGCTACTGGCAATCTAGCAACAGCTTGCCCGTCGTCTTTCTGCCCTCGATGTCATTGTGAGCCTTGGCAGCATCCTTCAGAGGGTACACTCCGTGGATAGCTACGTTAATCTTGTTGGATGCGACGAGGTCAAACAGCTCTGTCGTGTACTTTACCAGGTCGTGACGGTCGGCAACATAGACCATCAAGGTGGGACGCATCAGCTTCATGTTCTTGGGGGTGAGGCGTAGGATGCTCAAAGGCTCGACAGCGCCAGACTGCAGTTGCGTCAGATCATTGGCATTGAAGGGAGAGTGGCGGGCGACGTACGGCGTTGCCGAAGGAGATGAGGAGGCCCTTGACAGCAATCATGTCCAGGTCGGCGTCAAAGGTAGCCTTGCCGACGCCGTCGAAGATGACGTCGACGCCATGGCCGCCAGTGATGCCCATGACTTGGGTGACGAGGTCGTCAGCGCGCGAGTCGACGACCCAGCCAGCACCGTTGCGGCGAGCCAGCTCTCTCTTTTCTTCGCTCCCAGCAGCGGCTATGACGCGCGCGCCGACGTGACGCAGCATCTGGACGAGAAGCAAGCCGACGCCGCCGGCAGCCGCATGAACGAGCGTCCAGGTATCGGGCTTGACGTCGGCCGCCTCACGAATAAAGGTCCACGCAGTGAGGCCCTGTAGGAAGACGGCGGCGGCGACGTCAGTGGCGAGCTTGTCGGGGATGACGACGACGCGGTCGGCGGCGACGGCCGTGTATTGCGCGTAGGTGCCGGTGGCCGGGTCGGTGGGCACGTAGACGACGCGGGTGCCGACGGGAAGGGTGTCTCCGCCACCGGAGACGACTTCGCCGGCGGCCTCGCGGCCCAAGGTTAGGGGCAAGCCCGGGACCGGGTAGAGGCCGGTGCGGAAATAGGTGTCGATGTAGTTGACGCCGGCGAAGAGGTTGCGGACGAGGACTTGGCCGCTGGTTGGGGCGGGGACGGGCAGGTCGGAGCGGAGTTGGAGGACATCTGTGCCGCCGTGACGGCTGATCTGTACGGCTGTCATGGTGCTGGGGAGCGTCATTGTGAAGGGAAGGGATATTTGTATGTCAATGTGCGTGATTATGTGGGAGGGAGGCGGCACACACTTATATGTATGTATGTATGTCTCCCGCGTCACATCAACGTCCCCCACCTGCCCACTACCTACTACGTATGTACGTACGTACTGACAATGAGAGGAACGTTCAGAGGAGAAGGGAAGAAAGCTCGGACTTGGTAGTGCGGGGAGAGAGAGAGAGCGAGATAGTTAAGGCTGGGCCGGCTTGGCCCGGCTTGGCCCGGCTCGGCCCGGCTCGGCCCGGCTCGGCTCCGGCCATGTCAGACTAAACAGACTCGAGCACTTCCTCCACTTCCTCCAACCCGTCTGCTATGCTGATGATCTCGCGAGCATGTTGCGCCGCTGCGACCACTGCCCCTGCTGCTCCCAGTTCAGTCACCCCCACGAGGATTTCAAAAGCCCAGCCCCCCGACTTTAAGGCTCCAAGGGAAGTCTCTATTAGTTCCGGCACGGTGTTCAGCGCCATGAAGCCCGGAATCATGACAAGCGCAGCGGCTTGAGGCAGCAGGGAAACCGCCACGGGATGCCTCTCAAAAAAAGACTCCAGCTTTTGCATCATGCTCTCGGAATGCGGATGTGGCACTTGGTTTTTGGCTTTGGCCGTGGCCGACTCCCTTGCCGAGATGATCTGCGGCGCGTGGAACAGAGGAAAGTCGCCGGTCCAGCCGAGGACGGTGGCGTATTGGTCCATGAAGTCCTTGAGCGCCTTCTTTGGCTGTGACGGGTTGAAGAGCTGCATCTGCGACTTGTCGTTGGCAGTGAACTGGTCAAAGGTCTTGTCGTAATCTGGGTTGCGTTGAAACATGTTTACTTTCTCACTAAAGGCCCTTTCGAAACGGTCCCTCACGTTGTCTGCTGTCCCAATGTCCGAAGCAGGTGTTTTGGTGTAGTTCTCCGGCACCTGAACCCAGCCTTCTACTTGCGTCCACTTGATGCCTCCGGCGATGGCGAACCGCTGGGACACGGGATCCAGCCGGCCGTAGTGCTGACCCCTGGTCAAGGTGATGTCTATCATGTTGGGCGTGGCGTGAACGGCATATACGACGCCCCTGAAGCCGGCGGTGTGCCTCGTGGCCAACCGTGCCGCCCACTCTGCTGCCGTTCCAAAGTTCTCGGAACCCTGTAGGTAAAAGGTTGAGCGACGCGGGTTGTGGAGATCCAGGTGGTGCTGCAACGTGTATGACTTGCCCGGCGCAGGGCGATGGCCGAAAGCCAAGTCGGCTGCCGAGAGGAAACCATGCTGCCTCTTCGCCTCATCCGGCCAGAGGAAGTGGCTGAAGAAGATTACTCGAGGCGGGTCTTTTCTGACTTGTGCTTCTTTCCTGTGCTCAGGCAAGTCGTCGCCGCCAGTTAAAGAGGCTGCTCGAAGGATAGGCCGACGCCTTCTGTAGCACAGGTAGTTTCTGCCGCAGACTCGGTGCCAGACATACTGGCCCAGGAGCTGCGTCTTATCCATATTCCTGAAAGCCTTCCACGGCTCCTTGGTCCATGCCGGGGAGTTGCTGGGGAACCCGGCTAGCTGGGCCTGAGGGCCGCCTCCTTGCTGTCTGTCATACCTTTTGGCATCGTATTTCGGGTTTTCGAAGAACTGTGCGCTGTCCTTGATCTTATAATTCATGTCAAACACTGCGGAAAGGCCCGTCAACTTGAACTTGTAATATCCCATGATTTGCCTCCAAGGAATCACCCCAACTGTAACCCACTCGGGCTCCAAAGGGTAGCGATAGTGTCCTCCGAGAGACGCGTTCACCTCAAACATGGATTGGTCAATATGGATTTTGTAAAGATACAACTCGTAGTCTTCTATAGGCCGAGTGATGTTTCTCTCCAGGGCCTCCAGATGTGTGGCCGAGAAGGGATCGGTGCTGGTAGAAATATACTGCGAGCATCCAACCAAGCGTCGTTCCGCGTGAAGGAACAAGCTGCAGCCGTCCGAACGCTGGCGCTCAGTGAGGGATTCGTTCCTCGCAAGCCTCTCGAGGCCTTCTGCATACAAGCCGCCGACGGATTGCACCTCTTGCGGCGTCCGGGTCAACTCGCCTCGCCAGAGGATCTCGGGGCGGCCTGCGGCGATGGCTCGCTGTCTCTGGGTCTGCTCGCTTCCCCAGAAGTTGCCGGGCTGGTGTGTGCCCGCCCCACGCTTGACAGCGGGCCATGCGATGTCTGGAGAGGCACAACAGCTGGGGGACAGCAGGATGGCTGTCAAGGCAATCCACAGCCAAGGATATCTGGCGTATCCGTTCATTATTTTGTTGTTGTTTTTCTTCATCTTGAATAGTAGAACAAGGCAGATATGTCTGGGAGTTCTTCAAAGGCATCTCCTTGAAAGAAAGCCGCTCGTGCTATATGTATTTCGGCTAGGCTGTGAGCTATGACCTCGAACGATAGAAGCTGCGTCCAGCAGGAGCATAAGCTCTCGCGAGAACAGCGATGTGGCACATAAACTGTGATCGCCAGCGATGCACGTCGTAGTGAATGCCGGAGAAGACCACTTTCAAGTCTGAGTTCCCCATCTTTTGAAAGAAAAGTGTCATCTTATAATTCACGGCGTATGTCCGAGCCATCTTTACAAGGTCCGGCTCGTATCGAAGACTTTCATGGCAAACTATCACCCAGGCATCGGCCCAGGCATTGACCGAGAAACTGGACAGCAAGAGGCGAAGTCGTAGTCGAAAAGGGGTGAAAACCATCTGCCGCGGCATCGGAATTAGCGCACAAACCGATCGGGTGAGATCGTTTTGCCCAGAATAGATGATCGAGCCGCCCAAGAGACAAACGTACATGCATATGGGTATTTCTGGAGGAAGGGGGGTTCAGAAGCCTGGAGCGAAGGCCCCAGGATGTGAAGAACAATAAAGCATTCCAGACAGTCATCCGAGGAGACAGACAGTTTTAAGTGATTAACAATAGGAGACTGAGACACACTGCTTATAGTAGGGAGGGAAGTGGCCGGTTGAGTCGACGGCCGTTACATAAGCCGTCCCGGGCCGGAAGCGTGGGAAGGGCGACGGCGGCGTCCGGCCCCACATTCCCCGCATCGGAGCTGAAGCGGGTCCCCGAAAGCGGCAGCTCTGGTTATTTTCATGCATGCACGAGCCCGGTGACGACAACCCCAGATATGGACCTGCATTTCCAGGTAGGAGCGTGCTGACGTTTGCTCGTAGGAAAGGGGAGGGGAGGGGAGGGGGGGGGGGGACGCGCAAGTCATGGGCGATGGGCTTCGTCATCTGCTGCATGTCTATCCCTGGTGAAAGCCATGTCTCACTCAGGTTGACGCCTCCTCACCGCACGCGGACAGCTTTTGTAAATGACTCGGACTGTTTTCATCGAACGCAGATGAGCGAATGCGGAGGACTGATAAGAAGACTCTTTCTTTTCGCTTGAGCTACCTAGACACTTTGACGTGCTTTCTTCTTCTCCTTTTCCTGCTCGAGAGGTTGAATTCGCCATCACTCGGACACGACATCACAGTCAGTATCACAGTCAGTATCGCGGAAAGAACGACCGGAAGGCGCAACTGTCCATCACAACCAACCTCCTTCCTTCAAGAGATTCCACTGGTCAGGGAAGCAACGACCCTCAAAGCCCTAACCATCACCTCCATTCTTCATTTGGACTCCTCCTCCAACAGCAGAGCTTTCGCTGCATTCGATGGTGCATTATTAGGATGCCGGCCGCGACGACCAACCATCGCCAGCGACGCATCGTCCACCTGTGCGAGAATTGGGGCATCGCGCCCGCCAAGGCGCTCCCTTCTCTCCCCGCGGCGGCACCGCTGCCGTCCTTTCGCACGCCGGCAGATGACCAGCTGGCCGAAGACTTCCTGCAGCGACGCGCCGCCGATGCTGCCCAGCTCCGTCCCAAGGGCGTCATCCGCCAAGCCTTCTCTCGCAAGGGCAAGACGTGGGATCCCAACGACGTGCTCGACGCCCTGACCACCTGGGTAGCCAATGCCGGCTCCCCGGGCGTGGCCGAGGCCCTCGCAGCCAAGCTTGTCGCCGCTGGCGTCCATCTGGTAGGCACGCCGAAGCAAAAAGGCGGTGGAATCCGCAATAAACGTCGCAACGACGAGCCTCACGATGTCCGAGTCCGGCTGCTTCGTCTGGCCGTCGTCGGCAAGAATCTGCAGCTTGCTCAGGTCTTGCTCCCCTATGCCGACCCTGCTGTTCTCGATACATGCTTGCCGTACGCCATCCGCGGCGGCGACACTGCCATGGCCGAGCTACTACTCGTCCATGGCGCCAGCGCAGCTCACAGCAGCGAAAGCCAGGACGCCTTGCGCCAGGCCTGCACCATTCATGGGCAGGCGCAGATGGTCAGCCTCGTCCTTCGCTCCGTTCGCCATCCCGAGCCCTCGTGGACTTCGACGGCCATGTGTGATGCCGCCCGCGCCGGCTGCTTCGATGCCGTCCTACTCCTCAGCCGTTCCACCGCCAACGGAAACCATAACCAGGCAGAGGCACTGCGGTCTGCCGTGAGCTCAGGAAGGCAAGACATCGCCTTGGCCATCATCATCGGAAGCAACCCACCGCAGAGGTCTGCTCTCAACGATGCTCTCATCACCATTCAGCGAGATTCGTCTCTCCAACCGGCCATCAAGCTCGAGCTCGTCGAGATCCTACTCTGCGGTGGAGCGGGCGGCGTCACTGTCTCGCAGGTCCTCGAGAGCTACTACCAGGCCGACTTCCTCCAAATGGCTGCCCTGCTCGCCCAGTATGGCGCGGCGGCCGAGTACGAGGACGGCAACGTGCTCAAGTCCGCCATTACTCGCGGACAGATGAACCTCGTGCAGTCGTTTCTCCGTCTGCCGAGCGTCATTAGCCCGTCGTTGGCATCGACGTGCGTGTCGCTCATACCGAAAGATGCCCCGTTCGAACAGCGCCACGCCAGTCTTGGCCTTCTTCTGAGGCAAGGCGCTGCTGGCGCCGCTCTCGACGAGATGCTCGTCGACGTAGCAAAGGCCGGTGATGTCGCGTCTGTTGATCTCCTGCTGACTCCTTTCTTCCCCGCCGTCTCGCCGCGTTCCTCGCATGGCCGACGATCGCCAAGCCCCAACAGGCACGCGGTAGCCTCCGTCGACCACAACTCTGGCGAGGCTCTGCGCACCGCCCTGCTCCGCGCAGACCTGCAGATGACTCGCAAGATGCTTTCCAGGCAGCCCTCACAAGCCACCCTAACAGCCGTTTTCCCCCTCACCAAACAGCTGGACAAGGAAGATCGATGCCTTATGACGGAGCTATTCTTACAAAGCTCGTTGCCTGGTCCTTGTTTGCAAGATGCTCTGGTCGACGCCGTCAATGAACCCGAAAGAGACGTTGCTCTCATCAAACTGCTCCTGAAATACGACGCCCATGTCAGCTTCAGCCACGGAACTGGCCTCTCCTCTCTCATCAAACAGACGGACCTCGAACTGCTGGATCCCTTGCTGCAGAAGGTCTCGCCGAAGACGGCCGCGGCTCATTTGCAAGACATGGTATTGGTTTCGGATCGCTCGATCCGGGTTCAAGTCGCGGCCATGCTGCTCAGCGCTGGAGCCGACAAGGCCGTTGACCAGGTTGCGTCCACTTTGCTGGCGATACTATCGGAAGACCCGGTCGACCTGCCTCTTTTAGGTCTCCTCGTCCAGCAGGGACACGCAGACATCAATCTCTTGGGTGGTGCAATCATCAACAGGGCCGTCGTCATTCCAGAGCCCGAGGTCCTCGAGCTGGTCATCAACCAAGGGGAGCCATCGACGTCATCCATCACCCGCGCATTGAGGAGGCTTATGCCGTTGCCTTCGACAGAAGACAAGGCGCGGAAACTCGAAACGCTCCTGTACAGGTCGACGCGCAAGCAAGACGTCGACTCGATGCTCGTGCACGAAGTCAAGTCTCTTGCCCAAGACGGCCCGACGCCGCCGACTCTGTCGAGCCTGAAGCAACTTCTCGCCGCCGGAGCGAATCCAAACGCCCACAACGCCGCCGCCCTTAGCCATGCCGTCATTGGAGCCAATGCCGAGGTAGTCGACACCATACTTGGATGGCGCCCCCTGCGACCAACCCCATCGGCCTTGGGCGTTGCGCTGCCGCACGCGCTTCGGATCACGGAACCCACGAAGCGGCATGAGCTGACCAGAGCATTGGTGCAAGCTGGTGTGCTTGCCGACGAAGCCAGCCGAGCCTTGACTTATGCAATCTCCAACTTATCGGAGGATCTGCCTCTGATCAGTGTCCTGGCTGCCTGCGCAGACCCCTCCGACGGCGAGGCACTCGCCCTGTCTGCATCGAAAGAATCTCCTGAGATCATGGACGCGCTACTTTCCACTTCCAAGTCTTCGGAAGAGGCTCGGAACTCTGCCCTGGGCTTGGTTATGGCGGCCAAGAATCAAGAGGCCCGAGGCAAGATGTGTCGAAGTCTGGTTACTGCTGGCGTTTCGGCTGAGGCAGCCTCTAAGGCGCTACTTTCCGCTTCTCGCGACGCCGATCTCGACCTTTGCGACATGCTCGTGGCTCACGGAGCCGTGAACGGAAGCCATGGCGGCCAAGCTGTCGTAGAAGCTTGCCGTCGGGGATCAGCAGCAGTCCTCAGAGTTCTTCTCAAGGCATTCCCGGAAACAGACGACCAGAACATGCTGAAAGCAGGCTTCCAAGCCGCAACCGAGGTCGGCGACTTGAACAAACGCGCCGTCATATTCGAGCAACTCTTGGGCCATGGACTTGGCGGGGACTTGGTCGATGCCCAACTGCAGTCAGCGGCCCGGTATGGAGAGGATGGCATCGAACTCCTGAGGGTACTCCTGGCGTTCGGGGCAGACCCAAACTACAACAACGGAGACTGCGTCTTTTCCGCGGCCAGCTGCGCGTTCGTGGCCACCCTCGACCTGCTGCTTGGCCTCGAGTGCGAGGGTGAACATGATGGGGGGGAAGAAGCAGCTCCCACGGCGGCGAAGCAGCCCCTGACGCCTCGCCATCAGAAACAAGTGTCCCAGCACACGCTCCTCAGGGCCCTCGGTGCTTGCTGGAGTCTGCAGCGCGAAAGCCGCTACCACATTGCTTGCAGCCTGTTCAAGGCTGGCCTGCGCCCTTCGAAGTACCTGGACAAGGCCCTCAACGACGCTGTCAACGAAGAAGACGCCGAGGAGCGCCTGGTGAAGTTACTTCTCGAAAACGGCGCTTCTGCATCTGTCCATGAATGCAAATCCTTGAAGGATGCCGCCAAGAGCATGACAACTTCTACCTTGGCCCTCATTCTGGAGACGGACCTGCCGGAACAGAGCGTCGAAGAGGCCTTTAGTGAGGCCTTCTCCGCTGACGGATTCGACAACTGGTTCACCGATGCCGGGCTGGGGACGGCGCGACTGCTCTTGAACAAGGTGGCGAATGCACAGGCACTTAGCCGAGCCTTGATACTCGTCATGAAGAACTCGTTTGTGGAGTCTCGCGCGCTGGCCGACTCATTTTTCGACCTGCTGGTGGCTCATCAGCCTGATATCGACTACAATGGCGGCCAAGTCCTACAACAAGCCGCGTCCAAGGCAGACCAGGCATGGACCGAGCGGCTCCTCGGATACCATCCATCGGCGGACACGCTGTCTTCGGCGTTTCAGTGTATCTTCGACACCGAGACCAGCCAGGAGATCGTCCTGGATCTCTTTAAGATGTTCACAGAATATCGCGACGGCGAGGTCGAGCTCGACGTCGCGGCCGGGCCACAGGGTTACGAACCGATGGTCAAGAGGGCCATCAGTCAGTATCCCAGGTCGACCGTGGTACTCGAAACGCTACTGAATGCCGGCTTTTACCACGACCAGGCAACCAAATGCTTGATCTATCCCGAGATAGAAGAGGATGAAGAGGCCACCCTTCTGCTCTGGGCCATTGCTCAGCCGCAGAAAAGGGTCAGCACGGCGGTGATCAAGATGCTGATCGAGCGAGGAGGTGAGCCACTACGCCAGGACACCCTGGGGAGACGCACGCTGACGATGGGTCCCACAGTCAAGGTGAACGCCGAATCGAGCGCGACTCGAACGAC
Source organism: Ophiocordyceps polyrhachis-furcata BCC 54312 (assembly GCA_001633055.2). Taxonomy (NCBI): domain Eukaryota; kingdom Fungi; phylum Ascomycota; class Sordariomycetes; order Hypocreales; family Ophiocordycipitaceae; genus Ophiocordyceps; species Ophiocordyceps polyrhachis-furcata. The sequence continues at coordinate 589,225 of LKCN02000014.1, read as the reverse complement.
GCCGTTGATGCTGGCCACGCAAAATCGGCGGCCGGATCTGGTCAAATCGTTGATCGACCACGGCGCCGACGGTGACGCTCTCGACAGCCAAGGACGGACATCTCTCTGCATGGCGGCGAACGCCAGCGGCGAGGTGGCAGTGCAGCTGCTGACGATTCTCCTGGCGGCAGAGCCCTCCAAAGACGACGGGTCTCTGCACAACGCGGCCCGGAACCTCAACCTGCCGGCCGTCACGCTTCTCGTACAGGCAGGCCACGACCCGGACTTTCCCAGTCCGCTCCATGGCGGTCGAAGCGCCCTGGGCGAGGTCTGCCTCCACGGGTCCGACGCGGGCGACTTGACGGCTTTGCGGGAACGAGCCATGTTGAAGATCATGGGGCTTCTCATGGGCTCCGGCTCGGACCTGACGATCAAGTCCAACGGCAAGTCGTTTCTGCTCTTATGCTTCGAGGCGGCCGATCCTGTGGTTACGACCAGGGCGCTGCTCAAGAGCGGCATGTGGAAGCACGTCAACAAGCCCTTCAACCGCTTCACCGTCGGCGAATACACGTACTCGCCCACAATGTACATCAGCAAGGTTCTGGGGCCGTCGAGCGTCAAGGGAGAGCTCCTGTCGGCGCTGCGCGCCAGCCGCGCCATCGACATGTTCTATGCCAGCCAAGGGCCGCAGCCCGAGGGAGCAGTCGGCCTGCCCGAGGAGGTCGAAGCAGAAGATCGCGCGCGCCGGGCTCGGCTGTCGCGGCTGGCCATGCAGTCCGAGGACCTTTCCATCGCCATGGCCTGCAAGCGGCAGATGGCGGACGTGGAGCGGCAGATCGCGGCACAGCAGGAGAAGGCCGACTACAGTCGTCGACGGAAGCTCCATGGCCACGAGCTGGCCAGCATCCGATCTCGCGCAGAGGCAGCAGAAGCCGTCGCCGCCTCGGCACACGAGAGACGACTCGCAGAGCATCGCGCCCTGGCAGACGCTTCCCTCGGCAGCGCCAAGGCCCTCGCGGAATCAGAGCTCGAGGCGGAGGAGGCGCGTCGACGAAAGGCCCTCGACTGGGAACAGCAGATCAACTCGGCGCGCGTCGGCCACGTTCGGACCCTCAGCAGCATCAACATGGGAGAGATGCAGGTGGTGGAGAGGATCGAGAAGGATGCCGATCGGCGCATCGGGAAGAGGCTCGCCGCTCAGCGCTTGCTTGTCGAGAGCCAGGATAGGCTGGCGGGGAGGCTAAGGCCGGCGACGGCCATGATTGACCATCGGCCGAGGACCAGTGTCGGCTATGTGACGGAGCTGGACTAGAATCCATTCATTTTTTTTTTTCCCTTCCTTTTGTCGTTGAGCCAAGAGACTATATATGCTATATGATCTATATGAGCAAGATGCTGGCTTCATAGCAGCTAGAATTGAAAAAAGATGTTGCAGACAATTGTCGGGAGGAGACGCTTTCATCTAGAACTGTAAATGCAAGATGCTTGTCAAAGTATAAAGCCAAGGGCGGGGAAGAAAAAATGAAGCCATCGTCGTTGTGTAAGTGCGGAGAGAAAAAGGGGGGGGGGGGGGGTTTCGGTGTTCAAAGGTGAGAAACAGAAACAAAGAGAAAGAAAAAAACGTCGTCATGTCTTCCTCGCAAGGGTAATGGAATCGGACCTCGTCTCGACAACACGATACAGGTCCGCGTCGCCGAGACCTTTGGCAGCCATGTCGTACGCCTCCTCCGAGCGGTCGCACAAGGCGTCTAGGTCTTGGTCGGCGAGGACGTGGGGGGCAGCGACGTCGTAGACGAGGCCGTCCTTCAGGAGTAGGGCGCGGAGGGCGTCGTCGTCGTCGTCGTCGTCGACATCGTCCTTGGCCTGTGTTTGCTGCTGCTGCTGCATCTTCTTGTGGAAAGCGCCGTTTTGGATGACGAGCTTTTCGAGACGTCTCTTCGCGTCGGCGGAGGAGAGGAGGGATTCCTCCACCGTGTCACGCGTGGCGAGGCGGTACACGAGAACGGGTCTGGTCTGGCCTATCCGGTGGCAGCGATCCTGGGCCTGGAGGTCTTGCTGTGGGTTGAAGTCGCTGTCGAAGAGGATGACGGTGTCGGCGGCGGCGAGGTTGATGCCTTGTCCTCCTGCTCGGGTGGAGAGGAGGAAGATGTTGTAGTCCGGTCGTGCGTTGAAGTCGGATATCTGCTGCTGTCGACTTGTCTGCGCGACGGAGCCGTCGATGCGACAGACGGGCCAGCCTCGTAATGCGCTGCAGTAGTCTTCCAAGATGTCCAGCTGAGTGACGAACTGGGAGAATATCAGGACTTTGTGACCGTCTCGGAAAAGGCGTGGGAGGAGTCGGTCTAGAAGAAGCATCTTTCCGGATGCCGTGACGATGGACTCGTCGATGGCGAGGTCGCCTTTCGCGCCCCATGGGTTGTAGAAGTTATGAGGGCTATTACACACTAGACGGAGCTGGGCGAGGGTGTTTCCCAGTTTCTTGTGAGCGATCTGCTTCCCTGCGATGGGTCAGTTGTCATTCAAGAATAGGAGAACCGTAAGAGAGCAGAGAAGGAAGGATTGCGTACTGGCGAGTTCGAGACTCTGTGTGAGAAGTGCTTCCTCAGGAGATTCCGACTTCATCTCCTCCTCTTTCTGGTCGTCTCGCCCCATCTCACGAGCCAGCCTCTCTTCAAACGCGTCGTCCGAAAGTTTATCCTCCTCGTCCGGGTTAGTCTCGGCGTAAGACTTTGCCATGCGGCCTCGGCCTCGAGTGCCGGCCGGGGTAGACGCTCTGCTCGACTTGACAGACTTGGCCGCGGACGAAGTCGCAGTCGACGGGCCTTTCCGCTTGATGCCGGCGGACTTGGATGGTTGGCCCTGCTTGACCGCCATCATCATGGAGAAGGCATTTGGAACTGACGATATCGTTGGTTGCCGAGACGCGGGAGTTTCTGTGGTGCGAGTAGAGCGCTTCGCGGAGCCGAGGGCTTCCATCGCTGGAACGAGGCTGTTTGCCATGACTTGGACGGCCCGCTTCTCGAGATAGGCACGGGTATCGACCGACTTGTCCGTGAAGGCATTATACAAGTCCGTCTGCTCCCTCGTCATGGGAGCAAAGAGGACGTATTCGCGTTTCTTGGGAAGATAGGCCGCGACGTCCTGCTTGATCCGTCTCAGAAGGAGAGGCTGTAGTATTAGGTGCATCTTCTTGACGATTTCGTGCTTCTGCCGGTCGCCGATGAATTGCGCCGTCGACTGTTCGTCTTCTAGGTCCGAAAAATCGAACCATGACTCGAAAGCATCCCAGTCGGTGAAGATATTCGGAAGCAAAAAGTGAAGCAACGACCAGAGCTCCTTGAGGTTGTTCTGCAGCGGCGTCCCGGTTATTAGCAAGCGAGTGGCCGACGAAAATTGCCGGAGTTGTTGAAACAGCTTGGCTTCGGCGTTCTTCATCCTGTGACCTTCATCCTGAAGTGCTGTCAGCGCCTGATGTTGACCAGAAGCAGATGTGCGGAAACTGACAATGATGATGAACTCCCAGTTTACTCTGGAAAGATGATGCTGATCTCTCAGCACCATCTCGTAGGATGTGAGCACGATGGGAAATTTGGCGTTGGGACGGCCCTGCGACAGGTTGGCTGCTATCTTGGACTTGTATAGGTCCTCGCGACGCTTCTTGTCGCCGTGATACATCAAAACGGGTATCGATGGCGTCCACTTGCGAAACTCATTCTCCCAATTTCCAAGGGTGCTTAATGGGGCGACGATGAGATGCGGTCCGAGATAGTTTTCTTGTTCGCGAAGCAGAGCGATGAGAGCGATCGTCTGCACCGTTTTACCTGCGGCTGTGAGCAACGTAGGGCGAGCAGTCGGGTTCAACCTTGATACTTACCGAGACCCATTTCGTCGGCGAGAATGCCGCTCATGCCCTGGGCGCAGATCTCGAACATCCACGTTAGGCCCTCGAGCTGGTATTGATGCATTGTGCCGTTGACCATGCACGTGGGCTGCTTTGCCATAACAAGGTCGTGCTCTCCGAGCGTCTTGCCATCGAGACTGCTGCCGACGCGACCGAGGGCATTCGTCTTCTTCGTTAGGATATCGCTGAAGGCGGCACTTTTGACAAGCAACTCGTCAAGCTCTCGTGCCTTTGCCTCCCTCTCGGCCTTGGTCTCAGGCTTCTTCTTCTTCTTGTTCCGCCGCCGAGCAAGAGTCTGGAGACGCTGTTCCTCTACCTTTTCATTCTCATTTCTAGCGACGAGTTCTTCCTTGAGCAACGCGTCGTCAATAAAAGCTTCGTGATCGTCCGAAACCGGAGGTGAACTCGGCGGCGTATCCGAGTCATCGACTCCAGACAGGACGGAATCAACCTCCGACGACGTCATTTCGTGAACTTTGAAAACGGTTGAAGGCCAACGTCTAGCGCGCGTCGACTGTTCGAGGAACCCAGTTGAGCTCACTCGACCCTCTCCAGAGGCCCCTGGCAGCTGGCGAACGGGCCCCGGTGGCGAAAAAAAGAAGGGAGACCGATGACGTTTAGAGTTTGCAAGGGAAGGAAAAAAAGGAATGAAAACAGCCGGAGGCAAGGAAAAGGAGAGGAAATGACCGGCGTTGAAGAGTCTGGTGGCAGCGAGAGGAACGGTAGCAGAGAAGATACGAGACCGAAGACGCGCCTTTCTCTGTTCCAAGACGCGACCGTGTCTCGCGTAAAGGGTGGTGTTACAGTAGAGGCTAGATTTCTGTACTGGCCAGCGGGGTTTTTCCCGTGGGGGGACTTTGAAGCCGTGAGCTGGCTAACAGAGGGAGGCTGACAAAGCCTCTGAAAAAAAAAACCACCTAACCTCACAGAAAACATACATACATACATACAGACGCTCACACGTAAAGCCCATATCCTCCCTCACCCTCTCAACTCATTCACGCTGTTCTCCCTCCGAACCGTCTTCCGCCCGGCTCTCCGCCGCCCGGCTCTCATCCTCTCCCTCCCCCGAACTGAAGCCATGGCCACCCTCAGCTCACAGCAATACACGCCCACGGAAGAGGCCGAGATCAAGCGCTGGCTCTCAGTAGCAGACGAGCTCCGAAGCCAAGATGCGCGCCAGATGCTCAACTCGCATCTAGCCAGTCGGACCACGCTGCTGGGCTCGAAGCCTAGCAGGGCTGACGTCGCCGTCTACGAGGTCATGGCCCCCGTCGTGGCTGCTTGGTCGGCCGAGGAGCGTTCGGGCCAGGATGGGATGCCGCACGTGGTTCGCCATGTGGATTATGTGCAGAATGCGCCTGTTTTTGATCTGAAGCTTGATGCTGCTTCCAAGGTTGCTGTTGATTGCGACGATGTCCGTCACGTTGAGGCGAAATCTACTGCTGCTACGGCCAAGGCCAAGAAAGGAGAGGAGGACTCGACTCTCGTGCATCGCACTAAGACGGCATCATCATCATCATCATCAGCCGAGAAGCCCGCTGCGGGAAAGAAAGAGAAACCTCCGAAACAGCAGAAGCCACCGCCCGCCGCGGCGCCGCTCTCCCCCTCCCTCATCGACCTCCGCGTCGGCCGTATCCTCAAGGCCATCAATCACCCGGACGCCGACTCGCTCTACGTCTCCACCATCGCCATGGGCGACCCGGAGAGCGACGACACCGTCACCTACGAAGGCCTCGTATGCCGCACCGTCTGCTCCGGACTCAATGGCCTGATCCCCCTCGCCGAGATGCAAGGGCGTGACGTCGTCGTCGTCTGCAACCTCAAGCCCGTCAAGATGCGGGGGATCAAGTCCTCTGCCATGGTCCTCGCCGCCTCGCCCCCCGGCGACGACGATCACAAGGGTCCCGTTGAGCTCGTGTCTCCGCCTCAAGGGGCGAAACCCGGTCAGCGCCTCTTCTTCGAGGGCTGGAAGGGCGAGCCCGAGGGCCAGTTGAATCCCAAGAAGAAAATCTGGGAAATGTTCCAGCCGGCTTTCACCACGAATGATAGCCGAGAGGTTACCTTTGACGCCGGCCGTGTCGAGCAGCTGGGGAAACCAGGCGTTGGCAGGCTCGTCGCCGAGGAAGGCGGCGTTTGCACCGTCAAGTCGTTGAAGGGCGCTGTCGTGAGATAGGTAGGTCGACAGAAGTATTTCCATCAGTGTAAAAGGTTCGCCTTGAAGCTATCCACAGCCACAGACGATCCGTCTATCATCTACCATACAGTCAACTCTAGACCGTCAAATCTGCCTCAGCGCCGACCAAATATAACTCTTCTTTTGTAGATGATACATGTTGTGCTTAACCGCTCTTGTCCTTCAAATGTCTCCTCCCGAGATGCGCCTGATGCCAACAACGCCGAAACAAACAGGTATAAGAAAACAAAAAGGAGGAGAAGAAATAGAAGAAGAAGAAGAAGATGCTGATGCCGTTGCCGCTACCGTGCTAAACCCAAGGCGCACGACGTAGATCTCACTCAGGAGAAAAAGTACATGCTCTGCCGCAACCGGTTCACATCGTAGCCACCCTGCAGCGAAAGACAAACCTATCGTCAGCCAAACGCTTTCCGCCGGACAGAATCGAATAGAACTTACCTTCTCAGGGACGGGCGGAATCGTAAGTGGCATCCAAAAGGCTATCGATCTGCCAGTATAACCCTTTACTCGCCGCTTCTTTTGAGACGGCTTTCGGACATCGCCCTCATCCGCCTCCTTCTTGTCTTCGTCCTTCGCTTCGGCATCCTCCGCTTCGTCCGCTTCGTCCGCTTCTGCTTCCTCTCCCTTCTTCTTCTTGGATCTGGGCTTCCTCTTTGCTTTCTTCGCCTTCGTCGTCTTCTTGGGAGTCGGCGCCTCTTCGTCATCTTCCAGACTTGGAACGTCTTCCTCCCCAGCCTCGTCCGGCTCGCCCTCCGACAACACCTCGCCCAACACCTCGTCCAGCAAGGCGGCGTCGTCCTCCTCGTCCGCGGGGATTTCGCCAATGCCCATGTTCTTCTTGTCTTCTGCAATGTCAATGTCCGGCTCTTTCGCCGGCATGGCTTCGTAAAGGGACGCTGGCGTGACAATCTCCTGGGCCTTGGCCCTGTCTTTCTCATCTCCCGACGACAGGAGCCTCAAGCGCCGGTATTCGAGCACGAGCTCCTCTTCGATCGACTGCCTCGTTTGCGAGCGCAGCTGCCTAATCTTTCTCCCGAGGTCCGATCCCGAGTCGACGTGCGCCATGTACATTGACCCCTTGTGTCGCGTTTCGAATTCGGCGGCCAGCCGTCCGATGACGTTTTCCTGGTGAATCCGGATGAAGGCGTCCCGCAACACGTCGTTCATCGTGTCTACGTCTGCGGCGTGTGTCCAGAACGAGTCGTGCACGGCAGCAAATGTGAGGCCAACCTCGTCGCAACGGACGGCCGACAGCACCATGTGGCTGGCGTCGAGAGAGTGGATGAAGTTTGGCGGGAATCCCTGCAGCTGCTTCCTGCGGTTCACGGGGTCCGTCGCATCCGTCGTTGCGCATACCACCGCCTGCAAACACGTCCTGACTTCCCTAGTGCTGACCTTCCGATATGGCTGGACGACGGGCATCCGCAACGGCGTTGTCCAAACAATGGTAGACCGAAACTCCGTCGCCAGCTTCGTCTGCAGTTCCGTGAGCTTGGCTTGGCGAAGGCTACGCAGAGAATCGTTGTCCCCAGTGCCGCCGACCTCCTCTACCTCGGCCAACAGCTTCAGCTGAGTCTTCGTCAACGCCCTACACACTCGGCCGCCGACCTCGCCCAGCCAATACTGGATGTCGTGCGCTCCTCGGAACATGGTTGCCAGCGCCTTGAAGGTAAGCCGAGCGATGTACATCGACAACTTCATATTGCTCGTGCCGTTGTCCTTGCCGAGGGTGGGATAGAGGTCGTCGAGCTGCTTGCACACCTGCTTCTTGGCTCCGTTGAACGTGACGCCGTAGACGTTGGTCATGACCGTCTGCTTAACTACTTTTCGCGTCACCTTGCCCTGCAGCGCTTTGGCAAACGGTTCCCCCAATTCCGCATCCTTGTCGATGGCCTTCTTGACGAGGTCAGCCACGGCCGAATACACATCCGCGGGCCGATCGCTGGGCTCCAGATTGACCTGCTTGGCGCCCCAAATATCACCACCCAGGGCGGCGTAGTGCTGCAAGCCGTTGCATGTGCCGTCCTGGTGAATCGGCAGATGGGACACGTATTTGGTCGGGTCGGCAAGATCCATCGCTGCCTTGAGCTCGAAACAGGCAGCAAGGCATTGCCAGGGGTCCTCAGCCAACAGCCACCAGCGACTGCCGTCCAACGGGTTGGCAACCGACTCCATGATGTTCTCCATGTTGTCGTTGGCGAAACTTTCTCGCTCGTCGAAGCTCGACTTGTCAAAACCATAGACGTTGGCCAGATGGATTTTGAGCCACCTCAAACCCCGAACGCCAAGCTCTCTTCCCTTGGCAAACCTGAGAAGTCCTCGAACATGGTCGGCACCCATGTGATTCATGTACGTTGGCATGGGATACGCACGGCCTCGATAGTCGACGTTGTGCGGGTAGTACATGGTCTGATTCCGGTAAGCTCGCGCAATCTCGAGCTGCAAATTCATGTAGCATCGCTGAGAGTGCAGAGCCATCTTCTTATTCTGCATGAATTTGACGGCATGAATCCACTCGAGCCGCTTGAGCGGGTCGGCCGACGGGTCCGGTTCGGGAGGGAGATCGAATTTGGGGTTGAGAGGCGGGATGTTGGCGATCTCGTCGCCCTTGTTCCAGGCTTTCAGCATCACCCTGAGAATATTCTCGTTGATCCGCCAAGCCGTCTTGCCGAGGATGTCGAGTCCCTTCAACACCTGCGTCATGTCACCGGTTTCAATGGCGGCCTTGTTGTAGAGAGTCTGCTCGACGTTGCCCGACTTGACCCGAACGAGAGCCGTCTCAGAAGCCAGATATCCGCCGCTATGAAAACTTGTCCACGGCTTTGGCTCCACGAGCATGGGCAGGTGCTTCGTGATGAAGTCTGCGATCGGTTCTTGCTTGAGCTTCTCCGCCAACTGCAAATTGAGCATGAAGACGCCGACCTTTTTCCCCTTCCGAGGTTGCTGCAAGTGTATGAAGGCTGGCTGGTATTGGCTTACCAGTTCTTGCGTCTTTGGATGCCGCGTGGTAACCTTGATCTTGGCCGTTTCGAGTAGGATTTTAAGGAGAATCGAGCCGACGTGAGAACAAATGTCCTGGGACCAAGGCTTCTGGTTCATGCTCGGTATCATCTTCTGGGTCGAGGCGGATAGTTCGGCGAGCGGCTTCGCCTCGAAAGGGTCAGGCTTGCCTTCTTCGAAAGCCTTTTTCTGAGCTTGAACGATATAAGCAGCCCTTCTTTTCATCTTCTTGATGTCCTTGATGGCCTCTTCTTTCTCTTCGTCGCCCATTTCGTCGAGCCGGCTCTCGAGTTCCTCGATGGTCTTGTTCAGCGCCTCAGCCTTTTCCCGCTCTGCAGCCTCACGACGAACAGAGACCTTGAGCTTCCGGGCGGCCTTGCGGGCCTCTTCTTTCCGCTGAAGCTTGATGTCTTCTTGAACAAGCCTCGCGAGGTTGGTAACGAGCCTGCTGACTGTGACGCCCCGGTCCATGCCAGACATGGCACCGAGATTGACAACGGTCAAGATTGTCAATGCCGCGAGCCGCTCCGGCGTAGACTGCCGCAGAAACGGTCCATAGAGACACCGCTGAAAATCTATATCCGTCTTTCTCGGCTTGAGTTCCGAGAGGTCACACATTTCTAGTTCCTGCAGAATTCGATTCTCCATGGCATCCAGCCAGACGGCCAGGTTTTGCGAGAAAAAGCTCCCGGCCTTGGGTGATCCGCATTCCATCGTGATGCCGGCTTTCTGCAGGGCCTTACGATCATGCCTCCACTTCACTATGGCCGAGTCGATAGAGTCGCGCTCCAGCATCAACTGAATCCTGTGTTGCTCGGCTTTGGAGAGGCTGGAGACGTCAACATCTTTGAGAGTTTCAAAAAGTGACAAACCCCGTCTCAGTGATGCGAGGCCCAGTCCGCTTTGAGGCGTTTCCTGGACTTTGGGAAAGTCTTGTTCTTGTGGAGGTGTATCTTCCTCGGTCTCACCTTCACCATTCGCCAACAGATCTTCCTTGTTTTCCTCCTCGCTCAAGTTGTACGTGGGGCAGATGTCAGTGATGACGGCAAGATCGCGATCGTTGAGGATTTCAGACATATTGAGAACTCGCAGGCCTGCCTCGCCCGGCGCCATGTCCATGTAGCGCTTGACCAGACGCTCCAGCCGCGAGCCCTCCTCGGACAGCAGAGAAGCCTTGAGCATGCAGGCAACGGTTTCGGCAGTTTGCGGCAGGCGTTTGCTTCGGATTTGCAGCTCATACCACTTATGAAGCCCTTCTGCTTGCTTCTTGCCGGGCCTGTGACGAATATGATCCAATGATGCTCGGAGGTATTTGTTGTTCAGCAGGATACGCTCCTCGGGGGACAGTATCCCCATCACGTAGCAGCGTTTGATAACAAGCGCAGCTCGTTCCAGCTTTCCCACGCTAATACAGGCATGGAAGAGGGAGAGCATATCGTCTATATTCCCTGGGATCCCGGAGGGGTTGATTCTTGTCATGGATCGCCAATGCGCGGTGTCGGGTAGGATCAAAGGCTTCGGAGGATCGAGATATCGAGGGGAAGCTGTTAAAGGCGGTAGGGATGGATTGTAGAATGGTTGATATTGTTCGACAGCTGTAGCGAAAAGTCTTCTTTGTACAAAGCCATGACGCTCCTGGGCCTGGTCTCGCATTTGAGAGAGGCGGGTGATGAGCAGGCGGCGCCGGGGCGACAAGGTCGAGACCCGAGGCGCACAACATTTCAATGTAGCCCGGTTAGGCTGCGAGACGGCTGATTGAGGTGTAAGAAGGCCACAGCGGGCCTGGCGGGAAAGCATTGTGCTGGCAGCGGGCGAGGCGCAAGTCGCACGTCTTGTGATGGTGTAAGGTGTAGGTGCTGAGGGAACAGACTTGTAACGCGAACAGGGTCAGGTAGAAAAGCCTTTGGAAGCTGCAGGAGGGACGACAGATGCTAAGGAGAGGCGAATAAGAGAAGAAGAGGCAAAGAGAGAGACGGCAAAGCGCCGGTCGCCGCCGAAGTTGGTGGAAAAGACGACGATGCAAGAGAAAAAAATTCGGGTTTTTTTTTTTTCTTTTCTGCCGGTATGGCGGTATCCACCAAAGTCACTTTACCGTCTCGGGCTTAGTCATTACTGGCCACCGGGCCCACACTTCAGCACTAGAAATCCGTTCCAGCTTCTGTTCAAGCTTCCCTTCACGGCTCCAAGACACGCCGTCGATGACGCTTGTTGGTATGAATGAAACCCTGACCCGACTACGACTCACGGTAGCTCTCCTCTCCCATGGCCCTACGACCGACAATGGCAGCTCTCAGATGCTTTGCCTGCCGCAACGCGGTCGTGAGCGCTGTGCTCGGCCGCGTGGCACCGACCATTCGCGGCTTACCTCCTGTGCGAGCTTTCTCGGCATCGCAACTGTGTTTATCTCCCGAACAAGACTCGAACAATCGTGCTGAAAATCTCCCTGCCGGAAAATCTTTGGTAAAGGCGCCTCGTCGGACACACAAGGATGAACAAGCGAGCTCGAAACCTTGGTTTCTCCGGGTCGAACCTCCTACCAGTCCCTGGAAGCCGCACGAGGTCACGCTACCCCAACCTCCTAAAGACGCCCCTTTGCTCCTGGCGCCAGTGATCAAATATGTATATGAAGACATGGGGCTGGATGATATCGCTCTTCTTGACTTGCGTGACCTGGATCCCACGGCGTCCCTCGGCCCGCGCCTGATGATGGTGATTGCCACGGCTCGAAGCGATCGTCACCTGCATGCAGCTTCGGGTCGGTTCGTTCGTTGGCTCCGTCGAAACTACGCACTATCCCCCAAGGCTGATGGCCTCATGGGCTCGAACTTATTGAGGACCAAGCTTCGACGGCTGAGGAAAAGGGCCAAGCTGATGGGTCATAACTCCATGGTCCTCCCGGAAGGAGACTATGGTCTGTCGACGGACTGGATTTGCGTCTCCTTCGCGACCGGAAACTCAGCTGGCAAGGCCATCATGGGCGAGGTGGCACAATATGACACAAGTGGCAAGGTGTCTGGCTTTGCCAGGACACATACAGGCACTACATTGGCAGTGCAATGTCTGACCGAAAAAAGACGCAATGAGCTCGACCTGGAAAGTCTATGGCAGGCCGAGCTGAGGGAAAGCATTCGGCGGAAGAGACGCGTCAATGGCGAATCCCTAAACTCTACAGAAGTCGAAGCTGTCGTCTCAGCAAAGCTTCAGCTGCCTCGTCCCACCTTCACCTCCGCCTTCCAAGCTCGCCGGCAAGAACCGCTGTCACAGCAGAGGCTGTTTTCGACACTAGCCCGACGGCTCCAGGCCAACGCGGACTTTCAGTCGACCCTGGCTCGCTCACAGCCAGAAGACGTGTTGGATGATGGTTTGCGCGTTCTGCAAAGACAGATCTGGGATATGAAGCTCAGGGTCTTACCGATGGATCTCGCGACCATGGAAAGACTGGTAACCTCTGCCTGTTTGGTCGGCTCCCCGCGCGAGAATACAGAATGGGAGCGGCTAGCCATGGTGGACGACCTGCTGCTTACCGGCCAAGAGCGAGGTTTGACGATAGACAGCCCAGACATGCTCGTCACTTTGATATCCTCTCTAGTCCTCTCCCCAGCCTATGGGCAGAAAATGGCCAAGGCGCGCGGCAACCTCGAGGCAGTCTTTTTAGACAAACAGGCCACTCCGACGGAGGAGCACGTAATGCGGCTGATGGATGCGTACGCTCGGCGCGGGCTCTGGGACCGCTTCACCGAAGCGTTTCGCACGCCAGCCCGCTTCCAGGTGCGGCGTTCAGCGAGGGTCTACGAGCTAGCATACCGCAGCTTGGCGGCATCGCAAAACGGCGTGCTGTGCAAGGATTGCCTGCGCTGGATATACCCGGAGATGCGGCAGGAAGATCCGCCAGTTTTGCCGGTGGGCATCCTGCTCGAGCGTCTCAGAGAATGCATCCTGCTGGCCGATCCGCTGGTCGGGCGAGAGAGGAAGGCTTTTACGCGCGACACCGTCCTGGGAGGTCGGAGAGCGGTTCGGCGCGAGTTCAAGGTGATGCTTGAAGATGCCATGGAACAGTGTCTCGAGGCCAATGTTGGTTGAGTGCATCGTTGAGAAGACTGAGCCTATCGGGTAAGGAAAGCTATCGGAGGGCCCGGAGGCTGTCTTCGGTGGATGGAGAGTTCTGCCAGAAGAGTCAGGGGATGAGGTGAAGCTATCTGCACCATTGTCCAGTGTATCTACAGTCTTTAAAAGTGGCGTTCAGTCATCCGTGAAAAGAGGCAATGTACGGAGCGGGAGTACGTCAACGCATCAGTTGCCGCTGCCAGGAAAAATGAATCCTGTTGTCGATGCTCTGCGCGAGTTACCGAGAGGTCTTCAGACTACGCCGACCATTCTACTCGATCCAGCATCTCATCAGGTGCTGCTCCGAGCAGTCTGGTGGCGACCTCAAACCTTTCGCATGGCATGCCGCAACAGCGGCCCGACCTGCTTGCGACTAGCAGCCAGCTCCTTCTGGTCCCATGCAAATCTCGAGCAACTACCGTCATCGAGCTCGCCTCGAGACCAGGTTTGAAGGCGGAGCGGACCGCTGGCGTCTTCAACGAAGCGGGCGATGGTAGCCTCGCCGCGGGGGCTGCGGCCCCAGACGAGCAAGTTCCGATGGAAGCGGCCACCCAAGCTGGAGGCGGTCATGATAGAGGCTACGTCGAGGGAGCGCTCATCAGCCCAGCTGGACAAGCTATCGAGCAGTTGCTCCGGAGCGCCGGCCTTTTCGACCAGGGCGGCGAGGTCGGCGACTGCGCAGCTTACGCCCAGTACCAAGTCATTTTCGCGCCACTCTTTGTAGTCCTTGCGCATGACGTCGCGCATGGTGAGGCGCGAGATGTCATCCTTGACGGCGGAAATCTCATGGAAGAAGGCATCGCGGGAGAAGTTGTCGGGATCCGATAGCTTGGCCTCGAGGTATCCGACAGCGCGCGTGTCCTTGGGCTTGGCTTTCTTCGCCGAAGGAGAGAGGTTGACGGTGTCGATGACGATGGGAGCAAGACAGAGCTTGGCCAGCGCGTCATCGCCGTCAGCGTCGCTGGCCGTCAGCGAATCCCACTCATGGCGGGTTTCATCGACAACAAGGCTCATGCAACTCCCGCACGGCTCGATAATACGTGGGGAAGCGTCGTCAGGCACACAGCCTTCGTCCTCGTGGTGGTCGACGCAGCCGACGATGCGAGGGGCGAAACGCGCTAGCGTGCCGGTCAATGCGTTATGATCGACCAGAATCCAGCGTGTTGACGAGTCGGTCGAAGATAGATCAGGCAATTCCGAAAGGGTGATGAGGTCGGAGGGCCGGAGTTGCGCGTGGGCGAGCACGGCCGTCATTTCGGGCCGGAGGCCGAGGTCGGCTCGAGGGAGGTTGGCGAGCGGGATGTGGAGGCCTCCAGGGGTCTGCTCCCCGTTTTCCTGATGCGAGCGGAGGTATGCGTAGACGATGGCGCAACACAGCGAGTCGAGGTCTGCCCGCCTTCATCAGCCCTTTGCCCTTTCCCCCCTTCCCGCCCCTCCCCTGATCCCCCGAGTCTGCGGCGGCCGACTCACCGGCCGACTCATTGCCCACGACCAGAGTCAGTGGCGTAGGCCGCTGACTCGCCGGAGCGCAGAGAACGCTCCTGGCGGTAGAGAGGAAGCTCTGTAGCGTGGTTCGCCGGGAGAGCGGCATGGTTAGATTCATACCAGGTTCCACATTTGATTGAGGCCTCCCAATATCATTGTCGTGGTATGGGGGTGTTATGGTCGGTGAACGAATATTTCGATGACATAATACACGACAGGTCACGAGATCGACAGCGGGATCTTATTCCATAATGAGCGTACATACATATGATATGTATGTATGCATGTACATACCTCTCATCGCGAAACAGTGGGAGCCGGCCATCGGAGGAATGTTTAAATAGACCCGTGATGGGAAGGGAAGGTGTTTTCCATAACAAGGGAGGCACAGCCCAGTAAACTGTGGGTGCTTCCTGCGAGCCCACCGGCGACTTACTCGGTTCCGTTCACGTTTGGAGATTTGCTGAACAGCATCTGTCTGATAGGGGGGGAGGGGCGTTTGTCGTGACTTTGCATTGTCCGGACTCTGTCGTGTGTCAGTGTCCGTAGAAAACCATACCTAGGTTGGTAGGTAGATAGAAGCATGTCGGGCAGTTTCCGTTTACCCTGCCTCCCGAAGCTGGTGTGGGTGGCTATTGATAGTCGTTTTGCGGATACTTCAAGCAATGATAATAACCTACTTCCACGGAGAATTAAAAAAAAAGGATAAAAATAAACGTCAAGACGAAACGACGTGTCTCGCCGCCCTCCTGTCCGAGGGTCACATCTTCATGCACGTCTTCCGTCTGTGCCTGCGTGCTCCCACGTGCGTGTCGTTCGTCCATCCTTGCTTTCTTCAAGTCATGTCCGGCCCCCCTGAAATTGCAGCTGCATGAAAGGGAGAGAGCGGCTTGATGATATTCCTTCCGTTTATCCAGGCGTACCCCAGCCTTTTTCACGCCAGCTATAAAAAGCTCACCCGTATTCCGTCGTAGTCGTACATACATAAGATTTCGACACCATTTCTGTCACAGTAGGATTTGTTCCGCTGCGCCACAAAAACAAAACAGGAGGAGGTGCCCATATCTCGTAACACACACCCCTAGGCTTTAACTACGTAATAATAGCCTTATTAGGTAGTCAAATCGAGATATAGGCAGTGAGATGTGCGTAGTTTTTCTAGAAGTTTTAGGCCCTGATCCACGACGGCTTCTCAGATCGCCTGTTTCCAGGCTTATGACTGCCTACCAATCGCATCTATGAGATTATACCGCTGCACTATACAATCTGTGTATGTACAATAAAACAGGAGGCACCCCCTGAGGTGCCGGTACGTACGGCGCCGGCCGAAGTCAAAAGTCGAACCCGCCTTAGTAAGTGAAGATTTTTTGTACCCGCCGATAGCTTCGGCTCGACAACCTTGTTCTTCCCCGGGCTTTTATGCCGAGGCCAGTACTTGGCTCTGCTAGTCTGTTGGCTATCGGTACCCCGCTCGCGTCGAAGATACGACGACGTCTCCGTACGAGCACAGCCACCCTTTCGGCTTCTCTCGTTGGCAGGAAAGGAAACTACATATATCCTCAGCCTTGCGCACTGATAGCTGTCGTCTCTGTCATTGAATCCTTGGCTCTGCATCGTCTCCTCCTCCCCCCCCCCCCCCTCCCCCCTCCTTCAATTAAACTCGCCTTACCTCCTCACCGAGCTTCCCGCCTACCTACCTACCTACCAACCACCCTATCCGTACATGTACCTACAACCCAGCTCTCTCCCTCCTCGAGCCTCTCCATAGGTTTACGCCGATCCTTGCTTGCGACCACGACAAGTCGACGACCGTCATGGGCTCTCCGACGCCTGGCCTGCTCCGCCTCGCCGTTCTAGAGTGCGACAGGCCGCAGCCACAGACGCGCCACATCCACAATAGCTACACCGGCGTCTTCACTGCCCTCCTCGACTCTGCCAGCAAACTGCTCGATCCTCCGCGGCAACTCGACTCTCTCGTATCAATCGAAGGCTACGACGTCGTCAACGAGCTGCACACATATCCCGCCCTCGACGAAATCGACGCCGTGCTCATCACAGGCTCGCGGCATACCGCCTTTGACGATGATCCTTGGATTAAGAACCTGGTACAGTTCACCAAAAAGGCGCTCGATAGTGGCCGCATTCGCGTCATCGGCGTCTGCTTCGGCCATCAGATCGTCGGTCGCGCTCTTGGCGCCCGCTTGGCACAGAGTGACAACGGCTGGGAGGTAGCCGTGACCGATGTCGATCTAACAGACAAGGGGAAGGCCTTGTTTGGCCTAGACAAGATGGTAAGTTTCTTTGAAAGCTACTCTTCGGATGAGCACTGACCCTTTCCGGGCAGCGCATCCACCAAATGCACCGCGACATCGTCGTCGATTTCCCCCCTGATGCAGTTCCCCTCGGCTCCAATAGCTTCTGCTCCGTCCAGAACATGTACCAACCCGGCCGCTACCTCACCGTTCAGGGTCATCCCGAGTTTACGGACGACATCATCTCCGAGATTCTGTTCAACCGACACACCGTCGGCATCTTCAGCGATGAGCTCTACGAGGACGGCATGCGCCGCGCCGCGCTCCCCCACGACGGCGTCTCCGTAGGAAGAGCCTTTTTGAAATTCATGAGGGAAGGATGAAAGATGTGACCAAGATGACGATGAACAAGGCCGATGCTGCCAAGGAAAGACCCTGTACGGCACAATGGTTTTCAGCCGAAACCCCCCTTCTCCCCCCTTTCCGTCGGAGCCAAGGCTCTGCTGCGACACGAGGGGTGTCAAAGTTGGACCACTTCTGGCTGGTTTTGTAAAAAAAAAAAAAGGCAAATAGGGGCTCATTTATTCACGAAGTGCCACTCGCTCATATCTGTACCTACAACGTTACATTTTGTATGCTCTTTTGATTTGGTCGTGGCTGGGCTGCACCAATCTTCCACCTCGCTGCCTTTCTCTCTTGCCCTTTACCCCCAGTTCTTGTCATCGCGGGTATTTACAGATTATATAGGCAAAGAATACTCTCGTCTCGTCATGTTTTAAACTCGTCATCTCTGCAAGCTCGTGTGTCCCATGACCACCTTGTTGTGAGCCTCCGCCGCGGCACCGAAACCGTCTCACTCGTCGTATATGTTGTCGTTTGACTCGTTATCCTGACGTACGTCCCACCACTCGCGGATCCTGTCCGTACTCTGCTTCGTCATTCGCCGCAGCAGACGCTCGGCGGCTAGCTCACCCTCGCGACGGCGCCTGGCAACGCGGCTGTCGAAGCGCATCTCGTCGCGGTTGCGTCCGGCGTGGGTGGCCGCGCCCTCGTTGGAGCGCCTCAACCAGCGTCTTGCTCTGACTCGTCCCGGCAGTCGCCACGGTTTCTCGACCATGGTGAAGACGAGGGCGTCGGCGGTGCCCTGTAGACTCAAGCTGGCGATGCTGGTCAAGGTGAGGCCGAACGACTCGCCGTGTTCTGGACGGCTCACGACGTGGCAGATGAAGGGAACCGTCCACAGCCCCATGTAGACGACGGGGTAGATGAAAAGCAGACGCAGGTGGCGACGGACCTTGTCTCGCGTCTTGTCCATGCCCGTGACGGCCAGGGTTCTTGGAGAGAGGAATGCGACTGAAGACCCTGTGCCGGGCTGCCACGTACGAATGTCCGCCACCGACCGCAGCGTCAATACGGGTTGGATACCGAGGTCCCGGGGCGGCAGCATATCTGGAAGTCGTGGCGCAAAGGCGGACGAGGAGGGCCGAGGGGACTCCGAGACGATGGCCTGGGGCCAACCGGGGACGGGAACCGCGTCGAAGCGCCTCATAAGCTTCTTGACATGGATAAACGTGGCGACATAAGTGAAGACGATGATGACGAGACATACGACGCGAGGAAGCCATATCAGCACAAGCCTGGGCCAATATGGTCTAGCAGGCACGCGACAAAAGCGCCCCGAGTTGACAAAAGCAGGCTGGTTGATGAAGGCAAGCGAGGCAAGAGCCAGCGGCAGCACGGAGCAAACGACCCAGCCGATACGTCGATGAGGATAAAGTCCACCCTCGCCGCAAAAGACGTTGAGGGCCGTGTGCAGAGCGAGCAACACGATGGCGACGTTGCAGGCCTCGAGGGCGATGAGAAGAATGAAGCCGGCGACGGTGCACGTTATCGACCCGGACTGAACGGGGCCCTTGACGAGATCGATGGAGGGCACGACGAGGAGAACGGCAGACTTGACGAGGTCGATCTGGAGGAGAAGGACGATGAGGCTTTTTAAGCTGAGGTTAGCAGCAGCGTTGGGGGAAGAAAAAACGAGGTCAAAAAGCATAAGCCCGAGGGGGGGCAAAGGGGGAGGGAAAGAAAGGAACGTGCTCATAGCGGAAGTTTTTGCTGACGCGGAGGAAGCAGAAAGAAGCCAAGACTGTTGAGATGACGCTGAGGCTGGCGAGGACGACGCAGGTGACGTTGAGGGCCAGCAGCTGACTCGATGTCCTGTCGCCGCCGCCCCTTTTGGCCAGGGACGTGAGACGCGCGGTGATGAGGTCGAGAGCGAGGTAGCCAGAGGGGGGCATTATAGCTGGGATGCTTTATGACTCTGGCCCTTTTTGGGAAAGGAAGGGGGAAAATGGGAGCGGATGAAGAGACATGAGAGACGGTTTCTTTCTCCTGTTCTTTGGACGAGGAGGGAGAGGAGGGAAGATGGGCGGTTTAACAACTGCTATCATGCCCATGGGCTTTAGGGATGTGGGCGGGGAAGAGGTGGAAGGGGGGGGGGGGAAACTTGGATGAGGTCATGGGAAAGCGAAGACGGAGGGAGGCGTGAGCAGTTGAGGAAGGCGATATGAGGATTCGGCAATACTGGCTTTAAAGGGGCCCGTCAACATGTGATGGATGGATGGCTTGGGGGAGTTGAAAAGGGGGTAAGTGTAAGAGGGAGTAAGGATGGGCTGTATAAGAGATAAAGGCAAGTGATTTTATCCTACAGCTTGGTCACCAATCGCAGCAGAAGAGTGAAGAGAGTAGGCATCTAGCCACAGACTCAACTACATCATACGTGTCGTCGGTCATCAGCTTCGTTTCTCTTCACGTCTGACGACTTACCTACCCTATAGTCATCGCACCTTATCACCTTATCATGCTCGCCTTCCCCTTTCTCAAAACACCATCTGCGAAAGGCTTGCAGCTGTCAAGATGCTCTCCTTGTCGCTCTGCTGTCAGCCGCCAAGTGGTGGCTGGCTTACATGTCCCCGCAGCTGGTTTGCTGTCTTCGTTTTCTTCCCTCGTCGCTCTCTCTTGCGTGCCTTCGACTTCAACTTCATCTTCCACGTTCCCTCCTCTTCCCTCTCCTCCCCTCTCTCTGCCTCTCTTCTCTCTCTCGTCCGCCTCTCTTCCCCTTCTCTCTGTCTTTCTTCCCCCTCTCGTCTGCCTTCAGCTTCAACTCATATTGTTCTCCTCCTCTGTCGTTGCCTCTCTCTCCGCTTCCCTCATCAAGGCTCTGAGCTTCCCTAATCGAGCGCTCTCGAGGCTGTGGCTACCTAGGCTGCCACCCTATACTGTCTTCGATCCTCGACCTTTCCATCATAGCACTCCAGGGTCGCTCGAAATCTGTTAGTTGTGAAGCCTTTCCTTTCGTTTCCGCGTGATTCTTCCGCCCCTTTCAGACTCATATCATGGTCGTCCTATCTGCATCTCCCTCCCCTTCTCTCTTCTCGTTGCTTCATTCTCCCACATCTACCTTTCTTCTCTTCTCTAAACTCCGACTTCTCAGCATTTTCCTTCTTCAACACCTGTTTCAACGCTTCTCCTCCACTACTCTCACTTGCAAACATCCATTTCCCTGCAACTCCCAGCTCGGCTCTTATCTTTCCGCGAACCCTCCGCACTCTTTGTTTTCGTCTCCCTCATCTTTCGAACGTCTCTTCTCTTCTCTAAACTACTACCTCTTGATATTCTCCCTTTTCCAGCACCCCTCTCCACCCTCCTCCACCTCTCGCCTCCTCCACCTTTCACCTGCAACTATCACATCTTCCTTTATTCCTTTGAACTTGAAGCGACGACCCGCGCTCTCTCTTTGAAATCTTTCGTCCTTTTCTTCTCTTCTCTACCCTCTTCACTCTCAGCCCTTCTCTTCCACTGCAACTCTGTTTCAGCCCTCCTCTACTACCCTTCATCTCGTCGTCCATCTCTCTTCCAACCTGCGGTCACTATCCACACTCTTCGCCTCTCGCTTTCAACCTCTCTACGTTTTCATCTCATCTTCTCATCTTCTCTTTCTTTGCGCTCGTCCTTCCATCTCTTTGCTCACCCTCAAGCCTCAATACATCAGGGTTTCTGCCCTGTCTCTGCATCACGCCGAAGCCCAACTCTTTTGCATCCTACTGCAGCGACATTTATCTCTGCTTTTATCGCGCAAAGAAACCGACTGTCATTCTCATCAGAAGACTTACTTTGAGCTGTCAAAGATCGAAACAAACTGTCATCAAGTCGATAGAACTTGGGTCTCACCGAAACTCAGTCTTTCGCAGTTCGCCTGACTCATGGAGGACCACGATATGTCCATGGAGGTGGATGGCCCTGATAATGACGTCGAGCAAGTTACCTTGAAGACTTTTGACACTGCCGACGAAGCCATGGAAGATGTGGTCATGGTGGTCATGGTGGACGAGGAACCTCAGCCTGGCAACGACGCACAAGACTCCGGCTTCAGGCTTTCGCAACTTACTCCACCAGACACAGAAATTCACGATGATGACAACGTCGGACGAGGAGGCCCTTCGCTTAGCGCTGTGCCAGGCATCTCACACGACAAAAATGCTCAAGATATTGTCAAGGTCAAAGAGGAGTATCGGCCCGATGACCATCCACAGCCTTTGGACTCACGCGTTGCGCAGGCTACTCCGTCCGGATTTCCGTCATCGGATGTATACGAACTTCCCCGGCAGCAAGCAAGCTGCAATATTCAAGTGAGGCTGCCGGCAGCTCCCGCTGGAGCTTTGGCACCAGATGAGTTGCAAAATGGGCCGGTCTCCCAACGTCCGCAGCCGACCCGGGAGTGTCGTAAAGACTCCGACGATGAAACGGATATAGATAGGTATGGCCTTCGTATATTCGGAATAAAGAATGAATGGATGGTTAGGGCTAACGCTCGTGAGCTTCAGCATCTATAACGACGACGATTTGGACGATGAAGATTTCATACCCGAAGGCTCGGCGGCGGAGGAGACAAGACCGAAAGACAACCGCCAATCGAAGGACAGGGAATCATCAAAGCGATTTCGTGCCAACGATGCGAGAGAGTACATGGCTCATCATCACGAGAAGGAAGATGGTGCCGCGGCAGCGGGAAAGAAGAAGCGATCAGCTGAGTCCGCCGACAAGTCTTCTCGCAAAAGACAGATGACAGGCCACGGCGGCCAAGTCTCCCTCTCTCGCCTCATCGAAGAAAGCACAGAGCAAGTCGAAAACCCGATAAGCGCTGGGCCACCACCTTCGATTCAGGCAACAGATATGAAGAAACAACTTAGGATGATGTCCCAGAGCATCCCAGCCGGGGCCGATACTCGGCGAACCAAGACGCAAAAAGCGGATCTCCAAGAAGCTTTTAACCTTTTCGGCCACAGAAAAGTCAAGGCTCGCAATGGAAATTGGCTGCTCAAAGGAATGAAAAGCCCTCTCATGAATCACCAGTTGACTGCTGCAGCTTGGATGGTCAAACGAGAGCTTGGCAGGTATAAGCCGTTTGGCGGCCTGTTTGCCGACTACATGGGCATGGGAAAAACCATCACGAGTCTTGCATGCGTGTTGGGGAATAGAGCCGATGAAGAAGACGTCAAGGAGTTCTCTCGGGTGACTCTGGTTTTGGTGCCAAATGCCAGCGTGGCATATAACTGGTTGCAGGAGGTGCAGAAGCATTACTCGGGGGAATTCGCAAACACGGCGAAACGCTATGATAGCCAAGATGGAGCGCCTCTCAACGAAAAAGTTTTACTGCTGTGCGTTTTTGGGAAATTGCTTCCATACGGACTTGATTCTGACAACAAAAACTTCCAATAGCATTGCGACATACAAAGAGCTGCTTCAGAGCTATCCGAGTGAGGACGTTATTAAGGAGCTGGCGAGAAAGCATCTGCACGACTTGACGTCCTTTCAAGAGGAATTGTACGACATGGCGGGATCGCTTTTGCGCCGGAAGTGGTACAGAGTTATCCTGGACGAAGCCCACGAGATCAAAAACGTTTCAAGTCGAAGTGAGTGACGTGTGATGGTGGTTCATCGACCAGCATATGGCTGACGGATCTCTCTCAAACAGCAAAGAAAGCCTGCTGTTTGTTGCAGAGCAAACACAACTGGGCCTTGACCGGTACACCGTTGGCCAACTCGGCTTTGGGTGCGTTGTCTCTTCAAGTGATGGGGAAGACGAGATATACTGATGGAAGCATCTTCAGAGCTATACCCCTACCTCCAGTTCATTCGCTGTCCCCTCACGACCTGCCGCAGAACCTTCAAGAACACGTACATGACGGAGGTATGAAGTCGGCTCTATTCCGGTGGCGGACTGTCGAGTGACGCAGGATGACTATAGGACCAACCGAACGAGAAATTCGAGTCCCTCATCTCCATGGTGATGTACCGCCGGTAAGCTGATGATGTTACTGCTTGGTGCTTGGGAAAAACATTAAGATGCGCAGGACTCCCATAGACGGCTTCATGGGTCACCAGATCCTTCATCTGCCCAAGAGCCATGAAAAAGATATTTGGGTCCCGCTGCCGGAGGCGGATTATACCATCAACAAGTCGGTCGGCTCCATCTTGTTGGACATGATCTTGGGAACTAACCAAAAGTTGATTTGAACAGACAAATTGTTTTGTTCTACAACAGAGCGATTCAAGCAGCAAGGGCCAGGTTCGGCAGCGGTGATGACGGGGCCAAAGTCATGGAACGTATTTGCTTGACCAAGAATTTGATTCTACGAGAAGCTTCATCTCACTTCTTCAACCTGGAGAAATGGTTAAGAAAAAGCGGTCGGGCCGAGACGATCCAAGATTTGAAGAAGGCCCTGGAAGCCATCGAGTCGACACCGACGGTGCTTGACCATGCCACACGCAACAGCATCGAGGGGAACTATCTCGCCGGATACGAAAAAGGTGTCGCTCAGATGAGGAAGCTTCAGGAAGCTGTCTTTGGCGGGAAGTTCGAATGGGGCTTCGTGCTTGACATGGTCGAGCGAGAGGTCTTGCTCAGGGACGCCGAGTGTGCTGGCTGCGGAAGTCGAATTGCGCAGACGGAGAGCGTGCAAGTTCAGCCGGTATGTCGAGAAGTCGAGAGAAGATGAATCGACACGGCTAACATGGTCAACTTGAAGTGCGGCCATTTCTATTGCTCGACGTGCTTCAAAGCTGTGCAGAAAACACTTCGCAGCTTGGCGACGGTAAGTTCTGATTTCCACTATGCGTACAGGAGCACAAGACTAAGAATCTAGCCGTCGCCTATGACGTGTGCCATTGAAGGCTGCAGAAAGGTGGTGGATGATTCGACTGCGGTCAAGTCGCTGAATTCCATCTACCTGGAAGCAACTGCCGATAAGCAATTCGAAGAGCCAGGCAAGGACAGCAACGGCGTCTCGGTGCCGCGAAGGCCAGAAAGCAACAGCTTCTTGGTGGCGAGCGCTAGAGTCCCGGGATTTCCCCTGGTTCCGAGCGCGAAGTTGACGGCGGCCATGGCTGTGATATTGACTTGGCTGGAGGAATTCCCCGACGACAAGATTATCGGTCAGTAGGCCTGAGAAAGTCGAGACCAAGGGGGGCTAACGGGCTCGATTCAAGTGTTTGCCGAGTTCATCAACACGATCAAGGTGCTGGGCTGCATGTTGCGCATGGCGAACATTGGCTTCCTCTACCACACCGGCGCCATGAGACAAACTCTGAAGAACAAGGCCATCAGCGACTTTAGCAAAGACGCCAGCAAGAAGATATTGGTGCGTGCTTTTCAACATCAAGTAGTAGAATGGTGAGGCTGACGATGACAGGTCTCTACCATGAGAACTGGCGGACAAGCTCTCAACCTCACGTGTGCGAATCGGGTCATCACCATCGATCCCTGGTGGAACACGACTCGAGAGAAGCAAGCCAACTGTCGGGTCAAGCGCATCGGGCAGACGAAGGAGACGCATCACGTCCGCATCTTGGTCCCGGACGCGGAAATCGAGGCCAAGATTTCGGAGATGCAGGTGCGCAAGGATGTGGAGATTGATTACGCCTTGCAGGATGACGGGCATGTGCCTGAGAAGATGAGCGATGACGAGTTCGACAAGTTGTTTTTGTCGACGGAGACGGAGACGGAGACGGCGACGATGAAGAAGAAGAAGAAGACGACGACGACGACGGCGGCGGCGGCTAAGACGAAGACGAAGACGACGACGACGAAGGACAAAAACAAAAAGCAAGAGAGTACGAAGGATTCGAAGAAGCGGAAGGGGAAAGGCGGCGGTGCTGGAAGGCTGAAGTGATTTCTTTTCTTGCTATAAAAGGGACCTTGGTGGAAAGTGTCTCGGGGATTGAAAGTGATTTGAGGCTTGAGACAGGATCTTTTTTTCTCTTCTCCGTATTTGCTTGCTGTGTTGTTGCTGAGCGGATGATAAAGGGGGGGGGGGGGGGGGGGGTATGGATACAACCCCTGAGATTTACAGGGGGGGGGGGGGGGGGGTAGAGGAGGGAGGAGAGAGAGGGCAAAAATGGTGATGGCTACTAGCTAGTGGTTCGCTGGATAGTAGGCAGATGAATGACAAGGTATAAAGAGTTGAAGAAGAGGAAGAAGGTTGAAAAGAGGAGAGAGAGAGAGAGAGAGAGAGAGAGAGAGGCGGAAATAGGGGGAGGGA
>LKCN02000014.1:521730-563539 GCA_001633055.2 Ophiocordyceps polyrhachis-furcata BCC 54312 | reverse complement strand
AGGAGGGAGGAGAGAGAGGGCAAAAATGGTGATGGCTACTAGCTAGTGGTTCGCTGGATAGTAGGCAGATGAATGACAAGGTATAAAGAGTTGAAGAAGAGGAAGAAGGTTGAAAAGAGGAGAGAGAGAGAGAGAGAGAGAGGCGGAAATAGGGGGAGGGAATAGGATAAGGCAAAACCGGTGAGTGAGTGACACAAGCACTGATAGTAATGAATTATTATTAGCATTATTTGCTTTTTTTTTCTTCTTCTTCTTCTTCTTCTTCTTCGTCTTTTCCTCCTCGTCCTCACCCCCCTGCCTATCCGTTCCCGTATTGTATGTATGTATGTATGTATGATGTGTGTGTGTGTGTGTTCCGGTGGCTGGAACCAAGTTGGGCGCCGTGCACAGAAGAGAAGAGCAAAAGCTGTCAGACCAACAAGGCAAGCCCGTCTCCGGTGCGTTTCGTGCGTGTCTGACGATGCTTCTTCTTCCCATCTCCTTCGTCTCACTATTCATTCACTCATACAGTCTTTTCCCGCTTATAGCTACTACTAGCAAATATTCTCTATATACTGACTTATATACATACACACACACACACACACACATACACGTCACGATATGAGCTCCCAGGACGATGCCATCCGTCGGCTCGGACTGGCCTGTCCGGCAACGAGCAGCTTCTACATCTGCAGCGACAAGCCAGCTCGCTTCCTCGGCTGCTGCACCGTCAACGCATGC
The DNA here is from genome assembly GCA_001633055.2 of Ophiocordyceps polyrhachis-furcata BCC 54312. Taxonomy (NCBI): domain Eukaryota; kingdom Fungi; phylum Ascomycota; class Sordariomycetes; order Hypocreales; family Ophiocordycipitaceae; genus Ophiocordyceps; species Ophiocordyceps polyrhachis-furcata. Next base: position 562,816 of record LKCN02000014.1, on the reverse strand, counting down.
GAGAGCGCCGACGGCAACTGCCCGGTGGAGAATGTCGAGCCGGCCTCGTTCGACGGCGCGCGCTATTCGGCCATAGCGGCGCAGGATTGCGACTCATCGGCGAGGCCGTCGTCTTGGTTCGTTTGTCAGAAGACGAGCCCGCCGTTTGTCGGCTGCTGTGGCGCCGATCCGTGCCAGTACTCGTCTGGCTGTCCGGCTGGGAAGCTGGGGAGGGCTGCCTTGAGCAAGTACGGGAATGCGGCGCCGTTTTTGCCGGTGTCGGAGTGGACGGAGTCGTCGTCGTCGTTGTTGTCGTCGTCGTCGTCGTCGTCGTCGTCGTCATTGTCGTCGTCGGAGTCGTCGTCGTCGGAGTCGTCGTCGGAGTCGTCGTCGCCAGTGACGACGATCAGAGGTGGTCCTGAAGTCTCTCCTACGACGAGCCATGTTGTTACAATAAGCAGAAGAAGCTCGAGCATCATGACCAACTTGGACACCAGCACCGCCAGTCCACCGGGACCATCCGGGGGGGAAGGAGGAGGAGGAGGAGGAGGAGGAACAGGAGGAGGAGCAGGAGGAACAGGAGGAGGATTAGGAGCAGGAGCAGGAGGAACGGGAGGAACAGGAGGAGATGGAAGAGGAGGAAGAGGACGAGGAAGAGAAGCCCTCTCCAACGGCGCGACAGCCGGCATCAGCGTAGGCGCTTCACTACTCTTCATCGGCCTCCTCGCCCTTGTCCTCTATCATCTCAGGCGGCGGAAGAAGGCAAAGCCGTCGCAACGACAAGACTCGGGCTTCTCATCGCCCTTCCTCGCACACGACCACGACCACCACCACCACCACCAGCAGCAGCACATGTCGGTCAGCACCAACAGCGCCGGCCCCCAGTCTCCATACCACCACCACCACCAGGCCTCGCCGCCACTGTCTTGGCAGCTCAACGGCAGCATGCAGCAGCAGCAGCAGCAGCAGCAGCAGCAGCAGCAGCAGCAGCTGGCTGTCGTGTCCGAGATGGACGACACGGGCAAATATCTCCACCGTCATGAGGAACCGCTCGTCGAGCTGGAGGCACCTCCTCCACGACTATGACGACACGCTCTGCTGCATCCCGTACGGGATTTTGCTGTTGTGTCACCACATGGCGAAACGAACGAACGCCTTTGTTCTCACGCAAGCCTCTCTCTTTCTCTTCAAGGGGCAAGCGAGGGAGAGAGAGACAAGAGTAATGTATGTATGTATGTATTCACGGGGACAAGTTATAAAGTGTGTATGTAGGTAGGTATGAATGTAAGGCGGACAAGTTTCCCGGATACACAAAGAAAGAAGAAGGCTGGATAAAAAGGAGCGAGTTGTCATACTACCTAGATAGTATAGCATAGCATACTGCCTACTATACATACATATATACATACATACATACATACATACATACATACATACATACATACATACATACAATACATGTATCCTTTTTCAGTTCTCCTGGTCAAAGCCGATGAAGCCTTTGGCCACCTCCTGAGCGCACGTATCATCGCACCCACGCTTCATCTCCCACCAGCTCTTGACCGTAAAGGGATTCGTCCTGGCCCCCTCGGTGGCGGCGCCGACGCAGCGGTCGGTGCAAGCCTGCAGCTCCGTCTCCTTCAGACCGCAGAGGTATTCGCAGCGCGGGTAGACGGCCGTCGGATGGGTGGTCTTGTACACGCCTTTGAGCTGGTTGAAGCATTGGCCGGTGCAGAAGGGGGCGAAGTCCTGGCCTTGGGGGCTTTCTTGTGGGAGGGCCGTGGAGAGGCCTGCGAGGGCGAGGAGGGAGAGCTTCATGATTGGGATGGGTGTGTAGGTAGGTAGGTTATGATAGACTTGTGAGTGTGAGTGTGAGTGTGAGTGTGAGTGTGAGTGTGAGTGTGAGTGTGTGTGTGAGTGTGTGTGTGTTGTGTGTGTGTGTGTGTTGTGTGTCGTGTGGTTGGTAGGGATGGTGAAGAAAGCATGATGGCTTCCTCTGGCCTTTATAGACTCATTGCTGCGTCTATCTAGGTAGGCATGTATGTATGTATGTATGTATGTATGTACGTATATCCATCCATGGAGCTGAATCTTCCAGGTCGAGTAGGAATCTTGTCCATAACTTTCATTCATGCATGGATCCATAGGCAGGTATGTATGTATGTATGTGTCTGTATCTAGTCTTCAATATCCTTGCCGTATCGATGGATATTTGAAGAACAGACAAAGCCTAGAAGGCTGGGCATACATATGTATGTATGAATATGCATATATCTCCACACACACATACACCTTATAACATACCTCCAACACATACATACATAAGCCTGGCTAAATAGACAATAAACCCCCTTTCTTTATCTGACGACCAGGAGTATCCCTAGGACAGAAGATCCAACGACGATGTTGACGAGGGCTTAAGGGACGGTACAAATACCGAACCATGACCAGACGTCGTGGATCAGGGCCAAGGGTGTTTCGCAATCAACCGATGGGATGGGAAGAAACAGGAAACGACAACTCGAAGACTAGTATATGACGTGTCCGTTGCGTCGGTTTCCTCTCCAGCCCCATACCCACCTATGTATGTACATATGTAGGTATGTATGTATGTATGTATGTATGTCTGCATGTGTAAGTGAGAGGGCGTCGATAAGGCGTAGCATCATTGTGGCAATGCATACAACAACATACATACATACATACATAACATACCTAGAAAAGCTGACCTATAGCGGGCATACATAACATGTATGTATGTATGTATGTATGTATGGATGTAAAGAAGCTGGAATATAAGATTTCAAAAGCCAGCATTCGTTTCCCTGTCCACACGATGGGTGAGAGGCCGGCCCCTTTGCACCAGCAAAGTCTCCGGGATAGAAAGAATAGAATATAGATACGGCCAAATATCAGGCAGACAGGATTCTTTGTCCAGAGCATTGGCCATGTTGAAATGTATGCCAAATCCCTACTACTCAATCTCGTGCTTCGGATGGCATTGATCACTTGCCAAGATGGACAAAGACTCTTCCCGTCCCCCTTTGGGTATTGTAAGCAGACGAAGCCAAAGTTAACTTAATAACATGTCAGTGCCAAACGACAGCAAGGAGGCAACACAGGCAAAAAAAGGTAAAGAAAGAGGGAAAGGAAGTCTTGTCTTCCTTGACAGTAGTCCAAGCTTCTCCATCCTCCATGCTCCAGAACTTCTCACCGTCTTGTACATGCTAACACATACAGATAGGAAAACAAAAGACTGTATGTATCTATGTATGTGTGTAGTCATAAGGGGTAGAGAAAAAAAAAAAAAAAGGAGACGGAGAGAATATAATGGTCGTCAAAACTGTCCCATCGACCCTGGAAAGGGATCAAACATGGTTCGAACCACCCCGTCCATCGCAGGACACTCCTTGCTGGCCTCCTTCTGAATCTCCCTCAGCATGGCCATCGGCCTCGACACGTCTTCAAAGACGTCGGCAAAGTGGCTGGGGGCAACGAGCGACAGGAAATCAACAGCAAAGCAAGCCGCGTTCCTCCCCTCCCCGATGGTGTCGTCGTCGTAAGCACCGCGGGTGAAGTCGGAGATGTTGACGCGCGTGAAGCTGTCGACCTTGCCCCTGTTGCCGCCCAGGAAGTTGAACTTGGGGTACCGATCAGCCATGTATCGCGAGTCGGTAGACAGGCCTTGGAAGTCGAGCTCGTCGCCCATGGCCCTCCTGTACCAGTCGTCGGGGATGCGCTCGTGGCCGGGGGAGTGGGAGAAGTTGCCGGACTGGCCCTCGACGCCGAAGAAGGACTTGAGCACGTCTCCGTCGAGATAGCCCTGGGGGAAGTCGGCCGAATGGTTGGACATGAAGCGGTAGATGAAGATGTAGGCTGCTCTCTGCGCTATGTTGCCGGCGAAGGGCCCGTAGAAGAAGTTGGGGTTGGTGGCGACGGATTCGTCCCATCGTTGGGACCGGAACTCGGTCAGCGTTGAGATGTCGTAGCCGTTTGGGCCTTGAGGCGTGTCGTAGAGATGCTGGAAGAGGTCGATTTGGAGCTCGGAGTTGTCACCGCTTGTTTTTTTTTAAACAAAACGTGTTACCTTTTTTTTCTTTCTCTCTCTCTCTCTCCCTCTTATCAAAGAAGAAAGGCAAAGAAAGAGAAAAAAAAAAAAAACTCACCATTGATACAAATCACATCTCGTCGCCGACCCATCAGCTTCGTACACGTTGTGCGTCCCAGACAAGCCCCGAGGCCTCTCCTTAAGCCCAAGCGTCGGGTCCAGGTCGCCTCCCGGCGGGCCCCCGATCGACCACCGAACCGAATCACCAGCGAAGACGGCGCCGACGGTGGCCAGGAAGCGGGCGAAGTCGACATCCATGCCGTACACTAAAACCAACCCGTTCAGAACATCGACCAACTGGAACTGAACTGAAGGCAAAATCAACATACCCTCGTTGGTGGCCCTCACAAAGTCGTCCACGGTCCCTACCCCGTCCCGAGGGAGATAGCCGTGGTTGGCCAACGCGTTCAGACCAGGACACGGCCCTCTCCTGTCGTCAGGACGCGGCGGCATCTACACACACAAGGCCCCCCCCCCAGTCAGAATAATCGTCCTCGGAACGACGGCAAAGGAAAGGCATTACAAAGGCGTGTTTTCCACTCGTCGAGATCAGCTGCCGCTCGGGGTCGAAGCCGACAACCTTGGACGGCGATGGGCTCGGAGACGGCGCCGTAGAGGAGGCGTTTGGCAGTCCGTTTGCCTCGTGGCCCGTCACCACCACCAGCAAGGCGACAATGGCCGTCGGCGTGACTCTCATCGCGACGTTGGAAGAGGAAGACGAGCGTCGAGAGAAAATCAAACGAGAGGAAGCTATATATATATGTGTGTACGATACAGATGTGTGTAATGTCCTTATCCAAAGGCATACATATACATACCTAGGTAGACAAGCTAATGCCTCATTCCTCCTTTCTCTGCGTCTTCCCCCACGCGAATACCGGCTGGAGGCGGGCAAGTCTTCTTCTCGCCATGCCACGCGAGACCGTTCGAAACAACATTCCCACGAGTTCTGCTGCTTGTCTCAGATGTGCAAGCACGTGGGAGAGGAGCCGGCTTGTGATGGCCCCGTCTTGATCATCATCATCATCATCATCATCATCATCGTCGTCGTCGTCGTCGTCGTCGTCGTCGTATTCTCCCATAGTAGCAATACACAAGCAAAGGAAGCACAGAAACATAACAATACCACCTAACGATAGATTCACCTCTTCTTCTTCTTCTTCTTCTTCTTCTTCTTCTCCTTCTCCTTCATCCTCTTCTAACCTCCCCCCCCCCCTATTTCATCCATCAAAACATCTTCTCCCAAACACCTTCGTCTAATGCCCTCCCCCCTCAAACACACCAACCCCCTCCACTTCACCGCCTGCCCAACCGTCTTCTTCCTCTTCATCGCCTTCCAAGCCTCAACCCCAACAACAAACGTCGCCAAACAACCAAGCACGACGCCCCATTCCCACGTCAAAGGCTGGTGCCGAAACACATCCACGTTCACCACCGGCACGTACAAGACCGCAACCGTCGTCGCCAGCCCGGCCAAGACGGCCCAGAAGAGCACCTTGTTCCGCCACACCGACCCGCAGTCGAGCATGCCCCGATGCGAGCTCCGCACCTCCAACGCCGTCGCCAGCAGGAGCAGGCTCAGCGTCGTAAACGTCGCCCCCCGAGCCCGGTAGATGACGTCGCACGGCCCGCCCGCCTTGGCGTCGTTGCACCCGTGCGGCAGCCGCCGGAAGCCGCCAGACCCCGGCGACGAGCCGGCGTAGACGACCAGCATAAAGGCAGCCAGGCTCAGCGCCCCCGTCAGCGTCCCGTACGCGAACTGGTCCCGCACCAGGTCCAGGCTGAAGACGCCCGGCTTCCGAGGCGGCCGCTCCAGGATGTCGCTCTGCGCCCTCTCCAGGCCCAGGCCGAGGGCGACGGGCGACGACATCACCAGGTTCGCCCACAGGATCTCCAGCGGCGAGAGGGGGAAGACGCATGCGCCGCGATCGTCCTGGAACACGAGCCCGAGCAGCAGTAAGATCACCTGGGCCAGGTTCGAGATGAGCAGATGTAGGAGAAACTATCCTATCCATGTCAGCACCACACCCACCAGGAATTTCCATACCCAGCTAGCTAGCTACCTTTTGAATGTTGTCGGTCAGCCGTCTGCCTTCGCGGATGCCCGCACGATCGAGGCAAAGTTGTCGTCCGCCAGCACCATGTCCGACGCCTCCTTGGCCACGTCGCTGCCCCGGTTACCCATGGCGATGCCAACGTCGGCCTGCTTCAGCGCCGGCGAGTCGTTGACACCGTCGCCCGTCATGACGCAAAAGGCGCCCCGTCGGTGAAGCGCCTGGATGACGCGCATCTTCGTCAGCGGGCTGCAGCGGGCGATCACCGCCGGCAGCGACTCCATCCCGTCAATCTCCTCGTCGCAGAGGCTGTCAAAGTCCGACGCCGACATGACCCTCCCGGCCGGCCCCCCCCCACAACGTTCCCTCGTCAGGATCCCGACGTCGTAGGCCACCGACGTCGCCGTCTTGATGTGATCCCCCGTCAACATGTGCACCGAGATGCCGGCCCTCCTGCACTGTTGCACCGCCGCCGCCGTCTCCGGCCGAGGCGGGTCGCAGAGGCCGACCAGCCCGAGGAAGCGCAGTCGTTGCTCCACCTCGGCCCTGTCGAAGCCATCGTCTTCCGCCGCCATCACCCTGTCGGCGATGCAGAGCACGCGCAAGCCGCCGGCAGCCAGCTCGCCGGCCTTGTCGCTGACGGCCGCCTTGGCTTCGTCCGTCTCGTCCAGGAGCGGTACCACCGACTCGACAGCGCCCTTGGTGTGTATCCTGCGCCGCCCCGAAGCGCAGTCGCACACGACGCTCATGAGCTTGCGCCTCGAGTTGAACGGGTACTCGGCCGACGGGCTCTCGACCGGCGAGCCAGCCCGGCCGAAGCGCATGGCAAACACCCGGAGCGCCACCTCGGTCGGCTCGCCGACGGCCCACCACCGGCACGTCTCCTTCCCCGTCCCCGTCTCCGCCCCATCCTTGCCATCCATCACCGTCGCCTGGTTGCAAGCGGCGATTGTGCTGAGGAAGACTTCGAAGCAGCTGCCGGCCAGCGGAGCCGACCACGAGACGCTGCCGCTGGACGGGTCGTGCGGGTTGGTAGACCCCTCAACCGTGCCCGTCAGCCCTTCTCGGAGCCAGACGACGCGGACCATCATACGCCCCTGGGTGAGGGTGCCCGTCTTGTCGGAGCATATGTTGGTGACGCCCCCGAGAGCCTCGAGGCACGGCATCCGCCGCACGATGACGTTTCCCTTGGCCATGGCTTTCGATGCCATCGCCATGGTGACGGTGAGCACCGCCAGCAGCGACTCGGGAATCACAGCCACGCCCACGCAGACGCCGTAGATGAAGACGTCGGTGTTGAGTTGCCATCGATGGATGGAGAAGACGACGCAGATGAGCAAAAAGGCCAACCCAAACAGGAGGAGGGCGAACTTGCTGAGCGCCACCTGCAAGGGGGTGCCGTCGAGGCCTAATATGCTGCTCAGACATCGACGGACGCTGTTTAGGGCTCTGGCCACCCAGCCGCCCCCGGAGTTGCCGTCGTGCTTGTTACGGTGGCGCAGCATACGGGCGATCCGGCCCACCTCCGTCTCCATACCGGTAGCCACGACGATGCCGATGGCCCGCCCACAGCTGACGGCGCTGCCGGCAAACGCGAGATTCGTGCGGTCGGCGATGGGCATCTCAGCGTCGGCAAAGACGGCGTGCGGCGCCTTGGCCACGGCTGCCGACTCGCCGGTGAGGGGAGCCTCGTCCATGACGACGTTGGTGCCCTTGACGAGGCGCAGGTCGGCGGGCACGACGTCACCGGTGGCGAGCGAGACGACGTCGCCGACCACGAGCGACACGGCCTGGATTTTCCGGCTCCGACGACCGCGGACGACCCTGCACTGCGGCGTGGACAGGGCATAGAGCGCGTGGATGGTTTGTTCGGCGCCGTAGTCTTGGGCCAGCCTGGCGCGTGTCAGTGCCCGAGGAATCAAAGTGGCAAAGGGGGCGTCACACCCAACGACCATGTTGACAACGATGACGGCTGCGACGACGCCGGCTTCGATATAGTCCCCGATGACTGCCGACAGGCAGGCGACGAAAACGAGCACCGCCGTCAAGGCGTTGGCAACCTGACGAAAGAGCAGACGCCCAATCGACACAGCCGCCGCCGACCCGATGGTGTTTGGGCCGTCGCGAAGCAAGCGAGCAGCCGCCTCGTCATCACTCAAGCCATGTCGAGCGTCCGTCTCAAGCTGGGCGGCGACGAGCTCGACGGGCAAAGTGTGGGCGCATTGTGGCTTCTTTATGGCCACGTCTGGCAGCCCTTCCGCAGACAATGGCTTTTCGCTAGTGGTGTTGGATTCTGCTGACGGCTGTTTGGCGAGACTTGCGGTAGTCGCATTGGTCGTGACGGGTCCTCTCATCGAGCGGGTGTTTTGGGGAAAAGGAGTCGTATAGGAGGCTCGATTTGGCAGCCGAAGGAGCTGATGCTGAGACGAGAGACGGCGACAAGATGCAGTTAGTTATCTCGGCGCGCTGATGTTGACAGACGGAGACGAGCCGTTCAATAAGTACCTACTTGTTTGATTCCCACGAAACGCAGACATGCGGAGCGATAAGCAACAAAGAGAGGACAGCGGGATCGAGGAAGGGGCTGGGCAAATAAGGAAAAGGGGGAGGCGAGGCGCGCCTTCGATACGCCTTCCTTTGCTCCGCTCAAGGCATGTATAACAACAATTAACTTCAGAGCAAAGTGCCTCATCCATTAGCGGGAGGCATCTTGATAACGGTAAGATAATCCCCTGGCCGCTGTGAAATTGGAGCTCATTGTTGATAACTCCGGCAGAAGAGCGCGCATTAGTCTCTTCTCCCCGCAAGCGATCCGGCTGACGCGAAGCCATCAAAGGAGGGTGCGAAGCTTTCCGGTGCCATCGTGCGCTAGTTATGCCGCTCAAAGGTTTGACACAGTCCGGTCTTCGATTCTGAAGGAGGGGAAGCTTGATGGATTGCTGTGAGGGTGATTATTATATAGGTATGTACATACATACACTTCACGTGTCGTGACAGCCTTTCGAAGCGGCTTCCTCCGCTACGGCTGATAAATCCGACTCGGCATGCAAGGCAGCGAGCGAGCCACAACTGATATGCGGCGCGGGGGGGAAGTCGTCGACCGCGGCCAGCGTTTGAAGAGGAGGACGCAACTATGGTCGGACAATCCTAGCCCAACAAGTTGATATATGGCTCCGGCCACTTGCCCCAGATCAGTGGCCGGTCGCCCAGCCGCCCGCCCACGGGGGCCAGCAACTTCATCTTGCGTCGCTCCTCATCAACGTAGGACACGTAGACGAAGCCGACGACGCTGGCCGCACGCACCACCTCGGGCGCGTCCTTGGCGGAGGCGTGCATGACAGCCAGAGTCCAATGCTCCATGACGGAGCTCGGCTCCTCTCGAATAAGGCTGTCCTGACCGAGTATAGAGTCTGTTGTGGCGGTTAGCTACAAAAACACGTCCGATCAATGTTGCCAGGGCACGCACATTCGGGTGCTTTGTACACGACGAGGCTGTCGAAGTCGACTTGCTGGATCTGCGGACTAAGTGCCCGCCCTGCGCCGCCAAAGAAATATTCCTTAATGACCTGCTCTCGCGCGTGTTCCAGAAAAGCGTCGTCACGGTCAACGACACCCTCAAAACGATCCAGTAATATGACGTGTATAGGCTCGCCTAGACTTGTTTTCTCCTCGGCGAACCGCCTCGTGAGCTCAGCGTTCATCCTTGTTGAGCCGATGACTACAACGATGTTGACTGGGTGCGGGAAGCGTTAGCCAGTCGAAGCAGGAACTCGGCAGCGTAGGCAACGCACTAGATAGCTCGTCGACGATATGGGCAATGAGGTCCAGCCCGATCTTGCTCTTCTCACTGACGCGCATGGTGTCGACAAGGACGCCGGAGCTGCGCACGTCGGCGTCGGCGTTGAGACGACCACTGACAGCGGTTCCGACCCGGCCAACCAGTTCCCGGTAGAGTTCGGCGTCATCTTCGGGCGAGGAGCGGCCATACATGTAGACGAGAGGAAGCTTCGCCGGGACGTCGCTAGGCCCGCTCGTGGGCGTGCTGCCCCAGCCGTCAACAGCTTCAGGGTCGAGGACGGTGGCGAGGACGGCAGCACTCAACGTTCCGGGCAAGGATAACATGGCCTCACGCGGGTCTGCGTTGACGGCGACGGGCTGGAAGCCCTGCTTAGTAGCGTAGCTGGCGAGCGTCCGAACCATCGTCGTCTTCCCCGTGTTAGGCGGGCCGGCAACGAGCACGCGCGGGCCCTCACGGCCATTCGCAGCGGCCATGGACCGCATAGAGCTGAGAAAAGCGTGCAGGTTGAGGACGGCATTGGCCGGATTGTCCGCCGGCGCCGCGTACTCGGCCACGAAGTCATCGTCGCACCGGCCGTCGACCTCAAGCTCGCAGCCGTGCCACGTCAAGATCTTGGACTTGACGCCTGAGAAGGTATAACATTTGCGCGGCGCAAGCTCAACCCCGTCCTTCTCGGCTCTCCCTGATAGCACCTTCAGGGTGATGGATCTCCCCGCAGCCACCTCGAAGCGCCATTCCCATCCCGGCTTAAGGAGGCTGATGTTGCGCGTGGAAGACGCGACCGTCTATCGAGGTTTGCTTTCGGTCCAGACAGACAGAATGAGGGAGTCTGATTCTTACCTGAGCCGGGATCTGCCCGAGGCCTGGAATCGACATCACCAAAACGTTTGTCAACTTGCTTTCGTCGTCGTCGTCGTCGTCGTCATGGATGTGATTTTTTTTTTTCGTGCGCCTCTCGTCATGGCCGGTCACGTGATCCAGCCAACACCTGTGAATCGAACCTCACAACAGCTGCAGCGCTCTTCAGCACTCAGCCCTACAGTGCTTCCTTCCTTGATCACCGGTACCAGCGAAACCCCCTGACCTTACCAGACGAAACGATCATTCTCTCGTATATCCTCTCGCATTTGCAACCCCCTTAGCCTGTGCAAATGGGGGCTGAGGTCAACGAAATATCTATGAATTAGACCTGCTGTAAGAGTTGCCCAGAAAGATCAGCTTCGGCATCAGCTAGAAAGGATACGGCCACGATAGTGCGTCTATGAGCCCCAAGGCCTTACTTATTTGAAAGTTGGGTAGCTTCTGCTACTGCTGTCCGTTTCTCGCAGCCCATAGCCTCCCTGCTCTCCCGTAGCCCCCCCGTCAAGTTGATTCCCAAGTGCACACTACCCTTTCCACAGCCTGAATAACAGCCATCGTCCTGTTTGCCTGGCTTTCAAGGCATTATCACGTGCCAAGAATCAGTAGCACCTTTCGTCCAAACCTCCCTCACCCCCCCCCCCTCCTCGTTTTTCTCTCTTTCTTTCCTTTCCTCTGTTTTTTTTTTCCCATCACGATTTTCGTCGTTGAAATTTTCTTCGATCCATCATTGAAATCCTCTGTCTTTCAGATCCTATCAAGCATCTACATCTTCTTGATCATGGCCAATAACAGCGCCCTTCTGGCTTTGGCCGAATTGATGAAGTCGGGGGAGAATTCTGACCTCACCTTCAAATGCAACGGCCACGACTTCAAAGTCCACAAGCTCGTTGTCTGCGGCCAGTCGCCTGTCATCAAGGCGGCTCTTAGTCCTTGTTTCGAGGTAAGAAATAGACTCTCCCTATCGACTGTCTCGTCTTCGCCGTCGTCTACTGACGTTGATTCCAGGAGGGCCGTACCAACACGATCAACATGAACGCCTTTGATCATCAAACCGTCGGAAGGCTCGTTCGTTATCTCTACACTGGAGATTACGATGATTCGGATGGCGATAGCATGAAGGTTGATGAAGAAGGTGTGATGCTACTTTGCGTCGCTATCGTGGCAAAATCAGCTAACTCCTAAAGCCCACCCAGGCGATGATTCGGCTGTGGCCAACTCCAACTCGACTCCTCGCTACCGTGAGCCGAACGTTGAATCCCTGACGATCCATATCAAAGTCAACTCCATCGGTGATTACTACGGCATCAGTAAACTCATGTCGCTGGCCAACGTCAAGCTTCAAAACGTCTTCCCGCCGAAGGGATATCGTGGTATTCCATGCAACATCGAGTCCCCTCCCTGGGTCTTGAGCCTTCCCAACGCTGTGAAGCTTGCTCTCGAGTCATCGGGCGACGTGGAACTTCTTGAGATCCTCTCTGCCGAGACGGCAAACAACATTTCGGCTTTGGTGGTTACGGACGACCTTAAGCAAATGGACGACGTTTCTGACTTTGCCTTCATGGTTTTTAAGAACTGCGCCTTGGAGATTCAACGCCACGTCAGGCTCAACATGGCACTTGCGAGCCAGTGCACCCATAACCACCGGAAAATCGACGAACTGGAGAAAAAGGTCAAGGAGTGGGAGTCAAAGGACCAGCTCAATAATAAGACGATTGAGGGACTGCATGAACGCCTTATTGCACCGCAGAAGAAGAGGAAGACCGGCAATGTCACCTACTTTTGATGTAGTAGAGACGATAGATACCTACCTAGCAGTTAGGTAGGCAGATATTGCTATTAGGCAAAGAACTACTTGCGGAAATTTCAGAGGACTCAGGGGACTGGCTGTAGCGTAGAACAGGCGAGCGGAATCTCCATTCGTTGCCAACGAACGCTTAGCTGCAACCGGTAGCATTTCATACATGATCCAACGAGTAACGCCTCGTCCCACGGAGGGTTTGGGCTTTCCCTCCAGAGTGCCAGTTAACTGCTCCCTTGACATGGCCAGACTGTGTCGATCACTACTTCGTACTGTGGCTCACGGTGCTTTTCATGCGGAGAGACTCGACAGCTGGCAAAGGCGTACATTGAATAAGGCATTATAAGGAATAAAGCAAGAGCTATTGATATCGAAATAGGAACAAAGCAAAGGCTAATACTACAACAGGCGCCGTAAATCCATACGGCCACCGTCGGGTATCTCGTCCGCGGGACGCCTCCGATGCTATGCAGGCCATGCGAGCCTACGCCAATAACCACTCCGTGTCCATTCTCCCCTCTGTCGTACAATTGTCGTTAACCAGCCGTAACCTACTTCTCTCCTCACCGTTTCTTCATTGCGCCATCTCCTCAAAGATCCGTTCCAAGTTCCTGACGCCCTTCAGGATGTTCTCATCCGGACCGAGCCCCGGTGTCCACTGTGCGTGGGCAAAGTCGATCAGCTTTAACGTATAGATTCGTGGCAGTGACTCCTCGAGTTCGTCCAGGTCGTCTTCTTCGTTCATGGCGATTCCGCTGTCGTAACGCTGGGCCAACCAATCAGGCGCGTTCCTCGCAGCGGCCGACTCCAGTTTTGCGTTGTTCTCCTCGATGGCAGCGCCGAGGGCCTCGCCGTCGCCCTCGAAGACGAAAAGCAGGGAAGTCGAGTACATACGACTCTCGTGTCTTGTCATGACTTCAACAACCTTGGCCAAGTCGCGAGCGAACGCCGCACAAACACCTCTTCCCAGTTCAGGGCTGATACCAGCCGTCTCGTTGAAGATGAAGCGTCGAAATTCATCGACGACATTGGCTTCGTTGACCATTATGCGTCCGTAGTCCTTGTCGTATATCTTGTACCCCTCCTCATCCAGCTCGGAGGGATCTGAAGAACCACGAAAAACGCGCATGCCAGCGATCCGAAAGCCGAGACTATGATGGGTAGTCTCGGCCGAGATCTTGTCGAAGCGCCGCTTCTTCTCCTGAGGCGCGTCGTCGGCCCATAGCCTCACACCCAGCTTGACATCAAGGATGTTGGCGCACTTGAAACCGCGGGTGGCGTTGCCGAGAACGATGGCCTTGTCCGTCTTGATCTTCTTTCCCCTGTTTGGAACCCAGGTGTCGTGAGACGGAACGGGAGCACAAGCAACCTGCTCGGCAACGGTGGCGACAATCTGCTCTCTCGTGGTTTTGACGTTTCCAGTATCAGATATGACGCCACTAACGGTCTCGTCGATGGACTCGACGGAGGCGTCGCTCAGTATCAGGGACCCCATGAAGAGGGGCATCACCTCGGCGAACTCGGGGTGTCGACGGACAGCAGACTGATAGAAGTCGATCTCGGACTGGGTGCAGGGTTTGATGAAGAGCTCGCCATCGGCATCGCACATGGTGCCGGCGCTGAAGCGGTCCTGTTAGCGGACATGTAAGCGTGTCCGGGGAATGGCGACTCACTGTCCAGCAACGGCATAGTTGTATTCACGCAGCTGGTCGCAACTGGGCAGCTCGCGATGGCCCATGACGGACGCTTGCCGCCGATGCAGATGGAGGCGATTTCGCAGGTAAACGATAGGGAAAAGGCCGCACTGGAGCGATATTCCGAAACGACAATGCGTGGCGGCGCAAGGAATGCCTTCAGCGGACAGGATAGGATTGTGAGCGATATTTCCGGCAGCAGGCCAGCAGCAGATTCAGACAACCTAGGGAGTGTCGAGACGGGCGACCGAGGGATGGCTGTCGGGAAATGTCGTGGAGGGAGGCACAAGGAGGTTTCCATGGCATGATTCACTTTCTCGCACGAGACGCAGAACATGTCAGGGATACCTTGGCGGTGCCGCCAAGCCAGACGCAGGACCGAGTACCGACGACATGTGGAGACGCGTACAGTGAGTGGCGAAGCCGCAGCGGCCTGCTAAGCCACAGCCAGCAGTGTGCCACAGCCCACAGCCTACAGCCACCAGCCTATAGCCTACAGGCTATCTACAGCCTACAGGCTACACGCGTACGCCGTAGGCTGGATGCATGCTTGCTGCTACTGTCCAAGCCACACCCGTCCAGCGCGCCCTGCAGCAGTGGCTGTGAAACCCGAGAAGTCGGCCCGGTCTTTGGTAAGCGGATAGTCCCGACGCGCTAGAATGTCACCCACCCACGAAGTTTGGCGATGCATCATGAGTTCATGACTGGACTGGATCATCAGAGTCAAGCCACGAAAAGCCTCGCGTAGGCGAACTGGGGCGTTGATTTTCATTACCTGACTCTTCTTATGCACCGGATTCGTTTTCGCCTCTTAATTAATCAGTGCAAAAAATGCACTCCTACCAGGCATTCTTGCCTATCTCTTCTTCACGACTTAGAAAGGAGCGACTATGCTATGCGTCGATATTTTTAAGGTACTTTCTATTTTAGGCGCTTCTCGTTATCTTACTACCTAGTATTTATAACTTGCAGCTTATTTAAGTCGTCGACACTATAATATTCGCCTGTTTTTCGGACTCCGTGGAGCCTAGTCTTTATATTAAATCGAGAATAATTATTTTCGAACTCATATTAGTCTTCCATCTCCCCTTTATTAGGGTGATCGTCTTGCGAGTCAAACAATCCGGCATAGCATACTAGTGGGCCGCGCCTATGGTGTCTTATTTAAGCACCGCTATTTTAGTTATAACGATTTGGAGAAAGATTATATGTTATTATCGTATAGGCCGGCAGTCTCACCAGCCTCAGCCAGAACAGTCGCCGTTAAACGAGGGATTGCCATGGCTAGGAGCAATTAGTGGCTTGGTATTCCTAGGGTCTCTCATACTCTTGTTATGCTCTGTGGGCGGCTGGGTTAAGTACCAGTTCCTTGAGTTAGGGCGATAATAATATGTTTTACTACCTACTGTCCCCTTAGATAATGCTCTTTTGATTTTCAGCCTCCCACACTTGGCCCATACGTCCGGCTTACAGTAAAGAGATGCGACGCAAAGGTGCGTTATAGTAACACTACTCACATCACACGATGCTCCTGCTGAGCTCAAGAACAAGCCAGGCTACGAGTAAAGAGGTTGCCCGGCGTACCAAATTTGGTGATTCTCCGGAGCTACTCTACAATATCTTGGAAGTATAAGTAGCAGAGTTCCTCTGTAGGCGTCCAGTCACACGAGTTCAGTATCTGCGTTAGTTCACGCAGGATTTCTACCAGCCCCCTGGAAGCCAAGATCAGCTCATCTGATCCTGAGTTCCTCGTTAAACAGAGTATCAAGACGTCCAGATGTGTTCCACTCACGGATACAAACAAACTGCAATTAGATCCCAAGCTTTAGAGGACTTTGCTATCGACGACTGCAGTTCCAATAACAAGGGCAAGCCGAGCACGGAGACGCTCTTGTTCCGGCGTATTGATCCCCAGGTTATGCAAAGGCGGCAGCAATCACGCTAATGCTGGATATAGCAATAAAGCAGCGTTTAACCTCGGATAAATCTAGCAGCGAGTGGTCTAGGATACATGGGAGGGACTGGGACGTGGCGAAGCTTGCAGGGGAGACAGCCTGTGACAAGGCCAGTCCATAACGACACTGGCTCATATCTGGAAAGACGGCAGAGAAAGACGCGGCAGCCAGTAGCAGCAAGACTAGTTGATGTACTCGGGAGTTGAACGACTGGGACTCTGATTCCCCTGCCACACGGTCCGCGAACAGGGTCACGTTACAGGGCATCGGCGAAGGCTGATTGGTTCGTGTCTTATCCCTGTTCTACCTTTTTTTCTAGTTTTCACTTTTTTTCAGTTTTCATTTTTTTTCACTTTTTTCATTTCTTTTCACTATTCTGTTATCCTTATATTTTCATCTTTCCCCGCTCTACTTTGGAGGGTGGTTTCAATGCATGTTCATCCTACAACTATGTCTTCTGCGGTACCAGACTATGAGGTGGTCGAGTATCACTATTATTACCCACGCGGAGTTCTCGATATCTTAGCTTCCGGAACCAGCGCTTTTATTGGTGAAGTTAACGACTCTACTATCCTGAAGTACCCCCTTGAACAGGGCGGCGACCTGTCAAGAATCGAGCACGAGTACAAACTTCTCAAGATAATTGGCCCCCACGAGAGAATTATCGCCATCACCGAACAAGGACTTACTAATGACGGCCTTTATCTTGAACGGGCGTCAAATGGAACGCTCTTAGATTTTATGAGTGAGTCCAGGGAGCATGCATTGTCGCTACGGAAGCGGATAGCATGGTGCCGGGAGGTGGTTGAGGCAGTTGCATATGTCCATTCGAAGAACGTCATTCACTGCGACATCAACCCCGCAAATATCCTGCTTGACGATAAACTTCATATCAGATTAGCCGACTTTCAGGGCTGCCATCTCGGCGATAGCGGCGAAGAGCTGCTACCCGCACTAGTTGGCGAGCCATGCCGATACTTCTGTCCACGGAACGAGGACTCGGGCGCCTCTCGGAAGACAGACATATTTGCTCTGGGCTCGACCATCCATTTCATTGTCACTGGGGAGGAAGTATTCCCCGATATCATTGCGGGCGAAGAGGATTGGGACGAGAGGGTGCGATCTAGATTTGCGAGTCGGGCCTTTCCAGACAATTCGCATCCGTGTGCGTCAATCACTCGAAAGTGTTGGATGCAGCAATACATGTCGGCAAGCGAGGTCTTGGGTGACGTCAAAAAAGTTGAGCAACTCAATGGGTGGGTTTGACACCAGCAACGACGTCATTGCAGAGCCCGTAGCTCTCAGTCTCAAGGCCTCGTGTATATGCCTCTGATAGAACTTCCAAAGGCACACAATGTAATACAGGGTCCTTCCGAGTAAAGTGAGCCCTTCATCTTAACATTTGGGGCAAATGTTCCCTGGCACTCTGATCACACTCGAGCCCGTCCATACATCCTTATAACCCGTGTGGCTCTTTTCTTTGCAAGTGATAAGCACAATTCTCTGCTCGGAGTGCTTCGGAGTAGCAGTGCAGTTCTGCCATATAGTCTTTGTGATAAGGCGCTTGCAATGGCAGGCCATGACGACTAAGTAAATCAGGGTTAAGCAAAGATGCTTGGGAGAAGGAACGGTACATACGGACAGAGATACAGAATGAGATGCAGATAGCTGATACTTGGTATAAACAAGACCGCGGATGAGTCGAGCAATACTAGGGGTCTGACTGAGTATGAACAACGCTGAGTTATTAATTTTAAGACTGGTGCCGCGGGCCTACTTATACACAAGTCACGGTCTTTCTAGATGCGCTCAAAGCCAGGTTGGCGAGACTCACGCTGTGGTTCCTGAATACGGAAGTGAAGTACCGTGCAGGAGGTCGAAAAAGTCTTCCGGTACGCCGTAGATTCACAGCAAGGCCGGTGTGCCGCAACAATCATGGCCTTAAGGCATATAACGATACTCTCACGGAGGCGTTCCTATGTATGGATGGGCGCGCAGCTCACTCATTCATTGGCCGGTGAGTGCGGGGTTGGTGGCGGTTCTCACCGTGACAGGTTTATTTAACCCCCGGCCTTCCAATTTTCATTCACCGTCATTTTTTAACAAATTTCACTTCTTCACAAAGTTTTCTTTCTTTGGCAATTTCACATACCACCGTCCACCAGCGATGGACACGGCCGTTGCTGCTACACTGTTCCGCCGCCGCCCGCAACATTACGCCGCGTGTTGCTCCTTTCTCGCGTCTAACAGAGACACACTGTTTTCGAAGCAATCAATACTTGACCTGGTGTTTTTGGGACACCACACTGCCGCGAAAGATGTGCGGAAAGTCGCAGCAATACCAGGCGTAAACGATTTGATACAGACCTACATGGCCGAAACAAACTTTGATGTTTTTGAAGGCTGGCAGAAGTTTTGCAAGGCCCTAAAGCCTCATTCTAGGGCCTTAGTTGCTTTTGGTGGGTGTTTTCTTATTGATTTGACTCACCTCTAATAACCCACAGAGGGGGCTATGTGGTTTGCAGCAACGACCCTTCTCCCATCAGAAGAAAGAGAGAAATGGATTTCTTCATGCCTCGGGTCGCTGGCCTCACTGAAGCTCTTTGCTCATGACGATGAGCCTGAACAGAGACCAGACAAACGCCCCGCAAAAAATCTGGACACTCAGAAGGCTGTTGCAGCTCCTGACATCTCTCAACCTCGAAATCTCGCCAGGACACATGGCGACAGTGATAGTATGCCTCTAGTGACAGCCCCGCTTCATGACTCGACCAGTCTTTTCCCGCAGGTGGTTCCAATGCCGCCCGTGAAGCAGCTGGAACAATACACGGGGAACTTCCTATGGCAAGGCCTGCTCTCCCATCAGAGTCAAGTGAGGGAGCAGACTGCGACTGGCACAGAAGTAATCCCTGCGGCAGCCTTCCTTCATTTACCATGGTACGAAGGCTGGGATTTCATGCTTGAGATTACCATCGCTGCACCCATTGGCCAGGCCGTGAAGCGAGCACTACAGCTGTCCTTTGACGCATTGAGAGGCGTTCTTGGTGTGTTGCTGTTTGAGGGCGCATTGAGGAGTGTTGCCCGAAAGCTAGAAACGGCCAAGAGCCAGTCACATACCGAGGCGGTGCAGGTTCTTGAGGCCGGAGACAATGGTGACTGCACGATAATTTGTTTTTTGGATTTCGAGACGGGCCGGACGATGCTATCTACTTGCGCACCAGCTTGAAATATGTATCCGCGACAATAAGTTTTGCGTATGCTTGCAATAGCACGTCTGTGGCTGCTGTGGTTGTGGGTTTTACAGCACCGTCAACCACTAGTCGGCCGTTCCCAGGTTCCCATGACATAGATCGGTCATAGTTGACACCTTGGAAGGAATGCCAGCGAAGGTACTCGAATTCTCCGCCGCAGGTTTGGTCTGACTGTGACATCTTGCATTAGACCGCTGTCAGCTGGGCAGGATCGACAGAACAGTTACCTCGGGCATCGGGATGTTTGCATGTAAGACTGTGGCAAAGGAAACGGCCGACCGCACGAGCGAGACAATTGATGTCGAGGCCAACACTCGCCCGTCTTTGGTGTTCTGTTGGGTTAAGGAAAAATCTGCTCATCTTGGCGGGGATTTATGGAGATCAGGATGGGTGCCCAAATCATCATCACATGTGACATCAGCTCTATTCACTTGACCACTTTCTTCTTACTGGCCAGCAACGATACTATGTACTCGGTTGTAGCCGCTGTTTAGCCGCAGCCATATGGGTCCGCTGATCGCCACAGTGCAACAACTCAATCAAATCAATCAAATCAGACGATTTCTAAATCAAATCCGGTGATCAGAAAGTTGATATATATGTACGATTTTTTGATTGACTTAATATTCAGGCAAGATACACGCAATATCAATGTACCTACTATCGCCTGCCGGGCAAGCTGTGCTGCCAGGACGTGTACACCATCTAGTTCGTCGAAACTTCTACTCTCTTCCGACGCCTTGGGCTGTGTCCTTATTGCAGTCCAAGATTTTTTTTTCAATTTATTCCATGCGGTAAAATCCGGACAACGCATCTCTGCCGCAGTCATGAGCGCTTTCCCGCCACCTACCCCCGCCATTCAGGGCCTTGAAAGATGGCGAGCGGAAATTCAAACCCATTTCCTTGCCCTGTGAATGGGTGGAGGACTACTGCCCAGGTGGTTATCATCCCGTCATTCCTGGCGACATCTTCAACCAGGCTATGGTCGAGGAGCTGCCCCAGTTCAAGCCTCGCAGGCGAGGAATGAAGATTCGCTATCCGCCTCGGGTCACAAAGAGCATCCTCAAGCAGTCCTTGCAGGCCCTGGCATTTCTCCATCAGAATGGTATCGCCCATGGAGACTTTCAGCCGGGAAATATTCTCTTCGCTCTTGATGATATCGACTCGAAGCCCCATGACCTGCTCCGACAGGAAGTGGCCATCTCGCCACCGGTACAGAGGCTAGACGGCAAGCAAGACATCGGTATCTTTGCGTTGCGCAGCCGCTAGCACCCTTCACCAACTACAATCAAATCAAATTTCACCCTGTTGTCGGGAATTACGACAAAGGACCTCAGCATTATTGGACTACGCTTGCACTTGTATACCCACCTTCGTATAACAGTATATAGGTAGGTAGTATTCCATCATTCAATCGCGACCAATCAAATTCAAAACCCAGTCTCACGAGGTCCGACGTTGTTGTAACTCTTCCGGATCCAATCCCTCGTTCCTATAAATGGATGACAATTCGACCTTCAGGTGCCCTGACTCCATTGGCCTCTGAGCCTCTGTATTCCCAGTCTCTGAGGCATGTGCTTCTCCCGAGTCTTGTAAATTTGTTGACCTCATATCCATGCCGACATCGTCATACGCATTGGGACGCTGGAGAAGTCGGTCATCGTCTTCGTTCTCATGATAGGGGAACGTGCTCTCAGAAAGAGACGATGCCGGCGGGCGAGGCCGAGTTAAACTGGGTGACTCACTGCGGGCCCTGCTTCGGGAACACCTCCGGCTTTTGAGCCCAGTCTGCCCTTTGCGACTCTTGCTCTGTGAATGATACTCATCACTCGAAACGGATACCTCTCTTTTCAATTCTTGCCACCTATTCGGGTACCCGTCGGAGAGTGTTAAAAGCACTTTCGGCATAGCCCACCTCGGGAAAGAGTAAGACCATCCCAGGCGACGAGCTTCTGGCGAGCGTGGCTCCACGGACGGATCGGGCACGTCTCTATACCTCGCCTTCAATGACAGACTCCTTGGGGCTCTGCGGGGTGCAAGAGCCGGGTCTTTCTCGCACACAATCAGGACTGGCTCGACGATCGATACACCCTCCTCGTCTTCCGAGCCCTTGTATATCCCCGGACATGCACAGGCCATGACGAACACGGCACCGCAAGAGGGCTTGAACTCTGACAAGGTTGATGCATCCATAAGCTTGCATCGACGAATCTTGGCGTCCCTCAGATCGCACTGGCGTAGCAGAAGTTCCTTCGGCTCTCTGATCTGGTAGCCAATCGACGAACAAGTCAAGGCTTGTTTCAGCTCAACTGCTGGACGTACTACCGACTCCTCGAGATATGGCAAGTGCTTCTTCCAGATGCTGGATTGAATCGGCACCTGGCTCAGGATACTTTCACAAGTCTTGACCAGAAATTTATTCATCTTTTGTTTCTTGTTCTCGTTGAATGACGTGGTTGCCGTAAAGGCGTTCATCGTGAAGGCTTTGCATGTCATGGCCCGTGATATGGAATCTGCTGTTTTGTGAGTGCACATATACGAAGAAAGCTAAAGAAAACCTACCTTTACCATTGCTCTCATCCCCTATTTGGTTCCAGGCCAGGTCAAGTCCCCTTTCCACTTCGCGGACCATCCCCAGAGGATAAGACTTGTTGAATACCGAATTATACAGTGACCACCAAAGCAGGCGAAAGAGGACCACTTGAATGCAGGACGAATGTCGCTTCAGCCATTCCATCCTCTCATAGGCGGCGTGTTTCCCGCTCCATAGAAGGTCATCCTCATTATTCCGAAGGCCAAGCTTGTGGAGAAAGCCGGATTCTGTACCCCTCTCGAAAACGTCATAGAGCAGCCTTTGGAAGTCGAGATGCTGTATGGCGTAGTCGTACTCGATATTCGTTATCCAGACTTGCATCGCGTCATAGACGGACTCGAACCGCTTTTCTATCTCGTCATCCGGCAACGGCTTCCCTTCCAAGTCGGAGACTATCTGTTGAAGATATTGATTCATGCGCTTCAATCTTTCAATCTCCTGTAATAAATCCGCGGAGTCGGTATCGCGTCTTCTGATTTGATCCATCGTTCAAAAGGATACTCATGCCAAAATTGCTGGGTCTCGTAGCGATTGAGAGCTACAGGAAAAGCAGAGGGAAGAGAGACGAGAGAGAGACGAGACAGAGGAGAGAGACGAGAGAGAGACGAGAGAGACGAGAGAGAGACGAGAGAGACGAGAGAGAAAAAGACGGACGGACGGAAGGGGCATCCTCTACCTCTCTCTATGTAAGCCGCTGACCCGTCAGCCTCCCTCCTGGCGGCGGGCGAGGCGATGCGCCTCGAAGCGGCAGGGAGCATGAGACAGCTCGTTCAGCCGTTTAACCATCAACTCCTATTCGACGCCACCGGCAGCCTCTTCCCCGAATGATGAGAAAGGCGGGTCGTGGACTTTTGCCTATCACAGCCGCCTCCTCGCGATCATGGGTGCCTCGCGATCATGGGCGTCAGCTGGCGAACTACTTGCATGCTGCCAGTATGAGGACGACAGCATGATGAGTACATATATAATGTATTCGAATCAAGAGCGTCTAGTCACTCTTCATTAGAATCAGACTCAAAGATGTCACCCAGGCTTTCAGAGAGAGAGGCTATTATGGTGGCGGTGGACTTTGGTACGCATCGACCAACGTCTCCGACGTAATGACAAAACCAACCGTTGTTAGGGACGACCTACACGTCAGTCGCCTACGCCAGCACGCTCGATGTGAGTCTGTAGTTGGTATTCATCCGTATCTTCCCGTGGATTAATTCTTCAGCCTGCCATATCACGCCATAAGACCTTGACGAACTGGGGAAAAGGAGGGAATGATAATAAAACCGGCGACAAGGTTCCGAGGCAGGTCCAATTCCCTTGGGTCTCTGATCGACTGGTGAACTTACAAAGACCAAAGCGTCCTACGATATAAGAACAATGACTGCAGTCTGCAGGAATACGAGTGGGGATGGCAGGCGTTGGACTCGGCCGAAGAAGACCGGCAAATCCACGAATGGTTCAAGCTGGGCATCTGCAGTAACTTCAAAGACCGAGTTTGCCGCGATGCCGGGCTCGAGAGGAAGTATCGAAGCCCAGTGGACTGGTTGGATTACGAGAGCGACTTTGGGAAGAAGAAGCTCGTGACCGACTTCCTGACCGGCGTCAGGGAGAAGGTCGATGACTACTTCAGACGCCATAACAGGACCGCATCCCGGTTACCGAAGGAATACATCATCACAGTTCCTGCAATATGGCTACATGACGAGCAAGTCAAGATGCAGGAATGCGCTGAAAAGGCCGGCATGGGGACGGGGGATAGGCTTCAAGTCGTCTCGGAGCCCGAAGCTGCGGCTATATTCGCCATCGAACACATGTTAAGAACCGGGATGCAGGCCGGTGATACATTCATTATTTGTGATGCGGGAGGAGGGTATGTTATCGCCTTCCGACACGGAGGACGTAGGCTGACGTCCTACATTACAGCACGGTCGACCTCGCATCTTGCACAATCCAGGCAAAGGAGCCCGCCATTCAGCTCGCCATGACCCAGACGAATCTCGGGGCCTTGTGCGGGAGCAGTTACCTGAACAGGATATTCCGCAGCTATTTAAAGCGCAAGCTCCAAGGCTACGGAAACTATGCCGAGGATGACGACTTCCTGGCCTTGGCCGTTGAGCGCTTTGAGAAGGAACTGAAGCCTGAATTCAGCAGCAGAGAAAACAAGACTCATAAGATCCGAGTTGCCGGCTTGAAAGAGAGCAGGTCCCATGGAATCTGGGAGAATTTTATTGCGTTTACCACCGGCGAATTGCAGCGGGAAGTCTTCCAGGAGGTTATGGAGAAGATTACATTCATGGTGCGTGAACAGATCAAGAGGACTTCAGGGCCCATCAAGACCATTGTCCTCGTCGGCGGCTTCGGAAACAACCCGTGTCTCAAGGAAACGATTGAGAGCATGGAGATTGTTCGAAGACAGAAAATCGACGTGGATAGCATCAACCAGAGGCAAGTCCTTGATCCTTACTGCTCACCTGGTCGTGCTCACCCGCCTGCAGTGAACTGGCCGTTGTGAGAGGGGCCTTAATCTCCGGGCTTAACCGGCGGAATAGGGATGGCCGTTTCAACATCGCCACTCGAGTTGTCTCTAGGATCGCAGGCCGACACTATGGCACGAAGGCGTACGTTGACTTTGATCCGGCTATTCATTCTCCGGATATAAGGGAGGTAAACATGTTTAGAATAGGTGGCATGACACTAACAGACGACAGACATCGTCGAGATGACGGTGACAAAGTGGAGGTGATGAGTTGGTTCGCATACAAGGTATACAAGATAGTGAAGCTTCTTTCTTCCGCTCTGGTTAAGTGCGAGACACAGGGCGACCTAATTCCGGACGGGGAGCCCATCTACTTCGACTTTGAGAAGACAGCCCTAGTCGGAAAGCATATCCGCTGCTATGCAGATGTCGAGATCTGCGTGTGCGAGAAAACGGCGGCTCCGAGATATCCCGAACACTGTGAGTTGTAAGCAACAACGATCAAACCTGGTCTGATCAAGATTAGCCGTCGAGAAGATAGCAGACCTGAAGCTCGAGTTCGGAGGGATCCCCATCCCGCGACAACACTTTCCACAAGGTGAATTCCACGTGGCCAGATTCGAGATTGAAATGAGGCTTGAGTCGGCAAGCCTGTCGTTTCGCGGCGTCTATGGCAGGAGAAGTGCGAATCCTAAGTGGTTCGACCCTGTTGGTGTAGAATGGGCTGAAGTCACGGCTCATCTATAGCACTACCAATCCTCACTTGTCTGCTTGCTGCTATCCTACTCATCCTACCTACATGTACTAGTCAAGGAGAACTCATGTCTACTCCGGCTTGTTGGAGTGCCTGTCTTTATGCGGCTTCCCCGGCATGTTGAACTTTCCATCATCCGGCTTATTCAAGCGTCCGTCTCCCTTCTGATTCTCCGGCATGTTGAACTTTCCATCATCAGGCGGCCCCGGCCTGTTGAAGCGTGGGCCATTCTTCTGATTCTCCCGCATGATGAACTTTTCATCATCAGGCGGCCCCGGCCTGTTGAAGCGTGGACCATTCTTCTGATTCTCCCGCTTGTTGAACTTTCCATCTCCAGGCGGCGTCGGCGCCACGTTGAAGCCCCCGTCCCCTTCTTCGGAAATGGTCTGATCTGTCACCGTCGTGGACGACGATGACAAAGAAGTTTCGCTGACGATGTCTGTCATGGTTTTTCTACTCGTCACCTGCGAGTGCGGCGGTGTCTTGAAGGCATAACTTATGCAATAGGCAATGCAAATGCTGACAAGAATGCCAACGATGATGAGAACAACCACAATGATGGCGATGGCGTGGTTCCGTTGTACCATGCTGGCCTGGCTATATCAGGACAAAGTACAGACAGAGTATGGACGCTTGCCAGGAAATATACTGTTCGAGTGAAGTGGGAGCAGGAGATTCAATATAAGCAGGACATAGACTGCCCCCGGGTCTAGACAAGACAGCAACTGTCGACCCTACCTCGTAACTGTGCCCCATTAGGGATGAGGGCGCAACTGGGGGTATGTTCGACGATAAGGCGCGTGAAACAAGGCATCATGTATGTATGAAGACAAATCGTTTTGTCTCGGGAAATAGACGCCATGTCGCTGAACAAAGCTGAATATTCAGCCTGTTTGACTCGAGCTCAGCTCCCCGTCAGCTTCACCAGAGAAAGCCATGTACAACAAGACGCGTTGGGCTATAAGGCCGGTTCTCGGCTCAACGTTGAAGATACGTGCCGTCTTTTGCTTTTTCTGGGCCGTGGATGAAATGCTATCAGCAAACATTGGCCAGGAGGAGGCCTTTTCTTCATGCACTGTCCAGCAGGACAGACTGTGTTCTGAAAATGGTATCGATCACATAAAGCCTATTTATACATTTATATACCTTGGACGTATAAATGTATTTATATGTATAAGTAGATAGGTACTACAAGCGTATACATATGAGGCAGAATACTCGTCCAAGACATGCAGCCCTGCGAGGACACTCCTGCAACACCGTCCAGACCGAAATGTTGGAGAGGTTACACCAGCTGCAGAATCGTTGGAGAGACATGCGTTGGCTCGATATAGTGATCCCTTACATGCAGTCTAGGAACTGAAGAGCGTGATTGTGAGTAATCCGTAAACGTAACGACGCAGACGACGATAAGAGGTTTCACTACCACGATGTTCCAACGTCATTGTCAAACCTCACCGATAAAACCGCGGCCAAGTATTGTATTGTATTGTAGTATATATGCATGTATCGGTGTATACGCCTTATCCTCTGAGCCAATAGTGAAACTCAAGAACTTTCCCCCATCGGCTTGTTGGAACAGGTTGTTCATATAGTAAGTAGATGAATGGTGGGTCTATAGGGTAGCCCGATCGTCACCAAATCTAATGGGCAGTGGCTCTCCCCGGCATCTCGCAGCTGCCAGGAGCCGCCTCTCAAGGCCATCCATTTCTCAGATAAAACTCTTCCAGCCATCTTTTGCCCCGGCGCATCAGTCAGGCAGGAAGAAGACTTAACCGACCTCTCCCGACTTCGCGATGCCGTCTCAGCAGGCTGATGGAGGAGATGCTCAGCCCCAGGATGGAATCACGGTCGAGGAAGCAAAATTGGCCGACAACAAGCCGTTCAAACGTTTGCCTAAGAACCGCGGCACTGGATTCGAAGGTATGGACCTATCTATGATGGCAAACCACCTCGATCCGAAGCTCAACACTGTTGTCCAGAATACTTTGCCGATCCTCCCATGACGCCTGCTGAGGCGGCCGAGGAGAGGGATCAGATCTATTCAAGGTTCGTCAACGACGCTCCAGTCAAAATACACAGCACTGATCAGCACCAGCGATATACCATTCGAAACGTATGTCACAAGAATAGACCGTCATCATGAGCCCGCTAACCAGAAGGTGGCAGTCGCATCCAGTCGTGCATCCAGCGTTTCCGCGCCCGTCGACGCCTTCCAGTCGACAAGACGCGCTTTTTCAACGAATATCTCTTCCTCGGCGGCATCGACACCAGCGCCAACCAATTCGGAGGCCAAGACCACCGCGACCTGCGGGACCTGACACCTGCAGAGCGCCGCGATGCCACCGCCACCGATACCGTTCACACCGACTCTTTCACGTCGGACCGCTTCTACCACGCCGGTGACGAAAACTGGACTGTCGACTTCACTGCTATCGTCGCTGGCTTCTTCTCTACCTCGCTGATGTTGCTGACCGGGGGGAACCAGTGGGAGATGGACTCGGCGGCGGACCTGATTGAGAACTTCCTTCGCTACGTCAAGCACCACGACGTCTGTCCAGAGTACCAGCAGGACGTCGATCGTGCTCTTCTTCTCTGCGCCGACGCGAGGCGCGAATGGCAAACTCTCGACAACTTGCGCGGCTCCTTTCCAGGACGATTCCACTTGGCTGCCTCCCACCTCTTCTCGCCGCCCTCCGACAGCCATGGTTGGGCCTGTACGTCTTTCTCGCACACAGACCAGCTCGATCACAAGGCCGTCTTCTACTCTGCCTGCGCTCTGCTCGGCGAGACCGAGGCCTTGGCGGCAGCGAAGCGAGGGAGCACTGCCGTGGCGAGAGAGTACAGTTGTACGCTCCAAGTCGTCAGCATCGAGCAGCCCAGCGTCGGCCTAGCCGACCGGTTCCGATCGCTCTTCATTGATCAAGTTCAGCATCATCCGAGCCCCATCGGCAAGGCTTTCTTCAAGCCGGCCACCATCGAGGACGGCTGGATAAGGCCGACGACTGACGTCCCGGATGATGAAGCCGGCACTTGGCTTTACTTTGAGAAGTCCATCTTGGATTGCTTGAAGCCGGGCACGAAGATGGCGTTGACAATCGTCGAATTGAGTGTGGGCATCCGCTTCGTCAAGGCTTGGAGTAACCTGGTACCCACGTATTACACCTTTCTGCCCCAGGTGCTCATGAAGCACTACAAGATGCCGAAGCCGGACGAGCGGCCCGCACCATCGGTGCACGATCCCGACGCCGACGAGAAGCGACACAAGAAGGAAGCCCATGGGGCATAGAGGATAGCGCGCGTCCGAGGCATCTCACCAGAGATGTTGCAGTCGTTGGGAGGACTAGGTATCTAATTCTGCGGTATCTGTTTACATATATGATAGATGGAGAGTGGACATAGCAGATACGGACCGCTGCCAGGAGCGTGAACGACTTGGTCCAAGCGACGACAAGATGACGATGATCCGTTGATAAAACAAAAAAAAAAACAAGAAGAAAAACAAAGTGCCGCTCATTGCCAGGTCCTCCTTCATCCCACAAGGGAAGCCACGTCTAGTCGTGAGACTGAACCTTGTGATCGCCAGCAACGACCTCTGCGTATGACGGCGGCACACCGTGAGGGCCATTGTCGTTGCTGCTGGATCCTGCGGCAGCGACGCCATGTTCCTCGCGGGAACTAGGCTTTTGCTGCGGCTGGGCGGCACTTTGCGTTCCGTAGTTCATGTTGCCGTGGGGGCGGGGCTGGCGACCGTTATCGGGTGGCTGAACGTAGACGTACGTCACGCGTCCGGCTTCGTGCTCGTGGGCCATGCCATCGCACGAACGGTCGGGGAACTTGGCGATGATGTACCAGGCGTGGAGGAGGCCAGGGAAGAAGCCGAGAACGCAGAGCAGGATGTTGATGATGCTATCGGCGCTGCAGATGCCACATTTCACCCAGACTGGGACGAGAGAAAGAAGCGGATGTCAGAGACCACATTCGCCAAAGACCGGGGGGGGGGGGGGAGGGATATTTGGGGGGACACATACCGGGCAGAGGAGGGAAAAGGATGGCCAGGAAGCCAAGAAAAATGTCGGATGAGCACATATTTTGTAGGATAGAGTTTGCGGGAGCGTTCAGTAAGGAAGAAGCTGAGAAGGAAGAGATGATGAAGTTGAAGGCGAGGCGAAGACGAGGCAATGACTGGTTAGCGCCAAGGCTTGCGTATGCCACCGTCTGATTGGACCGAACGAAGGGTGGAGAAAGGCTAGATTTTCAGAGGTTCGTAAGCCGGCGACTTTCTCGGTCGATGGGGTTTGAGGGGTTAACAGAAGGTGAGACGCGGGCAATGTACTGGGCGGACTCGTTGGCCTGAAAGCCGATAGTGTTCCCCCGTGCAGTGGTGCAGGGCTTGCTTGCTGGATGGATGAGATGGATGGCGATGGAACCTACGTACGGATACATACATACGTCATCAAGGGTCATCACGTGGGGTTTGCTCCGGAGGGGGCTGGTGGGCCGAAGGGGCGCGGCGCGCACCTATTTTTGACAGCTGGGGTGCCAATGCACGTGACGTTGCCTTATTGCGTATCCGTAGCCTATTTTTCCTCTGCGCTGACAGAAGCTCCAAGTTGTTTGGAGGCAAAATAAGTATGATATCGACATCGCTGGGGTGTGCCAGGCGTCAAATGGCAGACGGGGTATTTTGCCCGGTGTTTCTCTTTCAGACACGAGAGCGTCTCTGTTCGGACCCAACCAGGACAAGCTGCTGAGGTTTTGAACTCGTTCAAATGATGGAATAAACTTGTCGAAAGCACTCACGTTGCGTTCAGGTGTATGATTTTTTGCTGTAGTCTGAACAGTTCAGACATTTCTACTGGATGTAGCACCGCATTTCACGGCATCTAAAAGCATTTGCGCGTTCCTATGATGTCTTTGATGGAACGCGTCTTCTTGCCACAAAGGCAACTGATGAATCTTTTCTTCATCAAAGTCATATTGATATTAACCTTGTTGAGTCACAAGTGGCCGTTACTGACCGCATCTGCTGCATTATACAGGCGGTTGGCAGTGTCGAGATTCTTGTCGATAATTGCTTCGCATCGCAACTTTGTGCGCCTTAGCCGCCTTCCTCGGCCCTGTTTGCCCTCGACCACTTTGGGTGGTTCCTTGAGCCTCCTTCTACGGCTGGAAAACTATTTCTCCGGGGCCCTTGAAGTATCTAACGATCACTGGATCGTAAGGATTGTGAGACAGGCTGTAAGTGCAGGTGGGGTTGACAATCCTATTCGCCTGGCATCCACGAGGCGTCCGGGTGGTTGTCCGATGTGCCCGCCTTCCAAACCACAGGTGCATTCTCGCCTCTAATTCCAGAACGCACATCAACGTCGATGAAGTGAATTACAAGATAGTTGTCGGCGTCAGAAGAGCAGTAGAAAGGATGAATTTGTCTTTCTTCGAAGATGACGTGGACGCAGGTAGCACTAGCATTAGCTTCATGAGGGAGAGAGGTAGATAAATACCATCTTCCTTTATATCACGAGAGAGTTCATCGATAGCTTCGTGCAAACTGTTGACCCCAGAATTTGGCAAGAACGTCTTGCAGTGCAGGAAGCGGTTGTAGGCTTGGGAAAAGGCTATCTCTGAATGACTCTTCGATCTCTGATTCTCCGGACCCTTCAAAAAGGCTTTTTGCCTAGAAGCATCTCGTAAAAGGTAGAACCAAGGGCAAATATTTCGCTCTAGAGTGAGGGATCCGTCGCAAAGATGCCTTTTCCTTCTCGCTACCCCGTATGTGATCCGACACCTCTATCGTGAACTCGAAGAACGCTATTCCGATTTAATTCGATTGCCAAATGGCAAAGCGTAATGCTCTCTTTGCCGTGTTGGGTTAGTCGAGACTTCAAAGAAGCACGCCCTTGGATGCACCTTCGAAGTAAGCACGTGATTAGGTGACGTGGGGTTGAGTTAGTAGGGCTATCCGTAGATTCTCCGTAAGCTTTGCTGAAGCAAGCACACGCTCATTTACTGCGTTGTCTTCGGTGTGTTTTTTGCTTCGCGCTTCGCTTGAACAAGGCGTGCTGAAACAGCACAACGGCTCATTTACCGTAATGTTCCGTGTTTTTTGCTTCGCTTGAATAAGGTGTGCTAAACCAGTACCATGACGGCTCATCTACCATGTAATCGTCCGTGTTTTTTTACTTCGCGCTTCGCTTGAATTACATAATCACCGGCTTGAGCTTTTAGCCCCTCCAGGCTTCGAAAGTGAAGCGACCCCTCAACGTCTTTCCCTCGGCAAGACCTCATCTGCCTTCGCCTTCATCGTGACGGCCTCTCAGCCTGCCATGGACGACGTTTCGAACCTTGAGCTGCTTTCGCTCGTCTCGAAAGTCACCTCCGAGCTTCAGAATCACGCGGGAACCAGCGACAAGACCCTCGCCGAGTTCCTCATCTTTCAACGTGTCAAGAGCAGCTCGTTGGAAGACTTTCGGAAATGGCTCGATACCGTCAAAAACCCATTCCCCGAGAGTTTCGTCAACAGCCTGGACCGTCTGGTACTCACGCTTCATCCAAAATTCAAGGGCAATGCAAAGCCTTCTGACGGCGACGAGCACCGTCCCTCCCGAACCCTCGAGGACAAGGAGAAGATCTTCAGCGGCCTCGCTTTGCCGGATGAGAAGAACGGAGGAGGAGGCGGTGGCGACGCAATCGACGATACACTGGCGATGCTGGAGGGCCTTGAAAGCAAAACCAAAACAGGACCTCCGTCTAAGAAGCGGCGCCGGAGTCCTGAAGACGACCCCACGGATAGACGGAGTAGGCGAGACAGGAGGAGAGAAAGGTGCTACTCTCTTTCGCGCTCTCGCAGCCCGAATGACGAAAGTTTTCGAGACGGCCATCGCGGTTCGAGAAAGGCAAGGCGTCACCGCTCCGACGCCCGAATAGACAGGTCTCCGGAGCCGGAGGTCGACGAAACACCTCAAATGCACAAAATCTACAAGGGGCATGTCACCGGAATCAAGGACTTTGGCGCTTTTGTGAGTCTGCATCACGTACGCGGCAAAGTCAACGGCCTGGTGCATGTGTCCCGACTATCGGCCGGTCAACGCGTCAGCCACCCTTCGGACCTCCTCTCAAAGGGACAGCAGGTGTTTGTCAAGGTTTTCAGTATCGAGGGCTCGAGGATCGGCTTGTCGATGAAGGACGTGGAGCAGGCTACAGGCATAGACCTTGAGCCTCAGTCCCGGTTCTCCACCGGCGCCAACATGGAGGCGCTGGGTGGCGGCAAGAGACGAGGCTTTGGAGAAAATGTCCCTGCAATGCCGCGCGATGGTGTCGGGCCCCCAACGCGACAGAAGAAGAGGATGACGTCGCCCGAGAGGTGGGAAATTCGTCAGCTCATCGCCTCGGGCGTGGCCAAGGCCTCCGATTTCCCCGACCTAGAGGAAGATTACAACGCGACCCTGCGCGGCGACGGCGAGCTAGAGCTGGAGGAGGATGTCGATATCGAAGTGAGGGACGAGGAGCCCCCGTTCCTGGCTGGGCAGACCAAGCAGTCGCTGGAACTGTCACCAATTCGAGTCGTCAAGGCGCCCGACGGGTCCATGAACAGAGCCGCCATGGCCGGCTCCGTCATTGCCAAGGAGAGAAAGGAGTTGAAGCGGCAGGAGGCCGACACCAAAGAGGAGCCCAAGGAAAACCTGTCGTCTCAGTGGTTGGATCCCATGGCCGACCCAGACAAGCGCAAGTTTGCGAGCGACATGCGGACGGCACGCATGAATCCAAAGCCCGAGGAGGTACCGGAATGGAAGAAAGCTGTCATCCCCCGGGGACAGTCGTTGGGGAAGCGCACAAACCTGAGCATTAAGGAGCAGCGACGTCAGCTGCCCGTGTATGCCTTCCGCAGCCAGCTGATCCAGGCCGTCAAGGAGAATCAGATTCTGATTGTGGTGGGCGAGACCGGGTCCGGCAAGACGACCCAGCTTACGCAGTACCTGGCCGAGGCGGGTTTCGCTGGCAAGGGAGGCATCATCGGCTGCACGCAGCCGCGTCGAGTGGCGGCCATGTCGGTGGCCAAGCGCGTCGCCGAAGAGGTCGGCTGCAAGCTGGGAGACGCTGTCGGCTACACCATCCGGTTTGAGGACTGCACGAGCCCGGCCACCAAGATCAAGTATATGACGGACGGTATGCTGCAGCGAGAGATTCTCATGGACCCGGATATGAGGCGTTATTCGGTCATCATGCTCGACGAGGCCCACGAGCGGACTATCTCGACCGACGTGTTGTTCGCGCTGCTGAAGAAGGCGCTGAAGCGAAGGCCCGACCTCAAGGTCATCGTCACATCGGCTACACTCGACGCCGATAAATTCTCTGCTTATTTCAACGAATGCCCAATCTTTACCATCCCCGGGCGGACATTTCCGGTCGAGATTCTCTACTCGAGGGAGCCCGAGTCTGACTACTTAGACGTGGCCCTGCTCACGGTGATGCAGATCCATCTCACAGAGCCCAAGGGTGACATCCTGCTCTTCCTCACCGGTCAGGAGGAGATTGACACGGCGTGCGAGACTCTGTTTGACCGGAAAAAGGCCCTGGGACCAAGCGTACCGGACCTCATCATACTTCCAGTCTATTCTCAGCTTCCGACAGAAATGCAGACGCGTATCTTCGAACCAGCGCCACCAGGGAGTCGCAAGGTGGTCATCGCAACAAACATTGCCGAGACGTCCATTACCATCGATGAGATCTACTACGTCGTTGATCCCGGTTTCGTTAAGCAGAACGCCTACGACCCGAAGCTCGGGATGGACTCGCTCGTCGTGACGCCTATTTCACAGGCGCAGGCGAACCAGAGGGCCGGGCGAGCTGGACGCACGGGGCCCGGGAAGTGCTTTCGGCTCTACACCGAGGCGGCGTACCAGTCAGAGATGCTGCCGACGACGATACCTGAGATTCAAAGGCAGAACCTGGCGCATACGATCCTCATGCTCAAGGCCATGGGTATCAACGACCTGCTGCACTTTGACTTTATGGACCCGCCGCCCGTCAACTCGATGTTGACGGCACTCGAGGAGCTTTACGCGCTGAGTGCGCTCGACGACGAAGGCCTCCTGACGCGACTAGGGCGGAAAATGGCAGACTTTCCGATGGAACCATCGTTGGCCAAGGTGCTGATCGCGGCGGTCGACCGCAACTGTTCGGACGAGATGCTCAGTCTCGTCGCCATGCTCAACGTTCCCACCATTTTCTACCGGCCAAAGGACAAGCAGCAGCAAGCGGATCAGAAAAAGGCCAAGTTTCACGACCCTCACGGCGACCACCTGACGCTGCTCAACGTGTACAATGCGTGGAAGCGCAGCGGCTTCTCCAACCCGTGGTGCCACGAGAACTTCATCCAGGCGCGGTCGATGCGGCGGGCCAAAGACGTACGCGATCAGCTGCTCAAGATCATGGACCGGTACCGGCATCCGGTGGTGTCTTGCGGGCGCGACACGCAAAAGTTGCGACGTGCCCTCTGCTCCGGCTTCTTCCGCAACGCGGCGCGCAAGGACCCCCAAGAGGGCTATAAGACGCTCATCGAGGGCACGCCCGTCTACCTCCATCCGAGCTCGGCGCTGTTCGGGAAGCACGCCGAATGGGTCGTCTACCACACGCTGGTGCTGACGACGAAGGAGTACATGCACTGCACGACCAGCATCGAGCCCAAGTGGCTGGTCGAGGCGGCGCCGACGTTTTTCAAGGTGGCGCCGTCGGACAGGATGAGCAAGAGGAAGCAGGCGGAGCGGATCCAGCCGCTGTACAACCGGTTCGCCGGCGAGAACGACTGGCGTCTGAGCGCGCAGCGGCGAGGCGGCAGGGGCGGCGGTGGCAGCACGTGGGGATAGTGATGAGACGAGGAGTGTGTAAAACACATGTGTACAGACGTTTTATGTCTCGACTTTGAGCGAACGAGCGGCGGTTACTTGCAACAAGGGTTATTTGCGGTTCTGCTCTACGGATACAGCATGTACAATCCGTCTCATCTCTCCATGTCAAGGTCAAAGCCGCTGTCTTCCGAGCCCAGGTGATCGAGGAAGTCGGTGCAGCCATCCCTCTCTATACGGCGGACGTAGAGCTCACTGGCCGTAGGCACTTCCCGGCCGTTTCGGTGACTGCACTCTCCCCTGCTGTTCCTGGAATGGCGACGATCGGGACAGCAGTTGGGGCCCGGCTTGGGGAGCTCGCAGTTGTCTCTCCTCCGGGCTTTCCAGTACTTGGCGAGATTCCAGACATGCATGTCGTGTACCCTGCAGTTGTAATTGTGGTCTCGCGTTTGGCCGGGCGGACAGCAGGTCCGACACTTCTGCGCGCGGATCAGAGCGTTGAAGGAGGCGAAGACGCCGTGGGGGCAGTCGGCGTGGTCGATCATCTTGTTGCATTTGGGGACGTCGACGAGATGCGGAGGGAGCTGGTTATCCGGGCCCAGATAGATGGCCTTCTTGCCGCAGCGGACGCCATCGTGGTCGGAGACGACGTAGTCTACGCTGCAGCACTTGCCAGCGTGGACGTAGATCCTGCCGCTGTAGCAGCCTCTGCCGCCGGCGGGATCGTCGGGCGCGATGATGATGCCGGCGGCATCGTCGTCCGGCTTCGGCGCGGTGATGTCGGCGGTGCAGTCATCCAGCTGAGGGACGCCCTCTAGCGGGTAGCGGATGTGGGAGCAGGACGGGCCCCATACCGACAGCTTGTCGCAGGGGGCCATCTCCTTGAGCCACTCCGTGTTGCCCTTGACCTGGACGTGGCCGCATTGGACGCTGGAGATGGCGCCTCTGCTGTCGCGGAGGACGGTGGCGAATTCGGGGCCGCAGCAGCCGTTGGAGGAGCGGTAGTATTGGACGTTGTTGGTTTCGAAGCTGGCGTGGCAGCCCAGGTAGGCGGTGGCGGTTGGAGCGGCTAGGAGTAGGAGGAGGAGGAGGAGGGGGGCTGCTGATATTGTCGTTGCTGTTGCTGTGAGGCGAGTTGG
The DNA here is from genome assembly GCA_001633055.2 of Ophiocordyceps polyrhachis-furcata BCC 54312. NCBI lineage: Eukaryota > Fungi > Ascomycota > Sordariomycetes > Hypocreales > Ophiocordycipitaceae > Ophiocordyceps > Ophiocordyceps polyrhachis-furcata. The sequence goes on along the minus strand of LKCN02000014.1, from coordinate 526,516 downwards.
GAGGATCATGGTCATGGGCGTCGTCATGGTCATCATCATCATCATCATCATCATCATCATCATCATCATCACCATCAGCTTTTGTTTTCCTCTTTGTTTTCTCGATTCAATGGAATGGTTTTATATCCTTCCTACCTACCTCTACCTCGGCATCATATACAGACAAGCATCGCATACATACATGTATAGGCTTTAAATCCGGTGCTCCAATCCTTCGTGTCAGACGACGACGACGACGATGGCCTCAGGTCAGCCCGATCTGGGGGATGGCATGTATCATCGGCATTCTCGTATTTCCGATATTGGCCTTGAAATATACTTTCTTTCATTCAGTTTCTACCGATAGAGAGGAGAGAGAATTGTTCTTTTCTGCTTAAGACTATCAACCTATTAAGCATCGCTCTTCTTCTTCTCCCTCTTCTCTCTTCTACCTCTTCAGCACATCTCTAAAATGAAGTCGACAGCTACCGTCGTCACCATCGCGTCTGCTGGCCTGGCTTCCAGTACGCTGGCTGCCACTCTTCAACCGAGGGCTTGCGGGCTTTCGAGAGGTAGCATCACCAGTTTCTAATACTTACCCCTTTCCCTTATCTTCAGACCTGATCAGATCGCGATTGGGTTCAACTAACGGTCGGCAGCTCTTTGCTCGAGAGACGTGCAGTGTTGTCAAGGCATGATCTGCATGCCGAAGACGGATGCATTGGGGCAGGAGGGAAGTACCGTTACGACGACGAGGTGTGTTAGGAAGTTGTCACATTGACCATGTTTAACTATCGTCTGTTTGGATAGCAATAAGGGTTTCCAATCCAGCCATCCGCTACAATAGACAGCTCTCTCTACCAACGGTTTCGTCTTAAACTACTTCGGTGTCTAGCATCTTGATCAGGGAGCTGAGCTGCACGATGCCGGCGAGTGAGATTGAGCTAAAGCGAGCCGCGAGAGGGTGAAATTGCAAAGGGGCATCTCGTCACGCCTTTTGGCGCTCTCGACGTGATCTAGATCGCTTCTCCGGAGCCATACTAGCCAGCTAGTTTCGAGGGATCGACATGGTAGCTGAAGCCTAGTGGGAAATGAGAACGAGATGCTAAAAATAAGCACGACGATGCTGAAGAAGAGACGGCGTTGTAAGGAGCAGTTGAGCAAGTCTGAGGTTGGTTGCTATGACCATGATCGACTACAGGAAGGAGTCTAGACGAAGTAAACCCCATTCACCCTGGACCCTTGTTTTCCTTGCCAAAGCTGAGAAGGGGGAAATCAGACTATTGTGAGGCTGAACCGACGACTTAGTTCAAGAGAAAGAAGAAAAGAAAAGGCCCTCTTTGCAAGCCGGTTCAGATCCCATCTTAGAGGTATAAATCCCGGTCTTCTGCTCGTTCCGAAAGGGCTCTTCTCTCCTCCAGTCTCGCCAGGTTCTCACGAAAGCTGCTCGTCGCTCTTCGAGTCTTGTATATACCCCTTCCTTCCTTTGGAAACGCTCATCTCGCTTCCCCTCGCTCTCACTTTCTTGGAACACGATGAAGCTTTCGTCTGTTTTGGCCCTGGCCGCTACGGCGGTGGCGGCGCCTTCGGAGGCTAACGTTGCTGCTGGCGCGGGCGTTAGCACCGGCGGACATGGAGGCGGAGGTGGTCACGGCGGCGGTCACGGAGGTGGTCACGGAGGTGGACACGGTGGTGGTCATGGCGGCGGTGGCTGGGGCGGCGGACACGGTGGTGGTCACGGCGGCGGTGGCTGGGGCGGCGGACACGGCGGTGGTCATGGCGGCGGACACGGCGGCGGACACGGCGGTGGTCATGGCGGTCATCACGGTGGTCATGGCGGCGGACACGGCGGTCATGGCGGACACGGCGGTCATGGCGGTCATGGCGGTCACGGCGGTCATCACGGCGGTCATCACGGCGGTCATCACGGCGGACACGGAGGCCACCGAGGACACGGCGGCCACCGAGGACACGGCGGCCACCGAGGCCATGGTGGCCACCGAGGCGTAAACCCTTACCGTGGCGGCCGCCGAAACTACCCTTACTACAACAACGGCTACTACAACTTCAACGACGGTTACTGGAACGGCCGCTGGGTGGACGTCAGCTTCTTCGTCAACAGCTCCCCCATCTGCACGCGCGAGAGGTTCTGCTGCGACAACGACTTCTATGTCCTCGGCTCCTACAGCAAGGGCTATGACTCGTGCGATGGTGGTTCTTGGGTCTGCTGTGATGGCGGTTCTTACTCTGTAAGTTGTGATCTTCCACCCCCCCGGACCGCGAGACTGACGTCCATGTGCCTTTTGAAGGGCAATTACCTCGATTATTACGGCGGCAACTGCTATCCCGACTACTACAAGTACTAGGCCGTTGGCTTTACGAAGGAGGGGGGGGCAGTCTCGACGACTAGCGAGACCGTTTATAGCAGTTGTGTCGATAGACCATTGTATCCTACCGTTCGACCATTGTACTTGTTCATAATAATTGCACATGCATGGCATGCGAGTATCAAACTGAGTAGTCAGTGAAAGTTCTCTCCTTCAACCTACGTTTCTGTCCCATTACAGACGTCGAAGCCGTTGCATGAGCATCTTCTGTAAAAACCTACATATCAAGGTTCAACTAGGTATTGTGACAATGAAACATCTCCGCCAACGGAGCTCTCAACCGCGGTTATGATTTGGAAACGGGCTTCATTTTTCTGTATGACAGTTTCCAAGAAGGCATAGCATGCTACCGATATAACGATCTTAGTTGTATGTCGCGTCTGGAATTGCGCAGTTTCTTGGCCATTTTTACTTCGCCTTGACGCCAAGTCGTATGTGTTATGATCCTTCAGCTGCTGGCTCTCCCTTTCTTGTTTCTCCATGGCACAAGTCCTCGTTGGTCTACGTGCTCTGCTTTCTCTCAGCCTCTTCTTCTTGGGTTACAGAAGACAAGAGTCTAAGAAGTAATCATGACAAGACCATTATATAGATGCCGTCCTTGCCATCTTGTTAAAATGGCTTCTTCTTACATTCAAAGCACAGCACATATAGTGTGACGTGGTGGATATATATGCACATATATGGTTATATTCATCTTTCTAGTTCCCGTTTTGCATCTGCCGTGCTTTAATCCCTCATGTAGTTGGTTTTTGTTCAAGCGGGTGTGAAAGGTTCTTAAGTTCTCATTGCGCACTCACCTTCACCCAACTCTTCTCGTCGGTTTCTCGGTTTTCATCGTCGATTACTTTCGACAACCAAGAGTCGATTGCTTTCGACAACCAAGACAATGAAGATCGGCCTCGTCACAGCCTGTTTGGCCCTCCTAGGCTACCGTGTTATGGCAGTTCCCCGAGCCGACGTGGCAGTTGTCGAAAGCTACAACAACGAGAGCGTCGTTGCGAACAAGACGATCGAATCGCGGGGCTTGTTCCTGGCAGGAACCTTGTCTTTAACTGTGGGCGGCGCCATCGGTGGACTACTGGTCGACGTCATCTCGTCCATATGCGCAGAGGATGATCTCAGCAGTGACGCAGCAGCAATGATTGTAGACAAGGATGGGATTCGTGTCTATGAGAAGGAGACGAACAACTATATTCAGATTGGTCAGGATCAGGTGTTGTCGTGCGTTGCAGTACCTCAACGGGGATGATACTAGTTGCGTGGTAGTATCTAGTAGGGAATATATACAGGGAAGCGACTGGCTTTTGACTTGATAATGGAGATGCTTGCGAAACCGAGGAGGGAAACATTCTGGGCAGCGATTCAAGGGCATGTTTTTTTGAACCAACTGTCACTCTTCTGACGAAACTCCAACTTTCCCTTGTCAAGCCACGGGTTAGAAGCGTAGGAAAATGTCCGAGAAGTCTGGATGGACGACAATGAGCAGACCGTATCCTGCACGAGATTTCTTTCGCCTTGCAGTTGCGAAGGTTGTCGGCAAGCTTTTTCCCCTGCGAGTCATCAAGCTTGTCTTGGGCTTCGGCCTGGTTTTCCTGATGGGTGGAGGAATAGGATTCTTTTGTTTTCTTCATTCTCAATGCACGGCTAGTGTCCAACGTGAACACAGTGGCTCGGAGAGTTTAGCGTCGAGGAAGATGTCTAGGACAAGAACAAAGACTGATAGATGGCAGGGGTGGTGGGGGATTTAGAGTGAACCCGATGGACGCCACTGGACAGAAAAGGACGGGGATCGATGCTGTTGGTGGACGTTGAGGGGGGGGGGGGAAGCGCACGGATGCTTTCCAGTCACATCATGCCCGCAAAACGTCGGTAAGAAAGCGATTGGCCTTGGACGGCAACCGACTGAGACGGACCCTGAAGTAGGGAATCACGATCCCGACAAGAGCCGGAGGGGAGAATGAGAAGGGCACTGAAATAATGCAAAGACGGCAGAGAGGACATTACACTGCTATTATAACAGTTGTTGTGAGGGACAAGAAGAAGAGATACCTCCCTTAGAACAGCAGCAAAGTGGCAAATGACGGAGAGGGGGGGGAAAAAGCAAGAACAGTCCGCTGATGATGGCGAAAAGGGGGTTGTCGTCCCTCGGCGGGGACACCTTCCGGGCGGCAGGGATCTAGAGCTTGTATGTACGCTTCCGGCACTCCGGCACTTGATGCAGTCCGTATAGGATCGGCCACCGGTCTGCATCTTCTGTCTGTGACTGTCTCTGGGGACCCAAAGGGAAAAGCGACGGACCGCGCATCCTGGCTCGCTGGGCCGTCCGGGGGGGGGGGGGGGGGGGGGGGGGGGGGGAGAGGAGGTGTATGTATGTATGTAGCCTGAAGGAGGACGGCCTTTTCGCAGTATGTATTCGCAGA
>LKCN02000014.1:490705-513341 GCA_001633055.2 Ophiocordyceps polyrhachis-furcata BCC 54312 | reverse complement strand
GGCTGTTCCTTTTTTGATTTGGAGCCACGCGACCCCTCGAAACCTCGCCGTCTCTTCTCTTTTCTCCCTCCTCCTCGTTTCCCTCGACACACCCATCTCCTCTCCCCCCCCTCTCTCTCTCTCTCTCTCTCTCTCTTCTCTGTCTCTCTCTCCTCTCTGTCTCTGTCTCTGTCTCTCTCTCTCTCTCTCTCTCTCTCTTCCTCCCTCCCTCTGTGTGTGTTTCTCTGCCCTCCTTCCTCATCTTCTTTCGTCTCTTCTCCAGCATTCTTATCGAGGCATACCTACTTTTTCTCTCCTCTCCTTTCCTTTCCTTTCCGTCCCCCTCTTCATACTATTACTACCTACTAAACTATACATCGAGCGCGCCGCGCGGGCGCAACCAGCCAAACGACGAGTGCCCGGCACCAGCCCTCTCCGGCGTCGATCCTTCATCCTGACTGAGCCGCGCGCACCCCATCCGTCGCGACACCTTACTTTTTTTCACCTTCCCCTTTCCTTGCCTCGCTTTGGGCCGCCGCGCGGCAGAAGCCTCCATCAATGATTACTTCGCCTCGTCCTTGAAGCCTTCCCATCTTTCGCCTGAATCCAGCAAGGAAAACAAGGAAAGCAAAAAAAAAAAAAAAAAAAATCAACTTACGCCGCGAGGCACTTTCTTTCTTTCGTCATGGCCGAAAAGCGCGCCTCGGTCGGCCTCGATGGCGATGGCGTTGCCGTTCAGGCTCCGATCGCTACTCCGGAAAAGGATGCCGATGCCGTCTCGAGCGGCAGGCAGAGTGTCGATGTCGTCAACGCTGTTCCGCCCCAGTCCCCGGTTGCCTTTGACAGCGCGCTGTTCCAGCAGGTTCATCAGGTTATGGCCTCGGAGGTGAGCTCTCTCCGAATGTTATTGGAAGCGCGCTTGGCTGATGTTCCGGATCCAGCTCAGTATTCCTACCCTCTTGACTCGCCTCAAGCAGAGCATCGCCTCGGCCAAGGTATCTATCTATCTTATGCATGCGTGCATACACCATACATATATGACAGACTCGAGGCTCACTTTTGGTTCCTAGGAGTTCGCCCTCTTCCTCAAAAAGCGGTCTGCATTCGAAGACGACCACGCCCAGAGCCTCAAAAAGCTCTGTCGACTGACTCTCGAGAGTTCGCGCCGGCCCGAGCATCGGCAGGGCTCCTTCGCCCAGTCGTACGAGGAAATGGTCTTCATCCACGATCGGATGGCGGAAAACGGGCTGCAGTTCTCAAACTCGTTGCACCAGATGTACGAGGATCTCATCGAGCTGGCCGCCAGTGCCGAGCGCGGCCGCAAGATATGGAAGAGCAACGGCATGTCGGCCGAGCAAAAGGTGGCCGACCTCGAGCAGGCCATGCGCAAGAGCAAGTCCAAATACGACTCGCTGGCCGACGAGTACGACCGCGCGAGGACGGGCGACGGCAGGCAGGGCGGTAAGATGCTGGGCGCTTTCAAGGCGCACAAGTCGGCCGCCCAGGTTGAGGAGGATCTGTTGCGCAAGGTCCACGCTGCTGATCAGACCTACCACGGTCACGTCAACGCCCTGCAACAGGAGAAGTCCCACCTCCTGTCGACGGCCCGGCCTGAAGCCGCTCAGGCGCTTCAGGAGCTCATCGCCGAGACCGACGCCGGCGTGACGTTGCAGATGCAAAAGTTTGGTACGTCTTCGCATTCTCTCTCTCTCTCTCTCTCTCTCTCTCTGTTCTCTCCGCCCGGCCACCAACCAGGAGCGCGTGTGCATGCTTCGTGTCGGCTAACCAATCACAAACAAACAAAAAAGCCGCCTGCAACGAGAGGCTACTATTAGGCAACGGTCTGATCATCAGTCCCTACGGCGGCGGCGGCGGCGGCGGCGGCGGAGGCACCGGCGGTACCGGCGCTCAGCAGACGGGCAGCGTGGCCCCCAAGCGCCGAAGCCTGCGTGAGGCCGTCGCCGCCATCGACAACATGAGGGATCTGCACGTCTTCGTCGCTGCTCATCACGGCAAGATTCAGCCCAAGGCTGAGGTTCGATACGAGCGCAACCCTGTTGGTCGACCCGTTTCACATCACCTTCGTTTGCTTGCCATCTCGCTGACTGCTGTCTCTTCAGCTCCTCCACCCGCCGGCTCCGACGACTGGTTCTGCGCCGCTGACAATGAATCCCCCCGGTCCCGCCGTTGCCCAGACGTCGGCTCCCCCTTTCTCCTCATCGGCGCCAACGGCAGGCTCACGAAGCAGCACCGGTAACTTGGGGCCTGCAGTCAGCTCACCCGATGGACTGACGCCTCCTCACGCGCGGAGCTTTAGTTACGGCACCGCCCAGAACCAGCAGCAGGATCCGCAGCAGCAACAGCAGCAACAGCAGCAGCAACAGCAGCAGCAACAGCAGCAGCAACAGCAGCAGTCGCGCTTCGGCAACGGCGCCATCCAGGGGCCGCCTCAACTGGGGGCTCTGCCCTTCCAGCCGCCTCCCTCTTCACATGGACGGTCAGGCTCCCCAGGTCAAGACGGGCGTCTCGGTACGCCGTCGTACGGTCAGGGCGGCGCGTCGCTTCCCGTCTTTGGCGTGCCGCTGAACCGGTTGTACGAGAGGGACGGGCAGGCGGTGCCGCGGACGGTGCACCAATGCATCCAGGCCGTCAATCTGTACGGATTGGGCGTCGAGGGCATCTATCGCCAGTCGGGCTCGCTCAATCACATCAACAAGCTCAAGGCCATGTTTGACGCTGGTCAGTTCTTGCGGCAACTCACCATCATTGCGCTTTGGCTGATAGAGCTAGATTGTCAAAACACGGCGCTCGACTTCCGCAACCCGGAGAACTTTTATCACGATGTCAACAGCGTTACGGGCCTATTAAAGCAGTTCTTCCGCGACCTGCCGGATCCGCTGTTGACGTCGGAGCAGCACGATGCCTTTATCGCCGCAGCCAGTGCGTTGCTTTTCTTCCTTGCTTCTTTCTTTTGATAAAGGCTGACGAGATACAGAGAACGATGACGATGTGCAGCGGCGTGACTCAATGCACGCCATCATCAACGCGCTTCCCGACCCCAACTACGCGACGCTGCGAGCCCTGACGCTTCACCTCCACCGCGTCATGGACAACTCGCACGTCAACCGGATGAACTCGCACAACCTGGCCGTCATCTTTGGTCCTACCCTCATGGGCTCCGACCCGAGCACGGCCATTAACGACGCTGGATGGCAGATCAAGGTCATTGATACTATTCTGCAGAATACGTATCAGATCTTTGACGACGATTAGCATTTCTCACACTTTCCCTCCCCATCTACGCGTCCCGTGTAGGAGGAGTACTGTATGTACAGCCGGGTCTCGTCCACGTCTCTTCCTCTCCCCTTTTCTCCCCTCTACTATTACCACCACTATTACTACTATTACCACTACTACTACCACTACCACTACTACTGCCACTACTACTACCACTACCACTACTACTACCACTACCACTACTACTACCCTCCCCCTCCTCTTCTTTCCAATCTTCTCCGTTATTTCGTCCCGCACCTCGAGCGTTTGTCATTGTGTTTGTTTGTTTTTTTTCCCCTTCCTCTCATCCTCTACTTCCCCTTCTTTGTCTACTATCCTTGGCGGGGGAAGGAGAGGGCTTTTGTATGCGATTGTTGATAGGGTTCAAGGCAGGGTATATGTAGGTATATATTCCCCTCCTTGCCTCTTCCCGGCTTGTGATTTTTATCTTCAGACTCGGTGAGGCGGAGAAAGAGAAGGAGAAGAGGGTGAAGAGCAAGTTGAGATGGAAAGACTCGTACATGTGCAGAAATGTATAGAGAAAAGAGGCATGACTTAGAAGTGCCCCCCCGGTTGTGTGCGTGTGCCTGAGGCACCGTCTTCTTAGTCAGCTCCCCCCCAGCCCTGTTCCTAAATTGGGAGGCCAGCTCCTCGGCGAGGGATATGCCGTTTTTCCGTCCCCACTCCAAATTACCCGGAGATAATGCGTGCCATCTGCCTGCGCGAGGCCGAGGATTCAGCACGTCGTACATACACAGAGATGAAGGGGGAAAATCTCAAATATTCCTTTCTCGATTCTTCTACAGCGAAACAAAGACACCGGACACAGGCGGGAAGAGAGCGGGAAAGAACAAACAAGAAGAGCAGAATTTTTTTCGCACGCGGGCTATGCATCATTTTCGATATAAAAAGGAGAAATAAAACGTGCTGGATGAAGAAAGCGACGAGACAAGAACAAGGTAAATGCTGTAATCGTGTGCCGAGTGAAGCGGAAAAGAAAATTCAAACGGGTGGATGGATGGAACCCCCTTTCATACCTCCCTTATGGACGTGGAAAAGATGGAGACGACACAGGCGTAGAAAAATAGGATGGGGATGAAGATGAGGAGCGAGGATGAGAAGGAGAGAAGCAGAAAGAGAAGGGGAAATAAAAAAACACCCGTCGTCACTGCATCTTGATAGCCTCAAACAAGCCCAGGCTCAAGCTCGTGTCGTTCTCCCCCACGTTCGGCGTAGGCTCGCTCAGAACCTCCCACCTCCGAAGAACATAGGGGCTCAGCCTCTCGCTCGAGGCCGGGCCGATGCCGTACAGCGTGCTCATGCCCCTAGCCGCCGCGCTGTAGGCGATCGACGCCCGCTCCTTGTGCGCCAGCTTCAGGTTCTCCGCCCACGTCGGCTGCTGGAGGCTGAAGAGGTAGTAGAGCCGCGGGTCGGATGAGGTGTTGCCTCCTCCTCCTGCTCCTCCTGCTCCTCCTCCTGCGCCGCCGCCAGAGAGGAAGAGGATGTTCTTGGCGCACTGCATCCGCGCCTCGTCCGGCAGGCCGTCTACCAGTAGCGTCGCCACGTCCAGAACCTGCTGCGAGAGGCTTCCTCGCCGCCGCGAGTCGAGCTCGAGGAGGAGGCCGCAGAGGACCAGGATGATACGGGCTCGGACCACGTCGTCTTGACTACCTTCAGCACATGCGCCGTGAAGGACGATGAAGCGCAGCAGGGCGGGCAGCCAACGATCCAGCACCATCTCCGTCGTCGTCGTCGTCGTCGTCGTCGTCGTCGTCGTCGTCGTCGTCGTCGTCGTCGTCGTCGTCGTCGTCGTCGTCGTCGCCGCCGCCGCCGCCGCCGCCGTCCCGTCGTCCTGATGGCTCGAGATAACTCCCCCACAGGTCGCACAGCTTCTCCGCCAGCGCCGCCGTCAGCTGTGCCGACTTGGGCCATGTAATGGCCTCGATGACCCCGAGCAGGTTCTCCGCCAGGTCGACGGCCTGCTCGCTGCTCGCCTCCTCGTCCGATTTGAGCGACGGAATGAGGCCCAGGAACCTGGCGTGTGCCTGCATGCTGAGGCTCCGAGTGATGTCCTGGCTCAGGCACGGGAGCATCTTGGTCCACGCAATGTTCCGAGCCTCGATGGCGCGGTCCATGGCACGGGCGAAGCCCTCGAGCCGCGAAGACGACTTTTCCGCCCCGGACAGGTACACGTCGAGCTTGAGCTGGCAAAAGGGCATCGTCAGCTCGTTCGAGAGGCTGAGGAGCTGATCAAACGACTCCTGAGAGCCCCCGTCGCCCTCCGGGGCGAGCAGTCTGGTCACCATCTGGTCGACAAACTCGACGGCGCCGGCCGCCAAAGTCCCGGCGTCGAGCACCTTGGCCACGGCAGACGAGTCAGTCACGACGAGGTATCTCAGCGTCTCCACCAGACAGTCCCTACAAAAGGTGTCGTCGAGCGGGCAATCCTTGCGAGACCCGACCACCGCCGCGTATTCCGCCACGGCGTTGCGTATCAGTGACAGGAGGGCCCCGCCGTGCTCCAGCCTCGCCGTCCTCTGCTGAATCTCGAACCGGTATGTCTCGGCCGTGTCGAGCCGGCCGGCCCTTGGCAGCTTCATAACAATCAGCTGGAGCAGCTCCTGCAGATATACCGACGACGCGTCTGAAGGCGAACCTGGATCCGTCGACGTCACCGAGTTCGCCGACCGCAGCACCGTGGGGATTGATAGGCACCCGAGGCTAATCAGCAGGGGGAACAGCTCCAGGAGCCTGGGTCTGTCCTTGAGCGTCCCGACATGGCTGACCCAGTCGGCCATGAGCTTGTCGAAATGCTGGGCGTCAAAGATGCGCAGCCGGGCGAGAAGCGATGCGAAGACCCTTCGTCCGCCGTCGGCCTTTGCCCAGCCGGCCTCGAGCTTGGGGATGATGTTCCGAAACAGACGGTTCATTGTGGGCGGGTCGACAGTGTTGCCGCTCGCGAGCAGCTTGTCGATCTGCTCCGACACCTCGCTCTCTCCATTCTGCGCCTGCAGAGCCATGCTGTCTGATACGGGAGAGCAGGCATCGATGGCTTTGCTCCGCTCGCTCTGCGCCAACTCTCGCTGAAGCTGCTGGGCGACGGCCCCGCGGTTGGGCAGCCTTCGAGCCAAGCTGGCCAGCGCGACCAGCAGGGGCCGCGCCGCCGCTGCTTGCTCCCGGTTGAGCGACTTGAGCCTGCCGGTCAGGGCGCTGAACAGGGCGTCCGCCGACCCCATGGCAAGGAAGACGTCGAGAAGCGAGTTGACAGTGTCGGCGCACGCCGCCAGCACTTCGACGTCGGAGGCGGCGGCGTAAGATTTGAGCACCTGCGACAGGGAACCAAAGTCTCGGGCCGTTTCCAACACGAGCCGAGCCGAGCTGAAGGTGGACAGGGCCACGACAGGCTCGACCTTGGCCAGGAGTTCCGGCGTGAGCACGTCACGCAGGTGCGCGCCGATGGACGTCTGGACGGCCTTGCTGCTGTTGGAAATCCGGCGCAGGAGCTTCGGCATGGAGAGGCATTTGGTCGAGGCACCATCCTTGTTTCCCAGGTGTTGCGAGAGGCCGAGTGAGCCGTCCACGCATCGCAGGGCATTCGCCATGTCCTTGGCCTCTTCGGCCGTCGAATACTGGCCGGCGCGCCGGAGGAGGTTGGTTCTCTGCAATCTCTGGCTTTCGGACAGGCAGTGTATGGGCAGCTCCACCAGCAGCCTGGAGGAACAGGGCCCTTCGTCGGCATCGATCTCGGCGGCGTCGTGCAGGCCGCCGCGGCCGATGAGCCACTTGATATACTGGGGGACCGAAAAGAGACCGGCTCGGATGAGTTCGGAAACGAGGTGGAAGATGGCTTTCTTACGGAGACGATTGGAAGAGGGCACGTGGTCCAGGAGGTCGACGATGACGGACGTAGCATCGGACGCCGCCCACGCCTTAATCAGGCTCACGGCAACGTATAGCTTGGCCAGACCCGGCCGGTGGACCGACGTGGCCCACTCGACCAGCGTCTTGACAAGCTCCGCTTTGTCGTTGGTGACGGTCAGGCACTTGGAAGCGAGCTCTCGATCGGTGTGACCTTGGATGGTCGAGTCGAGGAGCTTGATGAGGTGTTGTCTCCCGGCCGGAGGGGACGCCGTGTTGCAGCCGCCAACCGATAGCCGCGCGTTCCTCCCGTCCACGCGTTGCCAAGCGTCTTGAGAAAGGGCGTCGTCCGGCGCCAGAAAGGCTTTCAACGCGTCTCGATGCTTGGGCCAGAGTTTAGGCGCGACGAAGCTTTCCGGATTACTCCTCAGTAGCGTCTTGAGCAGCCCAGTCAGCTGGCTGGAGAGTTGTATGAGAATGTCACGGTCGGGGTCGTTGTGAATCTTCCATCCATCCCCAAGTTAGTATGTCATCGATCAAGACAGAGGAGGGGGACAGATGACGGCATACATTGTTGAGTTGCGCCAGCAGCGTGTAGACCAGCCGGCGGCCGTACTTTCGCGACCGGACAAGATCAGCCCAGGTAATCTGCGCGATTAGTATCCACATGGGCATCCTTGACTGGGGACTACTCTCCAGATTCGACGTGATCCAATCCAGATAATGATCTCGATCCATGAGATGCTCTGAGTACAGATTGGTCGCAAGCCGTATTCTGCCAGTCACAAGCGTCAGCGAAATGATATCACACGGCGGAGGCGAAGAAAATACTCACGCATAAGTAACCCGTGTCTTCCAGTCGGGCTCTCCAAAGGCAGAGACGACCGTCTCGACGAACTGTTCGACGAAGACGGTCCAGTCTCTAACCCACTTAGACTCACCCCCCATGACGAAAGCGCCACCCGCGCCTTTCCTCTTGAAGGCCCTGATCTCGTTGGCGCCGACGCACTTGGCAAGCCAAACGGCACGTTCCGTCGGCACGTTTTTGTTCAAGCACTGGTCCAGCAACGTCCTGCCCCGGATGCCATGAGGAATGGTGCGGCTTAGTCGGCGGAGAGAGATGGTGGGATTGGCCAAGTCCTTGAGCCAGACCTCACGCTTGGTGTCTGTCAAGGTGACACGGGGCGGCGGCTTAAAGGTCGAGGGCGAAAGAATCTGGCCGCGAAATCTCCGCTGGTTCATGACACCCATGAAGATGGTCGACAGCGCATTGAGGCCGCTTTTCTGCTTCAAGGCAGGCAACACTGCCAGACGGGCCGACGACGTCTCGTTCTGGGCGCCCCTATCCCAGGTTCCCTTCTGTATGGCCTCGGAGCTCCACTCGTCTTCGTGATGATGGCCGGACCAGGGAAAGAAGTCAGCGTGGCCAGTATGGAGGCCCTTACTAAATGGATCCCTGTTGGGAATGTCGTGTTTATGGATGGAGACAAAACGAGGTGCGCTTGAGGGAACCTCGACGGTATAAGGCCTGGGCCTAGCATCTTTCTTGGTAGGGGCAACGACAGCCGTACAAGGGCGCGGAGTAGACACGGCCCTCTCGGGAAGTTGGAGGCGGCGCTTCGGTAGGGGTATCGGGGGGTTGTCGTCGTACTGCGAGCCGCGGGACTGGGCCGGGCTCACCTTGTCGGCGTCGGAGACGGGCGGCGCCAAGACAGGGGCAGCACGCGACGGAGTGAGGATCTGGGGCGAATCGCTCGTAGTCGCGAGGTCGGGGTCCCAGTCGTTGTTGGACAACTCGAGGCGCAGCTTCGAGGTGCCTCGTCGCGGAGTTGAAGCATGATGCCGAGTTTGGGCGGCGGCGGCGGCGGCGGCAGGATGAGGCACGTCGGAGGGTTCGCCAGGGGCTTCGGGATGCGAGTCCCGGCGAACAGCAGGCGAGGCGGAGGGAGCGAGGTACTGCTGAGAAAGGGACCGCTGGTGGTGCTTCGACGGCCGCTGGACTGCCGAATGGGAAGCGGGCGCTCGCTGAGGTTGTCGCGGCAGTACGCCTATGGGCGGCCTCGAGGTCATGATTCGCACGGGCGACGTTCAGCCATCCCGCCCGAGCCAGGCGTCGTCGTAGGGGACGGGCGGGAGATTAGAGGTTTTTTTTTTTCTCTTGTTCGGGCGAAGAAGCGCCCCGGGGGGGGGGGGGAGTGGCAGGTGAGGATCTTGAAGCAGCGACAGCAGACAGATTATCCAAATCGCGATGACGACAGACCAGCAAGTCGAAGCTGCGAAGAAGAAAATCGGCGGCGAGAGAGGAACGACTGGTGTGAGTTTCGACAGCGTACGCAGCCCTGGAGCCCAGACCCCGAAGTTGGACAGAGATTCAGGTAATGGCGAGAAGTCAGAAACAGCAGCGAAGCGAAATCACAGCCGGTGGAATGGCTCGTCGTGGCGGCAGACACAGAGGTGGAGGCCAGGCACGCGATGGGATGAGAGGAGGTTCTCGAGACACGACATTGGGGTGGGACCAAGACACGCCTTAGCAGGAGATACGCGACGGAAGGCGTGTTCGTTGCGCAATGACGGAGGTTCCTCGGGCTAAGGAGTTGCGCGAGCAAAGCTCCGACAAGGGGTGGCCTGCGGTTCGAGCGAACCAACCACTGTATGTATGTATACATATGTACCTAGGTCGATACATACATGCATACACTAAGCTGGTGGGCTGCCCTCTCCCGGCGTCGCCGAGTTTAATCAAGTACCCGACTATCGCCCAGGCCTCAGCTGCAGACTGGTCTTGGCGGTAACGGCTGCTAAGCCGACACCCGCCCGCAGCCAGTAATCTCTTAGCGCGAAAAAAAAAAAAAATACGCCACTTAGTCAGCACGGTCAGAACGCATCGGCCAGCCACCCCCACCTTTGCCATTGGCCGGCCGGCGATGCAAACATGGATTGAAGAATGAAGAGCCAATTGGTAAGGATACTGTAGGACGACAACGGCCCGTAGATGTCCATGGCGATCAAGACGATGTATTCGTACATACGTTTATACATACATAGGTACACATCGGTATGGGCACCACATAAACTACATGGATGGATGGATGAGCGGATAAGCTGGCCTAACTCACCGTTGGCGTCTCACTTCGGCATGCCATGTCCACCTCATGTGCCTCGCCAACGACGCTGCCTCCCTCGATAACAACATTTACATAAAGCAGGCGGCACTTTGACATCTTAAGACAGCATCACCGTTGTAACACTGCAGAATCTCCACCCACCTGCAGGGCACCAGCACATACATACATATGTATACATATATGTATGTATGTACATATGCATGTATATACTGTCTGCGGATTCCTCATGACGACCGTTGACGAGTTTTTAAGTTTTTATATGTGCATATGTTGTATGTATGTATGTATGTAGGTATGCACGAATATGTATGTATGTATGTATGTAGGTATGTAGTATCATCATAGTATGTAGGTATGACCAAACGTTTCACGGCAAGCAAGGGGCGTAATGTTCACTCACGCAGCTTGGCTTCGAAGATAGTGAGAGGGGAAAGAAGAAGAAAAAGGTTAGGATACCGAGGTCAAGTATGCAGCTGATTCCAATACACAACCAAAACCTTTAGGGGCAGAGAACAGACGGGATATTAGGTTTCGGTGCCACGGTTTCGACGACATCAGAGGTCGCCTTGATCCCAGCCCTTGCGCTCATCCCAGCCTTTGCGCTCACCTGGGAGGCGGACAGACTGCCATTCGTCCCTCGTCACGTTCCGCCACTGCTCCACGGGGATCCAACCGATGTATGCCCTGTCCCCGAAACCGCCGACCCAGTAAATGGCCGTAACAACAAACCTGTTCCACTCCGTCTTGTGCGGGGCGTCGGTACCGGGAAGCCAGATCTTGGCGTCCTGGTGCCTCTCGACGTAACAGCTGGCCAGCTCCATCTTCTTGGACCTGGAGGGCCCGACGGCTTCCAGGTAGCCAAACAAGGAGAAGCGCGGCAGGTTGGCGGCCGAGTACGGTGCAGTGTCCGGCATGTGCGCGCCCTCCGGCCGCTCCTCACCGTAGCGGCGATTGCGAGAGTAGAATGGTAGATAGGCCGATATCCGGGACAGGAAGGGGAGGCGCCTACCCGGGGGATACGGAGGGACCCAGCTCATGGAGATTGTGAGTTTCGAGCCGGCATGAACGTTGCGAAAGCTGGTGCCGATATTAACGGCCAGCACCGTGGGATTGCCTTGGTCCTCGCAGTCGGCGACATAATCGACGAGCCCCACGGGTACGCCCGCCAGGTTGTCAGGCCGGCCATACGACGCGTCGGATTCGTCATAGATATCGAGCGCGTCGGGGTCGGGGAAGACGGTCGAGAAGGTGGCGAGCTTAGACAAGGCCAGGATACGACGGCCCAGGACGGCGGACTGGCGACTGGTGGGGATGCCAGCGGCCTGAGGAGCGTTCTCAAAGACGATCTGAGGCGGGCGGAAGGCGACGACAAGCCCAGATAGGGCGACTGTGAAAGCGAGGGGTTTCATGTCGCCGCGATGCGAGGCTAAACTGTCGATGCGAGGAAGAAGACGGCAAGGGGTTGAAGTTGGTGTATGTAAGATGTTTTGAGGATGAGGGCGAGTATTTATTTACCAGCGTAGGTTGGAAGAACAGACAAAGGAGATGAGGGAAAGGCTGGAGGAGGCGAGCATTGGATTTAAGATTCAGGAGGGCGAAACCGGCGTGAAAGAGTCAGTCAGTCAGTCAGTTATCCATAAGAGTCAGTCGTCACCCTCATCAGTCAGGCAGTCAGTCTGGGCACGGGGTCAGGAACGAGGGGTAGGTGTGATGTAGATACATCCCTACATACATACATACATACAACATACATATGTACATAGGTAGGGACATATGAGCTTCGGTTCGGTGGGTGGATGTACATACATACATACAACGTTTGTATGTATGTACATGTGATGTAGCAGGTATGAGTATGACTTGTAAGGGCATTTGATTGATAAGATTAGATTAGGTGGATAGTATGTACATACATATGTACAGATGGATGGCCACCACGCATGACCCCCCCCCCGTTGACGAGTTGATAGACATATACGTGTGTGTACATACATATGTGTATAGGGTAAGACGGGTGGTTGCAGCCAGGTGGTACGTACATACATACGTACTACCGAGGCAAGCATCTAATTAATAATGGAAGCGAAGAGAGAGTCAAAAGAAAAAAGGACCAGATGATGGATGATATGACCGTCGTCCCCCCCTTCGTCGGGCATGTTTCGCGGTCGTCGGGCCGACGTGGTTGAGCTGCTGCTTTGCTTGCTCGACTATTATTCGTGCCAGAAGCAAAGCAATTGGAATGCCGCCCTCTCCCTTGCATGATGGCTCTTCCCACTTAGTATGTAACTTGCCCAGCGCCTCGCTGCCCAACGTATTACATCACGTATGTATGTATGTACATATGTATGTATGTACATTGTACATACATATGTACAGCGCGTGTTGCCCCTGCAACCGTGTTGACGTTAGCGGCCCCGCCAACCGACTGCCGTTCCCTAACACAGCCCAGCCCAGTGACCTGCACGGCTGCACCCCAATCAACACCACACCTACGGCTACCAGGCACCTACCAGGCACCTACCAAGCAAATTCCCCTTCCAACCCTTGCTTCTTCACCCCGCAGCGCATCTCGAGCCTCGGTCGGGTCTCGCTCTCCCCTCGTCATCCTTCCCTTCCTTCCTTCTTCTTCCTCATCCCAATCATCACCTCCTCCTCCTTCCCCCCTCTCCTCTCAACCTCCTTCCCATCTTTCCCATCCTCCTCCTCCTCCTCCTCCTCCTCCACCCCCGCGTCTCCGCCTTGCTACTCGATACGCGCTTTCGCCTCCCCCCCCAGAAACAACAACAACCAAACGACGCCTGACAATCGGCCGCCTTTCCACCCGCCGCCGCCGCCGCTCTCATGGCGAGCTTCATGGCCAATTTCTTCCCCGGCGCCAAGGACAAGACGCCGGGAGATCGACCATCGACGCCCACCAAGAAGAACGCCAACTTCCTCAACCCTCCCACCACTCCCCAAGGCAGTCCTAGCAAGAAAAAGGTGCCGCCCGGCGCCCTCGATCTGCCTACCGCCTTCGACCATGCCTTGTCCATCAGCAGCCCTTTCGCCGACGTGCCCCTCCGCTTGGGCCGGCCTCAGACGCTTGGCTCGCCTCTCTCCCCGGTCCGGACAAACGCCCAACCCTTGGACGAAGCCTCCCCCAACATTGACGAAAGCGTCATCTACAAATCGACCTCTGCCGCGAGCCCCTTGAGGAAGCAGGGCCAAGAAAACACGCCTCCTGTCTCGCGTCTGCTCGCCCCAGACTCGCCCTACCTTCACAATCACGCCGCCCTGTCTCGCCATCAGCCTTACGAATACAAGGACCGTCCTTCGACGCCGACCATCAAGAAGTTCAACACGGCTCGCGGCTTGACGGCCGAAGAGCGCGAGCTGCTCAACACGCCCCAAGTCAAGAGACTGGTCAACGTGACCCAGCTTTGTCGGCCTTCCTTGCCTCGGCCCCATTTCGTGCTCATCCGTGCTGACTCGCAGTCGCAGATTTCCTCGACTATTACTTTGACCTTCTGACGTATGTCGGTGCCAGGCAGAGCCGGCTCGCCGCCTTCAATGCAGAATACCCCCCCCCTCCGGCAACCGACGACCAGACCCATAGCCTCATGTGGTCCAAGTACGCGGGTCGCGAGCGGGCCAACCTGCGCAAGCGTCGCGTCAGGCTTCGGCAAGGCGACTTCCAGATTCTGACCCAGGTCGGCCAGGGCGGTTACGGTCAGGTCTTTCTCGCCCAGAAAAAAGACACGCGTGAGGTGTGCGCGCTCAAGGTCATGAGCAAGAAGCTGCTCTTTAAGCTTGACGAGGTCCGCCACGTTCTCACCGAGCGCGATATCCTCACGACGGCTCAGAGCGAATGGCTGGTCCGCCTCCTCTACTCCTTCCAGGACGACAAGAGTATTTATCTTGCCATGGAATACGTGCCGGGCGGAGATTTCCGCACCCTGCTGAACAACACTGGCGTCCTGTCGAACCGCCACGCCCGCTTCTACGTGGCCGAGATGTTCTGCTCCGTCGACGCCCTGCACCAGCTCGGCTACATCCACCGCGACCTGAAGCCCGAAAACTTCCTCGTCGATTCCACAGGTCATGTCAAGCTGACTGACTTTGGCCTCGCCGCTGGCGTGCTGGCTCCCTCTCGCATCGAGTCGATGCGGATCAAGCTGGAGCAGGCTTCCGAGACGTCGGTGCCCTTTGGCAAGCCCATGGACCAGCGAACCGTGGCGGAGCGGCGCGAGAGCTACCGCAACATGCGGCAAAACGACGTCAACTACGCAAAGTCCATCGTCGGCTCGCCCGACTACATGGCGCCCGAGGTGCTTCGGGGAGAGGCGTACGACTTCACCGTCGACTACTGGAGCCTGGGCTGCATGCTGTTCGAGGCCCTGACCGGCTTCCCCCCGTTCGCCGGATCGACGCCCGACGAGACGTGGCGCAACCTCAAGCATTGGAGGGAGGTGCTCAAGAGGCCGATTTGGGAGGATCCGTCGTACTTTTTGAGTAATCGGACGTGGAATTTCATCACCACGTACATACATGCCCCCCCCCCGGCTGTCTCTAATTACTTGATGCTGACGGAGGTCTTCAGATGCATCAACTCGCGCACCCGCCGCTTCTCCAACATCGACGACATCTACGGCCACCAGTACTTCGCAGAGGTGGAGTGGGCGACGCTCCGACAGACGCGAGCTCCCTTCGTTCCCGAGCTCGACTCCGAGACGGACGCCGGCTACTTTGACGACTTCAGCAACGAGGCCGACATGGCCAAGTACAAGGAGGTGCACGACAAGCAGGCCGCTCTAGAGTCCATGGCGGAGCGAGAGGAGGAGATGAGCAAGAGCCTCTTTGTGGGCTTCACCTTTCGTCATCGGAAACCGGCGGGCGAAGACGGGGCAAGCCCCCGGAAGAGGATCCCCGTCAACGAGGATGACGCCTTTGGCACCATGCTGTAGGGCCAGCGGTTGACTGAGGCGGTGGCGATGGGCCGCTGAGGGGGGGATTTATCTTGTCATGATGCTATCATGAATCCCCCCCCCCTTTTTTTTTCTGTCTCTCGTCTTTTTTTTTTCAATGGCCACGACATTATTTGTCTCACTTGAAGGAGTTTTTGTGTTTTCTTTTTCTTCCTTTTTTTTTTTAATTTTTCTTTTTTTTCAAACATCCATCCATTATCATCATGTCTGCGTTGCTCTCTCTCTCCCTCCACCCGGGGGTCTTGATTGACATCTCTCCCTTCCCGGTGGACGGGATTGTCTTTGCACTTCCCACCTCCAGCTTCTTTTCGTCTTGAGGTCCCGGAACCGAGGGCACCCTCCGGCAACAAGGGGGAGGAAGAAGGAAAGGGGTGATGACTTTTCGGTTCACGTCGCGTCACGTCAACGGCACGGCATTGGTGTTTTTTTTTTTTTTTGCTCCCTCAATTGGAGTGATGGAATGAAAAAAACGAGGCCGAGGGAAGATGGGAGAAACAACGAAGAAGACAAACAAGTTGCACGTCTGCGGAGAAGGAAGGGGATTCCTAAAGTACGTCCGTCAATCGGAATGGATAAGGGGAGGGCAGGGCAGGGCAGGGCAGGGCAGGGGAATGGGGAGGAGGGGAGGGGAGGGAGTCTGGGGCTTTTGTTCATCGTATTGGCGGCGTTAAACATGGTATTTATGTATGCATGTATGTATGTATGCGTGTATGTATGTCTGCGTCTCTCTCTCTGTGTGCGTCTATGTCTCTGTCTCTTGTGTGTGTGTGTGTGTGTGCGTGCGTGCGTACATATATATATATCTATGTACATACACAAGTGTGTCCGGCGACAGAATCAATGGTGCGACTGATATATAATATCATTATATCAATACGTCACAACGCTTTGCTTCTGCCGCTCTCTTATTTGCCTCCCCACCCTTCCAACCGGCTCGGCCCCCTCCCTCCCCTCTTCAGGCCTCTTTGCCCCATCTCTCTCTCGACAGAATCAACACCAGAAGATAGAGCTCGTGAATCCAAGGGTCCAAGAAAAGAGGACAGAGGATGGATCGTGGATGGGAGGAGAGGCGGGTGGAAAACAACTGACGACGTAAAAACCACGTCATGAAGAGGGCCAAGGACATATGTACATACAAGGCTTCATTCCCCTCGTCGTCCAGCACAGGAACCCAACGAGTCTACATATGTACGTAGGTAGTGCGTAAAGAGCCGAGCCTCGAGATGGGAAAGAAAAAAAAAAATCCAAGTCACAAACTCATGGTCAACCACTCCCACTCCTGCTGACAACTCTGGCTACCCCTCGGCACGGCTGCTTGTTGGTTGACCGGCATCAATCCGCACGGCGTCGGCCGCTGCGGGCCCGCGCCGAAGCCGCCCGCCAACATCGTTCCGGATATGGAACCCATGGCCGAGGCATGGCCCAGAGACCGGGCGACGGCGATTTCGGGTGACCCGCCGAGCGCGTCCAAGTCCATGCTCGTTGACGAGTCGGAGCCGACGCTTTTGCTATGACGCCGCTGGCGCTTAGATGACGCCGCCACCGACCGCGATGACGAAGAGGCGCCGGGGCCGGGTGTAGCCTTGGGCGGAGCCGCCGCGATGGGCACGGCGCCCTTGACGCCCACCGCCGTGACTCCGGTGACCGAAGCACCCATGTTGGCGAAGTGGCTCGTCGGCGTGCTGCTCGCCGTGTTGGTTCCCGAGCCCGGGCCACCACTGGCCGGGCTCTCGCTGCCTTTGGCCGTGGTAAGAACCCGCCCTGGCGGCGGCGGCGATGTGGCTGCGGGCTGCTGCTGGACGTTCTTGATAGCCGTCGTCGACATGGACAAGGTCGAGCTCTTACGCGACGCAGCGCCAGAGCCGCTCGCGTTGGTGCCCTTCCTCGCCCGTCCGCCGGAGCCGCCGGAGCCATTACCGCCAGCCCCCCGGTTTCTCTTCTTAATGATATCCGTCTTGAGGCTTAGGGGTCGGACGACGCCGTGCAGCTTGAGAAAAAGCCCGCACGCGTTGCAGAGCGGTTGACCGTCCGGGTTGCGTCGCCACAGCGGCGTCGTCTGAGTGAAGCAGTTGGCACAGGTCGTGGGCTGGGAGCCGTCATTCTGACTAACGCCGACTGACGGTAGGTTGGTCGAGGACGACTCGCGTTTCGGGCCCGGTGAAGGGGGGCGGCTCGGCGCGACAGACGAGAAGCCCGACATGACACCCTGCACGTCACCGCCACCGGGTGACGTCGGCACCGACGAGGTCGGCTGCTCAAAGCCGCCGCCCACATTGGCTGCCAGATGAGAAGGCGTCGAAGCGTTGCGCGGAATCCTCTGCGGGTGCGCGTCGTTGTCATGCCGGAACGACTGCGAGTGGGACCGGGACAGACCGGCGTGATCCCATTCGCCGCATCCGCTCTCGACGTAGTCGGTGGTGGTGGTGCCACCTATCACAACCTGCTTCCGCGGAGGTCCTCCCGGAAAGCGAGCCGCCTGGGTGCTGAACTGACCGGGAAGTGACGCATCCCAGCCAAGGTCGTCGGCCGCCGACGACATGTCGCCTTGGGCGCCCATCCGGCGCTCGGTCAGCCCGCTGCCGTCATCGTCGTCCGAGTCTCCGCCAAAGGCGAACATGGTGTCCTGCCGCAATGCAGACGCGCCCGGACCATCTGACTGGAACACGCGGATCGGGTCGACATGCCCGAAGGAGCCAGGCAAGGCCTCAAAGGCGGCAAGAGCCTCCTGTCCGGGCGCTGCGGGAAGAAACACACCGTTGCCGGGGTGGATGGCGCCGCCAGGGTGCGAGCCGCCGTACAATAGGTGCTGATCCGGGCCCATAGTACCTGTCATGCTCTGGGAAGCGGGCTGCTGGAAGCTTTGGGAGCGATGCGAGCCGAGGTAGAAGCCATCACTTTCGGCAATGGGGATCGGGGTTGAAACGGTCGACTGGTAGGCTGAGCCTGTAGGCGAGTAGATGTCTGCCGTGTTAAGGGACGAAGAGGGTAAAGAGGAAGGGTAGTTGTAAAACGGTCCATGGGGTATCATTGGCGAAGTCGAAGGAGAGAAGGAAAAGTTGTGCGGAAAGGGGGCTCCGGCATTGACAATAGGGTCGCTGTTCATGAAAGTGTTGAGGTGGTAAGGAATGGCCGGCTGGCCAGGTGGCAGCTCCTGGGGTTGTTGATGTTGTTGTTGTTGTTGTTGGTGGTGGTGGTGGTGGTTGTGCATGACGGCGGTGTTGTCGAGAGAGTATCCGTGGAGGTCGATGTCAGGGTCCAGGCTGTGAGCACCGCCGGCGGCGCTGTTGACGGCAGACACATGGGGTGAGAAGTTTGCGGGTCGCTTTCGGTTCTGATGGGGGGGGGCGGAAGATTAATTCAGCATGTGATGCGCCGAGGTGGCAGTTTCGCCCCTTTTTTCTCTCCATTTCCTGTGTTCCTTTTCGGACACGATGGGACCAGGCGGTGTGGGGAGGGGAGGGGAGGGGAGGGGAGGGGGAAAGGGGCAAGGAGATGTTATAGGACTATAGGAGAGTGCAATGTATGTATAACAGGCAGAAAGGGAAACGGAAGACAGGGCCGGATAGGGTTACACTCACGCGGCGCTCGTCAATGCTCGTCTTGCGATGGTGGCGAGTGACGTAGTCGAATTCGTCGTTGTCGGGTCGCTGGTAATGGGGTACCGACTGGGGGACGAATTGGCCAACCGAGTCCCTGCGCAGCTTAATGTTGATGGCGGCGGACGGCGCGTCGTCGTTGGCCTTTGGTGGACGCGGCGGCGGCGACATGAGGCACTGGGAGGGGGAATCGGGACAGTCGGATATGGCGACGTCGTCGTCGACGTTCATGGGGTCGGCGGCGATGACGGCGGCAAACTCGGACGTCTTGCGCAACTGGGCGATGCCGCTAGGAGGGTTGGCAGTCGGCCTTGCAGAATATCATGTCGAGTCAGTTGGGCGAATTAGGATCGTGCGGCCGACAGGCACACAGGCGAGGCAGCACCGTACCTGCAGTGATCCGAATTGCGGAGTGGGGGGGCATCGACGTGCTTCTGGCGGAGCAAGTTGAGGCTCATCATGCGCCAGGTGAGGTTCTCCATGCGGTGCTGGTTGGGCAGCTGCTGCTTGGTTGTCTTGAAGAATTTCCAGACCTGGGTGACGAGGGGATCGTCGCGTTGAAGCTGATCGACGCTGTCGGCGGAGTCGGTCATGAGCGAGGGGAAGAGGGCGGTGCCGAGGACGTCGTCGCCGGAGGGACGAGTGTCGGCGTCGAGGCCATTAGGGGGGTCGGGGTCGGGCCGGCGGGGGAAGCGGAAGTCGTGCTCTGTTGTCGTCGGATGCGAGGCGACCAAGGGCCTGGACGTGGCCGTAGAGGACGATGTGCTGGCAGGCATGGCGGGCGGGCGGGCGGGCGGGCGGGCGGACCGCGGCGGGGTAGGAGAAGGAAGAGAAGGAGGCGGAGGAGGAGGCGGAGGAGGAGGCGGAGGAGGAGGAGGAGAGTGTATGTACTCACTCCCTCGGCGGGCGGCGATGGACGGATGGATGAGCGGAACTGAAAGTGGATGGGGGAGCTTCCTCGAAGGCGACAGGCCAGACACTTAGGCGGAGAGAGTGTGAGCGACGATGAGGAACATAAGCCAAGAGAAAGAGGAAGGGGGGAAAAAGACGAACGCAGGAATGTGAGGGTCGGCTGGAGACTCGGGGGGGAGACCCGCGGGGGGGGGGAGGGATGGCAAGTCACAGTACGGCCTCGTTGGTGCGTGGTTTCCCATTTTTTCCCCCACCTCCTCCACAGCGCATGTGCGTGCTGGGCGCTGGGCTGATGGCGGTAGACCGAGCCCGCCCAGTGGAAAAAAAAGTGGCGGCGGGGAGGCAGATAGCGGGGACATGCAGAAGCCCTGCAAGATATGTACCAGGACGAGCAGGGATACGGCCCGCAAGGTGGTGCTCATGGCCTACAGGCTTGTACTGCTTAGCAGGACTACTTCCTTGGTCCCTCTGGGCCCTGTACAGCGGGGCACGACGGCGCTCTACGGCAACCAACCTACCTACCCGAGAGCCAAGAGCTCTTTCTACTAGGCAGTGCCACAAGGAGCGAGCGAGCCTTGGATGAATATTCAAAGCTCTATCACCATCTTCCAGGTGGCACAAATGGATGGAAGTATGTATTCATTTCCTTTGTCAACGGATAGCTGGTTTTGGCACTCCGCAAGAGGAGGGGGGGACTGCAATATGGGGAAGCGCGGCATGGGGGTGTAGGGCATCCATGCCTCCTACACACACCTACCTACCTAGGTAACTAGTAGGCATACGTACATACATACATACATAACATACATATATACATGCAGACACACAACGCACACACATTATATATACATACCTATATATACATTCATAGACACATCATATATCCCTTGTAAAACCGCCCAGCTGCCTGGTGCGAGTCTTGTTCGCAAAGCAGCACAGACCTACCGTTCCTCTCCCTCTCTCTCATCTCCAGGAGGGTCGGGTCGTAAGCTGGCTACCACACCACCCTCCCGTGCCGTTACCAGCGCCACGGGCAGCACAGAGTGCGATACCACAGCCATGTGCGACGGCGGGACACGCTTCTCAGTGGCTGTCAGCGGCGGGCTTGAGTGGTGACGAAATGGCGTCATCTGTGCTTCTTCCACACACCGTTCCACCAAGAGTCTGTGTTTGTGTTCATGGAGTTGTTGGCAGGGAAATAGTCTTTTGAGGAAAAAAAAACACAAAATGGAAACGCAATACGTATAGACGCCAGCAACATACATATGTGTCCGTATATCACATGTATGTACATACATACACATTACCTACTGCTACTACCTATACATAAAAACTTACTATGGCACACTTATAAGTTATATACATATGTAAAAATGCAGACCACCAGCATGACGTTCGTATGTATGTACATACATACTGGTGTTGTATGTGTAGACCGAAGCACGGTGCCCTCACATGCTTCATGTATCCGTATATGCGACATACTGTGTGTGTGTACATGTATGTGTACAGACAGACAGACAGTCGTCACACAAAAGTGCCTTGTATTTACTACCCAGGGTCTTCCTATCAGGGAGGCTATTTTCTTGACGTTGTGTCCCGATGCAGCTCAGACGCAGCCGCCTGTTCCTTTTTGCATGCGCCGCGGCCGGTGAGTCGAGAAGTTGGTGGGAAGCCCTCCCCCCCCTTCCTCCCTCCCTCCCTCCTCTAGGCTCTACCCCACACACATGCACGCACACGAGCTGACTGGTAGGTAATTTGCCGTGCGTGGTGGCGGCTGGATTCATTGACGCTTCCGTAAAATGCATTTGAATTAATATCCGTACCTGTGTGTGTGTGTGTGTGTGTGTGTGTGTGTGTGTGCAAATGTGACACACGCATTGTCTAGAAGCTCAGCAAAGTCTGTCGAAATCGAGGAGCAACTGAGAGAGAGGCAGATAGAGGAGGAGGAGGAGGCGGAGGAGAGAGACGAGAAGAGACAAGAGCCAAAGCCGCGGTCAAGGGAGCAAGAAGCTTATAAATAGAGACAGGCCACCCTGACTCCATTCTTGCCCCGATCAGGCAAGAACAGCCCGCCAATATTCTGCGCAGGGTCCGTGAAATTGTCTTGGCAATTCCAAATTGCGCGGGGGGGGAAAAAGGTTCGGTAGGTACAAAGAGGTTCTTAGTGCGACACGTGCCTCCGCCGCGGCGGGCCGAACGCCGGCGACCGGAGCCGGCATCGGAGTCGAAGTCGTCCATTTCGGGCTCATGTCGGCTTGATGAATGGGGCGCTTCGCACCTCGACGCCCCGAGCCTCGGCAGCGCAAAGCGAGAGCCCGGCTTGGCTGTGGCACGTACCTACACAATACCTTTGTCGTCCATGGGCAAGTAGGAGGATGCCCCGATGCCAAGCCTTGTTGCTGTCCTCCCACCCTCGTCTCATCGGTGTCGACGACTGGCTGATGATGTTGGCAGAGACCATCTCGACGTGTTTTTACAACATACTACATACATGCTGTCTCCCTCTTTATCCACGTGCCCGCCTACCTAGCTTCCTTCTGCAACCACCGCCAAACTGTCTAGGATCTAGGACTGCAGGTGGCCTCAGCGACCGACGTTGAAAAAAGAAGAAGAAAAGAAAAGAAATTTTTTTTTGAGCCTTCTAGAACAGCAGCCATATCCATCGCTCGGACGGTTCCCTCGATCTGATGAGTCGCGGAATCCCTTTTTCGAGAGGTGTGTGTGTGTGTGTATGTGTGTGTGTGTGTGTGTGTGTGTGTGTGTGTGTGTGTGTGTGTGTGTGTGTGTGTGTGTGTGTGTGTGTGTGTGTGTGTGTGTGTGTGTGTGTGTATGTGCGTACTCTAGTCGGGAGTATGGCCGGGCTGCTACCGCATCCCATCCCTAGCGGCAGAAGGGACCGCTATGGGTGGGTGTGGGTGCCTGG
>LKCN02000014.1:469866-482627 GCA_001633055.2 Ophiocordyceps polyrhachis-furcata BCC 54312 | reverse complement strand
ATGAAGCTTCGCGCTCGGCTCGTCAGCGATTCGAGGTGGGCCGGTGGAGGCGTGGCGTCGAAATAGGCCGCCTCCGAGGCTGAAGCGTCCATGGCGGGAAGAGGCTGTGTGTGTGTGTGTGTGTGTGTGTGTGTGAGAGAGAGAGAGAGAGAGAGAGAGAGAGAGCGCAAAGTTGTGTGGGAAGAGAGGAGGGGAAGGAGAAGGAGGAGGGATTGAAGCCATGGCCAGCCTATAGTATCGGTAGGTAGGTAGGTATGTATGTATGTATGTATGTATGTATGTACGCGTGCTCACGACTACGGAGCAGCTCCCATCCCGGCCAAACACTGTTTCGTTTCTCCTTCTCGTGGTTGTTGTTGTTGTTGTTGTTGTTGTTCTTCTTGCTTCTTGCTTCTTCTTCTTCTTCTTCTTCTTCTTCTCTGATGAATCATTTCTACCACCTACTTACCTACCTACCTACCTATGCATGTACATACATACCAACTACCTACATACATACATACACACATGTCTATTCATCTCTAGATAAGATGCCCCCGTCATTCTCCATCTCGAAAAAACAAGAGAGGAGACAAAAAGAAACACAGACAAAGGGCGAGACAGAAGAGAGAGGAAACCAGCAAATCGAACAAAACCAAATCCCCTCATTTGCCCAGCCGCCACGCCCGCAGCGGCAACGCCTGCAGATGCATCACCTTGGGCCGTATATACCAGAAAAAGGTCACGACTCCAAAGGCCACGCACAACACGTTGACGGCGTGGTAGCCGTCCCGCAGCACCTCGCACCGCCCCCCCGCCTTCTCGCATTGCTCCTTGGCCGCCTGGACTGCGCAGGAAAAGGGCTCCGTCTCGGCCCCCTTGGCCGGATGGCACGTAGCCTCCGTAAGCGCGTCGACGAGCCGCAGCACAAAGTAGCGAGGGAACGTCCCGCCCAGGTTGGAGACCCTGTCCGCCCGTCCCCCGTCAGCTTGGAAGCGCAAAAAGAGAGGGAGGGAGACGAGAGGGGGAAAAAAAACTCACGTCGCCAGCAGCGTCATGTACGTGCCCCCGATCACCGGGTCCGACACCTTGGCGTGGAAAGCCGAAATGGCGACAAACATGACCGTGTTGGTAAACGTCGACAGCACGTGCTCCCCAATCACCAGCAGCAGGTAGCCCGTCGTCACGCCGTCGCGAGGAAACACCATGACGGTAAACTGCGCCAGCACCGCCGCCGCCAGCCTCCCGACGAAGCCCCAACACCACAGTCGCATCGGCGTGTACCGCTGCGACCACATGCCGGCGTAGTAGCCGAGCCCAATCTCAAAGGGAAAGTCGATGAGCACCGTCAACGCCATGTTGTCCTTGCCGAAGCCCTTGTCCAGCAGCTTGAGGTTCGTCACCCCGTCGTTGGCCTGGAAGCCCAGCTTGGCGATCAGGTGGACGATGATGATGGCCTGCACGTTGCGCAGCTTCAGGATCCCCCACATCGTGCGGTAGACCTCCCACACGCCGTCCTCGTTGTGAGACCGCTCCTCGCGCTTCAGCAGCGCCAGACCGATGGTGACGATTATGTACGCCCAGCCCCAGAGCTTCAGGTAGCCCCCCAGCGAAACGAGGCCGGCCTCCGACGGCACCGTCCGCAGCCACTTGTTGGCAAAGTCGCTCGCGTTGAGGGCCAGGAAGACGGTAAAGGACAGGAAGTGGCCCGCCGTCAGGCCCACCGTCTGCGCCGTCGACGCGTACGACACGTTGGCCGGCGTCAGCAGCGTCAGCGCCCAGCCGTCGACGGCGATGTCCTGCGTCGCGCACATGAGCACGAGGAAGAACCACCACAGCATGAAGCCCCAGACCGTCGGCCCGCCCGGCCGTCCCATCGTCTGCATCATGTCCTCGACGCGCGACCCGAGCCACAGCATGCCCAGACCGGAGAGGAATTGAATCGGCACGATCCACGTTTTGCGCCGCCCCATCCTCCGGCTCCATACCGCGTCCACGAACGGGCTCCATAACAGCTTCAGCGAGTAAGGGTAGGATGCGAGGCTAAACGTGCCGATCTCGCCGTACGACAGGTGATTCTTGAGCAAGAACGGCACCGACCCCATGGCGAGGCCCATCGGGATGCCCTGCAAGAAGTACAGAAGGACCAAGAGCAGAAAGTTGCGCTGGTCTTGCCGCGGCAGCTCGAGAAATCCACGGCTACCGTGTCCGGCCGGCGTCGGTACCGGCACCGGTTCGTCGAGCGAGAAGCCGTCGCGTGACATGACGTTGAGTGCCATGTTGCCCGTCTTGGGGCTCCCTCCCTTGCGCCGCATTTCGAAGCCGCTGTGCATCTTGCCGTTCGCATTATCCGCCTCGGCCGACAGGCTCTGCGTGGGCTCTGTCGATTGCGGCCGTCTGGCTCGAGCACTCATGTGAGAGAGACTAAGAAGATCTTGGATTGTATTCACAGTTTTTTTTTTCTTGTTGTCGCAGCTGTGTATGTACACACACGGGTTGCGTTGGGTGTGCGCCGGTATGCGTGCCGTGCGCCTTAGTCTCCCTGCACGTCAGTTCCTACCGCAGAACGGTATCGAGGATCTTGGGGTTATGTCGTCACCCGAAACGCTACCGTGGCCTGAAGCCAATTTCGCTTTCCTTTTCTTTCCTTGTTTCTTTTTTTTTTTCGATCTTCCCTTTCGACCCTTTTCTTTCCTCGGTCTTTTCTTTCCAGAGCTTTTTCCAACGGAGTTCAAAGACGGGCGGCAAAAGAGGAAGGTTTTCAACAAAGATGTGAAGATGTGGGAAATAAGAGACGAAAGTAACTCGTCCACAGGGAGAAGAACCCAAACGAAGCCGGGGGACAAGGTTGAAGGGGAAAAAGAGAGGCCAGCAGTTTAAGTTGCTAGGGGGCTCTACCTTTTGATAGTTGGTAGTCGCGTGTCAGGAACCTGCTTAGTCACAGCGCTAAACCGCTGGTGCTACCGTTGGTCTCGTTGGTGAGGAGGAAAAAAAAAAAGGGCGCCCGGATCTTATCCGATGCGACGACGTCGCGACGCTCCTCCATCGACGCCGCAAACCCACAGCATCTGATAGTGATGGAGGCAGACTCTGCTCTCGCGGACGCAGTGCCGCTTGAACAAGAGCTACAAGATCTCCGCAATCAAGGTAAGCCAAAAAAAAATGATACGCTTCTCTCTCTCTCTCTCTCTACTAAACCGCTTCTAGCCATCGCCCTCCGCAAAGAACTCCAGATCCAATGCTCGACAATCTTGGCCTCGTCCATGGGCATCCGCGCCGCCGCCGCCGCCTCCTCCTCCTCCTCCTCATCATCATCAGCCTCAACCGACCTCGCCACCCGCGCTTCCCACCAACGAGCCTACATGCAAAGAAGCAACTACCGCGCCAGCGCCCCCGTAACAGCCTTCAAAGTCCAAGACCCAGACCCCTGCGCGGTGGACGGCGGCAAAGTCTTAGGCTTGCGTTTCGAAGCAATGTCCCGAGGACAGTTCCACAGGCCGTACTACGTCATGCTGAACAGACCGTACGACCATTCGCCGCGACACTTGAAGCTGCATCGTCATACGCTGCCGCCCACCGTGGCCGTCAACGCCCTGGCTGCGAGATATCTTCCACATCCGTCCGGGGGGCAGCAGCAGCATCTGGAGCGCTTTGTCGCCGAGCTGAGGAGAGACATCGTCCGTTATCATAATCGGATGGGCGTCGCCGCTGATTTGCGTCGGAAGCTCGGTCTACATCATCGCCGTGCATCTTCGGCCAACCATTCTGTCGTCGAGGTCGTCATTGCAGACATCGAAGCTAAGCACGTTAAGATCGGCTGGGCTGATGGCCGCTCTGGCCGGCTTGTGCTGGATCATGATGGCTGCGTGCGGAATCTGGTTGTCTTTGATCATCAAGGTCGCGATTGGGACACTGCCGTCCAACTGATGGGCTCAGGCAAAGATGGCCTGCAGGACCTTGCTGCTAGACTTCAGCCACGAGACGTTGATCGGCCAGGCAAAAGGCATAGCGCCTGAGTCCGTCACAAAGCATCACATCTGCGACTCCGCAGCGCAATCACGGCAAGATGAAAAAAAAAAAAAAGAACCAAGAAGAGGCTGTTTTTAGCTTCACTCATGTATTATGTATCTGAGCGGACGTGTGTGAGAGAAAAAAAAAAGGGGTTTTCGATACAGAGTCCCGACATCCATGTGCAGTTCCTTCTCCTATCGACAAAGACGAGTTCGCCTCGCCTGGCACACAATGTACAGCCTGAAAATAAGTGACTTTTCCCCCCTGAGGAGGAAGAAAATACAGAGGGAACATGCTGTAATGCCATCCCGTAAAAAAAGAGTCATCAAGAAACAAAAGAGCCATCCGAGTCCGAAAAAAAAGGGGGGAATCAAAAGAATTCCAGGGGAACCGCACCCTACAAGAGGAGAGCAGCGGCAATGACCACAACGGCGGCGAGACCGACGTTGCGGCTGTTGGCCGAGGCACCAGCCATGACGACCGGAGCGGTCGTGTTGTAGTTGGGGCGGGGCGCATAGCCGGGGGCGGTGCCCATGGGGGCGGCATAGGGGACGACCGGGGCCGGGGCCGGGGCGGGGACCGCGCTAGGGGCGTAGGTCGGGTAGGGGGCCGGGGCCGGGGCCGGGGCGACAACCTCCTGGCTAGGCGCGGCGGCCTGGTAAGCCGACGTGGGCGCGTAGACGGGCGTGGGCGTGTAGATGGACGTCTGGACCTCGACCGTCTGGGCTGGGGCCTGGGGCTGCTCGTAGGGGGTGGCGGTGACGACGGCCGTGTTGGCGACGGGCACGGGGCAGACGGTGGTGGTGGCCGGCACGGCGTAGGTGGTCTGGACGTTGTTGATCGTCGTCACTACCTGGGTGGCCGTGACGGTGCTGGTGGTCCAGCTGTGAGGAGCGTGGTCCTCGCAGTGGCAAGGGTGGACGTAGTGCCAGCCCTTCTCTCCGTGGTTGTCGCAGCCGTCGATGGTGACGTCGTGGGGAGGATGCCACATGTCGGTGCAGTCGGCAGGGGGGCCATGCGTGGGGCAGTCGGCCTTGTCCATGTGGATGCCCTCGGGGATCTTGACATTGAGGCAGATCTTGGCCTTGATGCCCAACACATCAACAGTAGTGTCGAGGCCGAGGTCCAGAAGAGGCGAGCGAGGCACGATGGCGGCAGAGGCCACGGCAGCGGCAGAGGCAACGGCGACGATGGAGGACTTCATGGTGACTGATTTGCCTTGGTGAAAACCGGAAGAGAAGCGAAAGACCACAAAGACGATTTTTGTTTCTCAAACGAGTGGACGGGTAGACAACTCTAAAGCCCCAAAAAGAAAACGAGTGTGAAGAAGAAGGCGAAGTGTATGCTGTAACCTGCTTGTGCTGATGGAGGAGAGGAAAGTGTTGGTTCCTTGACGGGGAGCATCATGACGTTAAATATCCTGCTTCGGCGCCTCTTCCTCCCCCCTCCTTTCCCCTATTACTCCCCTTCCAACGGCTGCCCAACAAGTTGACACACCCTTAGCGAGGCCCGAGTCCAGGGATGGTTAATGGCGGACAAACTTGAACCCGCCCTTGATTCCACCTGACAATGTCGTTGAACCTCTAAATGTCTGATGCTGATAATAGGAGAGGCCGTGCGCATCACGTACACTCGTCGATACCGACTAAAGCCCGTCATCAGTGCCCTTCAAGGGAAGAAAGAGTTGGTCTCCTGCGCTAGACGATGCGCTTGCTTTCGTCCTGTAACTTGGATGTGGATGATGGTCGGTTGTGTGTAAAGACGGCTCGTCAAAGGCTCGAAGCGTTCAGCAGCATCATGTCTTTGTTCTCATCATCAGTTTCACTCTGTTGTGTCTCTTTATTTCTCGGTTTGTCTCCTCACACGGCTTCACACAGCCGACCAAAGGGATGGATGGATGCTGTGCCCCTTCGAGACAACTTTGTCTAGCGGATGCAGGGAGGCCATCCATCATTTTTCTTTTACATAGGTAGGTAGGTAGGTAGACGTGGGTCGGAGAAAAAAAAGGAAACAGCACGTTCGTCTGAGACGAGGGTGAATGAATAGAAAGGAAGAAGGGGGTTCAAGGGCGAGCGAGTGTGTCTGCTTCACGAACCACTGGGGACGTTTATTTTGGACACAGGTAAGACGCCCTTGGGGATGGGAAACATTGGCAATTCCAACGTCGAAAAAAAAGCCGTCTCACCGTTGGAAATTTTCTTCTCTTCTTTTTCCCTGTCTTCGCCAAAGTGGTTCGGCTTCACCAATCCAGGGACGGCATGGCACCAGAAGGGGGGGCAGAAGAGGAGACGAACGCTTCGACGCTTAGCCGGCCCGTCTCATGACCGACGACGGCCTGGTCTATAGTCCAGCGCGCCAGCTGCTGATCAACAAGCCTTTTCCACTTCTCAACCAAAGGGTGGGCATCGGCCACGTTGAGCCCATCTTCCACGTGGAATCTGTGCTCGCCATCCGGCGAAAAATACGATGAGGAGAAGATGACGCTCGTGCTGAGCTCCTTCCGTGCCGCTGCTAGCAATTGCTCTGCTTCACCGTCCGCCCGGACGGCTTCGTGTATAGCCTCGAGCAGGCCCAAGATCCGACCAGCTCGCACGCCCAAGGCGGCACCTAGACTGAAACCCTCGTCGAAGCCGGCCTGAATGGTTGACTGCTTGGCGACCGCCAGGGCCTCGCGATAACCCGCCGTCGTGTGCTCCGTCTGGAGTCGCCGAATATCAGACGGGTGAGCCGCCGGCGCCTCACCGAAGACGTCGTCGAGTTCTGGTGCCATGTGCGAGCTTCAATGGACAGACAGAGGCAAGGCTGACTCAGAGGCTCAGAGCACAGGGTTTTTAGCCGGGCTCCGCCGCATTGTCTTACATAATAATGTAATGCTCGCCCTACCCTCCGTCCCTCCTCTTATCCTCCCTCCCTCTGTTGCCGTCTTACAACGTCTCTTTGATCCTTGCTCCGTGGCTCTGTCTTAGACGTTCTTCTTTAGACATCCTTTTTTTGGTCTTGATGACAAAATCAAAATCATACATCGTCGATGGTTGATGGGTTCTTGGTGTCTCCGTCACGTGATGCCCAACACGGGGCATCATGCAACCTCGACATGCAGTGCTGCACGTTTGTACGACCTCGGCTCGGTTGAGACAGTGAAGGAGAATCTCATTCTCGTTGGCCTGATGCTTCCCCTCTCCGTCAGCACACTCCCCCTCACCTCTCCATCTACCTATCCCAAGAGCCGAGTTGCGCTGATCGTACATGGTCATGGCAGAACGAAGCTTCCAAGGCAAAGTCTCCATCGTCACCGGCGGAGCCTCCGGCTTCGGCAAAGCCATCGCGGAGAAGCTCTGCCTTCAGGGCGGCAAGGTCGTCATCGCCGATGTGGCCGAGGAATACGGGATTTCTGTCGCCAAGCAGCTCGACTGTGTCTTCGTCAAGGCCGATGTGACCTCTCGCTCTGACTGGGAACGCATCTTGTCCAAGACAATCGAGGCATACGGCCAAGTCGATGTCATCGTCAACAACGCCGGATGGGCCTACTTGGCCAAGCCATCCGAGCAGGTGTCCGAGGCTGACTTTGACATGGTCTTCAACGTCAATGTCAAATCCGTCTTCATGTCGACCGCCGTCCTGATGCCATACTTGATCAAAGAGGGCCGCAAGGCCTGCTTCGTCCAAGTGGCCAGCACTGGCGGCGTCCGTCCGAGGCCGAGACTGACATGGTACAATGCGACCAAGGGAGCCGTCATCACAATCACCAAGTCGCTAGCAGCTGAATATGCCTCTCACGGCATCCGCTTTAACGCCGTATCTCCGGCAGTGTCCGGGTCTACGCGTTTGTACGTTGTCATCGTTTTATGTGGCAACGACGCTGACTTTTTTTTTTTTTTTTCTCTGTACTATTCGATGGCGTCAGGACACCCATGTTCCTTGGTGAAAAGGCTGATATAGCCCCGTTGGTCGCCACCGTACCTCTCGGTAGGGCGTGCGAGCCGTCAGATGTGGCCAATGCCGTGTCTTACCTCGCCAGCGACGAGGCATCCTTCATCACGGGCGTTAATCTCGAGGTGGATGGTGGCCGCTGTGTCTGATTGCTTTGCGTCGCGGGTCTGTGGGTGACAAAGAGATGACTGACGACGACGACGGTGACGGTGACGGTGACGACGATGGTTGATGCCTTAAACCCACATCGAGATACTGTGTAATTCGCAGCATGATGCTGAACGACGTGATGCTCCCCCAACATATGCAGCTTATGCTTGACCAACCAACACCTTTCATCTATCTGCAGGGCATGTAAACAGACCTTGGGGAAGACGATTACACAAGCCATGTCACATCGTCGTATGGTGGCATCGCGATCAGCTGCAGTCATCACCACACTGGTTCCCCGCTCTTCGCATGTATGTATCTATGTGTGCGAGTATCCGTAAATACGCGCATGTGGCCGAAGGCATACCTACCTACCTACCTACCTACTTATATCGGTAGGTAACTACCTAGGGAGGCACCGCTGCTCGGCTTGTTTTCCCATCCCATCTGACAAGCAACTAGCAAACAGACGAGGAAGAAGAACAGACCACGCAACCATGAGTCCTCCGTTCAAGCTCAACGACAGCAGCCTCCTCCGCTTCGACTGCCACGTCGACGGCAACTGGGTAGCGGCCCAGTCCGGTCAGCGCTTCACCCTCATCGACCCGGGCTCCGGCTCGAGCTGGGGGGAGTGCGCGGTCGCGGGCGAAGCCGAGGTTGACGCGGCGGTGCAGGCGGCGCAGAGGGCCTTTGGAGAATACCGCTCCTGGACGCCGAGGCAACGCGCCGAGGCTCTGCTCCGTTGGCACGGGCTCTTGCAGGCGGCGCGCGACGACCTGGCGACGATGCTGGTTCACGAGACGGGCAAGCCGCTCAAGGAGGCGCACGGCGAGATCGACTACGCTCTACCCTTCGTTTCCTGGGCAGCGGGTGAGACGGAGCGGGTGCACGGCAGGTGGCAGACGCCCTCTTCCGGACCGGGCCGTAGAGCCATGACGATCAAGCAGCCCATGGGCGTGGCCGTCGCCCTGGTGCCGTGGAACTTCCCCATCGTGCTCTGCCTGCGCAAGATGAGCACCGCGTTGGCGGCCGGGTGCTCGCTTGTGCTTAAGCCGTCGCCCGAGACGCCGGTGACGGCCCTGGCGGCGGCCAAGCTCGTCATCGAGGCCGGCTTCCCGCCGGGCCTGGTCAACGTGCTACCGACCAGCCTCGAAGGCACGCCGATAGTCGCCGAGGCGCTCTGCCGGCACCCGCTGGTGCGCATCGTGTCGTTTACCGGCAGTACGCGCGTCGGCCGCATCATCGCCAGGTTCTGCGGCGAGGAGCTCAAGCGGTCGACGCTCGAGCTCGGCGGCAACTGCCCCTTTATCGTCTTCGACGACGCCGACGTCGACAGGACGGTAGAACAGCTCATGGGCCTCAAGTGGCGGCACGCCGGCCAGGTGTGCATCTCCGCCAACCGCGTCTACGTTCAGCGCGGTGTTCACGACCGGCTCGTCCAAGAACTGGTTGCCCGCGCCTCTAAACTTTCCGTCGGCCACGGCATGAAGGAAGGCGTCACCATGGGGTCTCTGACGACGGATCGTGGGCTGGATAAGGCTGAGGAGCTGGCCAAGGACGCGCGGGAAAAGGGCGCTCGCTTCGTCCTTGGTTCGGGCGAGCGCGTCTCTGGCGGCGGCTACTTTATGAAGCCGACCATCGTCACGGGCCTGACGCCGGACATGGGCATGAGCCGAGAGGAGATCTTTGCGCCGATGCTGGGCGTGGCCATCTTTGACGACGAGGACGAGGTGGTGAAGCTCGCCAACGATACGAGCATGGGCCTGGCCAGCTACGTCTTTACCCAGGACGTTGACCGGCTCTTCCGCATGTTTGAGAAGCTCGAGGCGGGCGTGGTTGGTCTGGTGCGTTGAACCCCTTTTTCCCCTCTCCCCCCTTTCCACCTCCTTTTCCCTTTTCTCTATCCTCTCCAATTTCCCCCCCCCCCCCCCCCCGCCTTTTTTTTTTTTTTTCTTTCTTTCTTTCTTTCTCTCGCTGACAGACAAGAAAAGAATACGGGCAACTCGTCGTCGACGGAAATTCCCTTTGGCGGCATCAAGGCCAGTGGTTGGGGCAAGGAGGGCGGCATGGACCTAGGTTTGGACGAGTATATGTGGACCAAGAGCGGAACCCTGTCTGTCAAGAGTCATTGGTGATGCGGTGAGGCTCTGAGCACCAAGCGTCATCGTTTGTTACAAACGCCGACATACTTAGGTACGGATACATACGGGCGTAACCCGTGTAGGTAGTTTCTTTTTCCTCATTCCTTTTTTAGCCTCCCTTCCCCTTCCCTCTCCCCTCCCCCCCCCCCCCCCCGGTCGTTTCGCCCAACACGGAGCCAGTGAGGATAGAGATGAGTACCGAAGCTGCGGCACCAGCTGCATCGGAGCAGTCCCAGCGGTAGGGTTGAGCGACTTGATTGTTGTCTCTGCTGCAAGATGCAGGCTGTCGTCCGTTGTTTTGGGTGTGATTATGGGTGCCTGCATCTTCCCGTGAAGCAACAACAAGGAAACAGTTTGCGAGCAATCAATGGTCAAGCCAACGGCGCCTCTACGGCCGAGCCGCATCGCGGGTACATCTGGCCGGGGAGACCCGGAAGTAGGTGGCGTATTCGTCTTCTCTTGCTTCTTTTTTATTCCTTTTTTTTCCCTTGTCTCTCTCCCCGAGCCCCCTGGCGACCATGTACAGACGGTTGGGAGGACGCCCATTCGTTGGGGCTGCCGGCTGTCGGTCCCCTGTTTGAACGGTGTGTGTGTGTGTGTGTGTGTGTGTAAAGGATCCGGATTCCTGGGTCGAATATACATATGTATATACAGGGTGTTGGGGGTAAAACACGTCGTCGTCGTCGTCTTCATCGTCGTCGTCGTCGTCTTCGTCGTCAACAACAGCCTCGTTTGACCGGGACCGTGTCCCTCCCCCGGGCCGTGTGACGACAAGAAAAAAAAAAAAAAAGGTCCGTTTGCCTCGTGGCTGCGGCATCAGCCTATTCCGGCCATTGCCCCCCTCCTTCGCTTCTCTGACCTGACCGTGATCCCGTCGAGTCGGAACGGACACGATGATCCGCTGTCGATGGACAAACACGACATCCCTGTCGAGAGCTGGAAAAAGAACGAGGTTACATGTCTGATGGAATGTATCAGGGGCCCGTGGCTAGGTAGGTCGAACATTCGGTACCTGGAATGAGATTGAGCAAAAGGACTGCCACGCGAGCTTTCTCTCCTTTACCCACCCCCCTACCAGGCAGATACGCTCTTGGGACGGACAGACCTTACGCAGCAGCAGGGATCGCTGGGGAGGGAAGAAAAAATAATCCTAGACATCCGCCGATTGCTGTCGTTGAGCAAATGCTTCTTATAGCTCGCTGCTCCCTCAGCTCGCTCTTCTTTTTTTTTTCTTCATCAGCATCATCTCTTCATCTTCTTCTTCTCTCTGCACAGAACTCGACTCTCTTCGTCTCACCTCTTCTTAAACTCGACTCTCTCTTTCGGCCGAACGAGAGTCTTGTTCAAACTACGATCGCCCACACATCACCATCATCATCTATACCATCATGTCTCGCGGGCCGTATGACGTTACGGGCGTTGTCAAGAAGCCCAACGCCCCCAACCCGCCAAAGCCGTCCCGGAAGAGCTGAGGGTAAGAGAAGAACAGAAAACTGAGCCATTCCATTGCTGAGCATCTACCACAGACAAGTTGTTATTGCTGTTGTTGTTTTTTTACACAGGCGTTAGGGCAAGATATGCCTGTTCTATCTGCTCATGTTTTTTTTTTCTCTTTCTTTTCTTCTTTCTTTACTTCCTGGTTCCTGGACAATCGGGCCAAAGCAAAACAGAAGCAATGAAAAAAATTATAGACGATGGAGAGGGAGGGGGGATCAAAAGGAAGGACGGGGAGAAAAGGGGTAAGATGGATAGAGACGGTCTGACGGCAGAGAAGAAAAG
The DNA here is from genome assembly GCA_001633055.2 of Ophiocordyceps polyrhachis-furcata BCC 54312. Lineage (NCBI taxonomy): Eukaryota > Fungi > Ascomycota > Sordariomycetes > Hypocreales > Ophiocordycipitaceae > Ophiocordyceps > Ophiocordyceps polyrhachis-furcata. The sequence continues at coordinate 470,637 of LKCN02000014.1, read as the reverse complement.
AAAAAGAGGCGGCCAGCAATGGCAGGAAAAAAGAGGGTGAGTGAGTGAGTGAGTGAGAGAAAGGGAGGGAGAGAGAGGTAGATAGATAGACTGAATGGTACAGGGCGCGGCAACGCATAGCATCATACTACTCTCTCAGTAACTCGTTTCTGAGCAATTGTGGTTTTTGGAATGTAGATTTTTTTTCATATCATACTGATTTCAGTGATTTGTACAATGCATGTAATGGATTAGTTGTCCGTCTGTGTGAGTGTGTGTGTGTGTGTGTGTGTGTGCGTGTGCGTATGTGTGTGTGCGCGTGTGTGCGCGTGTGTGCGCGCGTGCTTCACGAAGCATCATCTCCCTCCCTATATTCCATCAGTCGTTAAATCCGCCCGCGGCTGGCTCGGCTCGGTTCCGAAAATGAAAAGGCTTCAGGCGAGCATCCTATTACATATATGCTACTATACCTACCTACCTATGTATGTACATGCATATATATACATAGGTAGGTAGGTATGTATGTATTCTATGGGCTGTCTCGCGGACCATCCGAGCAAGGCCCCCTTCCCCGTCCCCGTCCCCCGTCCCCCGTCCCATGTTTCGAAGCAACCTCTCTCTCTCTCTCTCTGGCTCTCCCTCTCCCTCTCTTTTGCCTGCTCCGCCACGTGCTGAGACATAGGAGCACAGCAGGGCTACCAATTAACGGGCCTCTATTATCATCACTCCTCGTCAGCCAATCGACGGCTCGTGCGTGCCTCAACGTGGAACGTGCCCAAATAGGCATCGAGA
>LKCN02000014.1:454484-469186 GCA_001633055.2 Ophiocordyceps polyrhachis-furcata BCC 54312 | reverse complement strand
CCCCCCCCGGCGGTGCGGAGCATGCCAAGCAAAGCAAGTTCCCCACTGATGCTCTCCACCAAAGATCTCCTTCACCTTCATACTGCCGCTCTTCCCCAGGCTCCTCGAGTTCTATCGCGACCGAGAAGCCCCATCCCTGCGAGAAGCCGGCCCGCCGACGTTACTTCAGCGCCTCCTCGTCGGCCTCAACAGCTACAAGGCCGCCTTCTCCCGCCCCATCGATTCGCGCCATGACATCGTCCTGCTGGGCGGCGCCCTGGGCTCGCTCTTCTCGTGCGCCACGCGAACCACCCGTTACCACGCGTCCATCGACTTGCTGACGCGCCCCCAACCAGCCTGCTACAAGCCATAGCCTCACCCGTCATCGGCCGCTTGTCCGACCGACGTGGCCGCCGCGCCGCACTTCTAGCCTCCATGTGTGGCAACATCCTCTCCGTCCTACTGTGGCTTGCCGCCGTTGACTTCCGCACCTTTGTGGCCAGCCGCGTCGTCGGCGGCCTTTCCGAGGGCAATGTCCAGCTTGCCAATGCCATTGCCAGCGACATCTCCGACGACGCCTCGCGCGGCTCTACCATGGCCATCATTGGCGCCTGCTTTTGCGTCGCATTCACCTTTGGCCCGGCCCTGGGCGCCTGGCTTAGCAACATAGCCATCTTCTCCGCGAACCCGTTCGCCATGGCGGCCGGCTTCAGCCTGTTCCTCGTCCTGGTCGAGACCATCTACCTCTACCGCTGTCTTCCCGAGACGCTCCCAGCCTTGACGCGGCCTGAACGTCGCGCCCAAAAGGCCGAAGCCGTGGTCAAGCGCCAGGTGGAAAGGACAAACTCACCCTCAGTGCTCTATGCCGTCAACTTCTTCTTCCTGCTCTTCTTTTCCGGCATGGAGAGTTCGCTGTCCTTTATGACCTACGATCTCTTCGCCTTTACGTCGGCTAAAAATGGTAGGCTGCTGGGCTTCATCGGCCTGGTGGCATCCATCCTCCAGGGCGGCGTGACGCGGAGAATGCCGCCCCTCCAGTCCATTCGCGTCGGCCTCTTGGCCTGCCTCGCGTCCTTTGTCCTGCTGGGAAGGATCGACACCATAGGCGGTTTGTACGCGGCAGCCACCTGTCTTGCCACGACTTCGGCAACGGTCGTCACCGGCCTGAACGCGCTCAGCAGCTTCGACGCGAGTGAGGACGAGCGCGGGAGCAAGCTGGGCGTCTTGCGGAGCTGGGGCCAGCTCGGTCGCGGGCTGGGCCCTATCCTATTCACCAGCATGTACTGGTGGGCGGGACGAGCTTACGCATACAACGTTGGCGCAACGGGCATCCTCATGGTGGCAGCGGCCGCCATGGTGGGACTGAAGACGCCTCGTACGCAGAGGATAAAGTAAACCGCGAACCTGTACGATGGGAACGAGACAAACGAGAGCGAGCATTCGAGAGCGCGATAGAATACCAGGCTGGTGAATCATGTACATACATACAAATACATACATACATACACATGTAAGTATAGGACAGGTCATGCAGGGAAGAGGGGAGGGAGCAAAGGGATTTAAAGGGGGTTAAGTTGTACATATGTATGTAAGGACAAATAGCCTTCCCCCACAATACCAAGCCGCATTCGAATTTGCATCGAGATCCAACTGACTGCCTTGTACATACTAGTATGCTAGAGGTAGGAAGTCCTATGGCTCTAGGCGGGTTTCTTGGCCATGAATCTGACAGTTTGGAGACCGGGAATTGTCGTGAGTCGACAGCGATCCTTGGAATGGGAGAGGAGGATCGCACACTGCATCGTGCGTGGTGTTGATCTTATGGGATGAGCTGCCCAATCGTTTCATGATGCAAAACATATGTATCCGTATGGTGTTGATGAATTGGGAGCGTGGCATAGCGCTCTCACCCACCTGTCAATCCTATACGTCGACATGTGTAACGACATCCGCGTGGGGCCAGTCCGTTGCAGAGGCGACACCGCATAATAAACAAAGCCTCAGCATAGGTCAATGGCCATGGAGGGTCATTAGTCGACAAGCACAATCAATTTTGGTTTGACGGGATGAAGGAAAGGAGCCGCATCGTTGAGGAGAAAAGGCGTGTGTTTGTTATATTGCCATGCAAGTGCGCAGCGGAAAGGAAAAGGCTCCACCCCCTCCCTGGGCTGAGACACGGGCAGCAAAGCAGCTGCCCTTGTGTCATGCCGCATGCGCGTCTGTCGATGCTCCTCGCGTGTCGTTTGGGCCTCGAGGGTTGGGCATGACGATCGGGCCAGATTCTCCCTGTGTACTTTCTTTTTTTTTTGGTCTTCCTTTTTCTTAATGTGGCGATGGATCGGGTGTGCTTGTACCGGCTAACAGCGCCCATGTATCGTCAAGTCATGAAACTCAAAAAGCCTCCACCTGTAATGCAAGGTATGTATGTATGATGACTCTTAGCTGGGGGCCAGCCTACTACTACCTCAGACCTGGCACCTAGGTAGGCACCTAGGTATGTACATATGTATGTATGTAGATTGTATCCGAGGAAAGCCATCCATCTGACCGTTTGCGAGTAATAATTGTTGATGGTGACTCACTCGCAAGAGTCACTTCGATTGTTCAGATGAATACTCGGCAGGATGTTGGGTCGCTCCGACGGGTGTTTGCCGTCACCCTTGAGAGAGATAGAGTCATAGAGCAAGCAGCACAAGCCCCTCAAATCAAGCTTACTAATAAAAAAAACTTCGACCCTGTTAGGGCTGCCCCTCCCACACAAAAAAAAAAGGTGAAAAGAAAAATTGCCCCTCTTGGTTGCCCCGCACCTGACAAGCCCGCCCACCTTTAAAAGTCTCCTCCGCCCACCGCCAGCTTGCGAATTTTTCTCCCTTTCTGCTCTTCGTCTCGCATACCCGGTTCAAGCATCCGACCTGCGGTTTTTGTGAGTATCCCTCTATCCCTCCCGTCGGTCCTCATCGATGAGCATCGTCGTCGTCACCCATCCTTCTTCTCCTCGCTCTCTTCGCTGTCGGCCCCAGTTGACTGACCCAAAGCGCATCAGCTCACCTCCCGACAATCAAATCCACTTCACACACGTTCCGTACCTTCGTCCACCGTCAAAATGGGGTGCGTTGTTCTCGCAGAGCCTTTACTGTAGCCCTTTCGATACTGACTTCTTCTGCAGTAAGGACGACAAGACTCACATCAACGTGGTCGTTATCGTAAGTTTGCCACTTCTCGTGCCCCGCTCCTCGTTTCGCCTACTGACTTTTCTCCTAGGGGTGCGCCAAAATCCCTACTCGCCTATCACCTGCCGTCATCCCAAACTGACAACTTTTTTAAGCCACGTCGACTCCGGCAAGTCGACCACCGTGAGTTTTCCCCGTCTCCGAGTCGGCCGTCACATCTGGTTGTCGTTACCCCGCTCGCCTTGTCGCCACGGCGGCCCGGGTCTGCGGGCGAGTTTCCACTCTATACTGACATTTTAACAGACCGGTCACTTGATTTACCAGTGCGGTGGTATCGACAAGCGTACCATTGAGAAGTTCGAGAAGGTATTTTTTACAATTATTTTCCCTATCTTTAATCCTTTCGCATCAAATCCGAGTCTCCCGCATCAACTGCTGCGTTACCTGCATGGTGCCTCCATTATTACCCCTCCCTGCGCCAGAAACTGAAAACTTTTCGGTGCATGGCTCTTCACTGGGGTGGTGGGACTTCAGCCCACCCACCCTCCCCCCACTCCCCCCCTTCTCTCTCCCCTCCTATTCCAAAGGGAAAAATCCTCCAGAAAATTTGGACCCAAAAAAATACGACAGACGACTGATGCCTCTTGATTATAGGAAGCTGCCGAGCTCGGCAAGGGTTCCTTCAAGTACGCTTGGGTTCTTGACAAGCTCAAGGCCGAGCGTGAGCGTGGTATCACCATCGATATTGCCCTCTGGAAGTTCGAGACTCCCAAGTACTATGTCACCGTCATCGGTTCGTTTCCAGCCCCCATTCTTCGCTGTTTCCCGTGCTGACAGTCTGGCGTAGACGCTCCTGGTCATCGTGACTTCATCAAGAACATGATCACTGGCACTTCGCAGGCCGACTGCGCCATCCTCATCATTGCCGCTGGCACTGGCGAGTTCGAGGCTGGTATCTCCAAGGATGGCCAGACCCGCGAGCACGCCCTCCTTGCCTACACCCTGGGTGTGAAGCAGCTCATCGTTGCTATTAACAAGATGGACACCACCAAGTGGTCTGAGGCTCGCTTCCAGGAAATCATCAAGGAGACGTCCAACTTCATCAAGAAGGTGGGCTACAACCCCAAGACGGTGCCCTTCGTTCCCATCTCGGGCTTCAACGGCGACAACATGTTGGCCCCCTCCTCCAACTGCCCCTGGTACAAGGGCTGGGAGAAGGAGACCAAGGGCGGCAAGGCCACTGGCAAGACCCTCTTGGAGGCCCTCGACGCCATTGAGCCCCCCAAGCGCCCTGTCGACAAGCCTCTCCGCCTCCCTCTCCAGGATGTGTACAAGATTGGCGGTATCGGCACAGTCCCCGTCGGCCGTATCGAGACTGGCGTCATCAAGCCCGGCATGGTTGTGACGTTTGCTCCCTCCAACGTCACCACTGAAGTCAAGTCGGTCGAGATGCACCACGAGCAGCTTACTGAGGGTGTTCCCGGCGACAACGTCGGCTTCAACGTCAAGAACGTCTCCGTGAAGGAGATTCGTCGTGGCAATGTTGCTGGCGACTCCAAGAACGACCCTCCCATGGCAGCCGCCTCGTTCGATGCCCAGGTCATCGTCCTGAACCACCCTGGTCAGGTCGGTGCCGGCTACGCTCCCGTCCTCGACTGCCACACCGCCCACATCGCCTGCAAGTTCGCCGAGATCAAGGAGAAGATCGACCGTCGTACTGGCAAGGCTGTCGAGACGGCGCCCAAGTTCATCAAGTCTGGTGACTCCGCCATCGTCAAGATGATTCCCTCCAAGCCCATGTGCGTCGAGGCCTTCACCGACTACCCTCCGCTGGGTCGTTTCGCCGTCCGCGACATGCGTCAGACCGTCGCCGTCGGTGTCATCAAGTCGGTCGAGAAGACCAGCGGTGCCGCCGGTAAGGTAACCAAGTCTGCTGCCAAGGCCGCCAAGAAATAGAGCAGTGTTGGGGGGGATTGAGCGGGTGCGGGAGGGAGCGGACTTGTATGTACTCACTTCTACGACGCCATGATCTTTGCTGTGGTTGCGCACTCGTCTTGGGGCACACAATGCGGGGCTGGGATTTGGGATCAGGACTGTCGCGATGTGCCTCGCAGGACCAAAAATTAGAGTCGGAAGTGATGATATCGTGCATGTGCCTGAGTTGTGTGACTTGTGCCTCTTCCTTGACCTTGACTTGATACCCTCGCTACGCGAACAAGACAACGCGCACAAGTTCCGCATACTAGACTATCTAGCTACCCGTTCTCTTTTTAGATCTAACTACACGTTGCCCATTGGTAGATGCCAATAGTCTCGTCTGTCTGTCCATATACGTACATTGATACAGTGAGCGAGCTATTGTGAAGTGGTGAGGGGAAAGCACGCCTTGACGCGGACGCGGCGTTGTGCCGTACGTGGCGGACGTTGTTCTTTCCCTCTCGTTCTCATTGATTCTGATCAAGGTCGAGCAGCTCGTTCCGACGGGGGAAGACGATGGTGGCATTGTGTTCTATTTTGGGGGGGGGTCTTTTTTTGTGGCGTCAGTATCAACTTGGGGGCGCGGAAGAGGTCGTTGGCTGGTTGGAGGTGTATAGACGGGGGGGGCGGCTGCTCCGACGGGGTCGGGGGGAAGAAGAGATTGAGGAAGACGGCGAGGAAGAGAAGGAAGAAGAAGACGAAGAAAAGCCTGGGGGGTCGGAATCCTTCCACAAATCATCCCCGGCGACGCGGTCGTAGTCCAGAGGCTGATCCAGCATATGCTCCTTGAACCGCTCCCCCGTCTTCCTCTGCATGAGTCGATGGCCATCATGCCATGGGAAAAGATGACCGACGGCGACGCCATGAACGGCATCGAGGAAAGACGTCGCCACGTCTTCGTCTTGCTGGAGGGGGGGTAGGCGCGAGGGGGGGGCGTGGAGGGAGAGCTCTTGGCGTTGGCCTCCTTGGTGGCCTGCTTGGATGGTGCTGTAGCGTATGCGGAGGTCGTCTCGATCCTTGTGGGCCGTCTCGATCGTCTGGTGGAGTTCGAGGCCTTTGTAGAGGAAGGGGATTTGGATCGTTTCGGTTGTTGATGGGGATGGAGAAGGATCTGATTTTGCTTTGCGGCCTTGTTTCTTCTTCTTCTTCTTCCTTTCTTTGCTTTTATTTATCGTCGTGGTGGAGGGGGGGGGGAGGAGGAGTTTCGCGGGGAGCGAGAGAGTGATGCGGTTTGGGGTCTTGACGCGGTGGCCTTGGAGGAGGAGGAGGTTGAGGTTGGACTGTGCCAGGAAGTCTTGTATTGGCTTCTGGTTGGCGTCGAGGGTCATGGTTTGCTCCTGTTTGAGCCGGACGTCTACGCTCTCGGCCGGGAGGAGGACGTCGTGGGTGACGGACGGGATGACGGCCTCGAGGCTGGAGTCCTCGGCGGGGAAAGAGGAGATTGAAAAGTCGGCGTCATCCTTGACGGGGAGACGGAGCCGAATCCGAGGCGGCGGAAGGCGGACCTGGTCGCTGCTGATGGCGGTTGGGTCCGGGACGAAATGGAGGATGACGGCAGTTGATCGATCGACGATGACTTCGTCGTCCGCTCCGTCGGCCGTGAGCGACGTGAGCGAGGCCGGGTGCGGAACCAGAGGCGACAGGGCGCGATGGCTGTCGACTGTCTTGGCCGTCCTGACATGCGGACGGAGGTGGAGAATGTGACCGAAGGTGGCGGAGAGGTGGTAGGTCGTCGTCTCGTCATCGACCTTGACTTTGGTCTTGGGGAACGAGACGCGCTCGGACAACAAGGGGGCGGTGACGGTCTTTTTCTTGCCGTCGCTGATGGGGATGGGACTGACGCATCGCGACCATTCGCGCAGTTTGTCTCTCCACGACAGGGTTCGCGAGGCGCGATGGTGCGTCACGAAGGTCAGGTCCTTCTCGTCGCTCTGTCCCGTCAATATCTGCACCTTGTTGACCGAGGCGGGAGGCTGCCATGTCGACAGGAGGCGGAGGACGTGGCTGTCGGCCGCGTCATCAGCAGCAGTCGTGACTTCTGGGATCCACGATATTGAGAGCTCCTAGAGGCACAAATATAAAGAGTTAGTTAGTTGTTGAGGAATGTGAAATGCAACTGGGGGGCAAACGTCGTGCTGACCGAGTCTTTGCCATGGTATTGGAGTAAGGTATTGGTGATGCGGCCCAGCTCGTCCAGCGCCTCCTCTGTCAGGTTGTCCTCGTCGACGTCCTTGACGGAGACCCTCTTTGTTGTCGTGGATTCAAGCATCTCGTCCATGCGGGCCAGGATCGTGAATGCCGTCGACCTGCGACAGTGGATGGACAGCTGGTGCGTGTCCGGGTAGTGGGATATCCTCTCGTGGTTCGACGAGTCGAAGTACATGTCGCCCAAGCCTTGCAGCAGCCGACTGGATGGTTCTGCAGTTAACTGTCTTGTCAGCACCAAAGAAGATAAAAAAAAAAAAAGAGCCGCTGGACAAGGAGGGCAACGGTTACGCACGAGCAATCAACTTGAAGACGTCGGGCTTGAGCTTGATCATCATGGTGCCTTGGCCCTCGACCTGCTCCTCGACATCCAGCTTCCACGTCTCGGTGATGATGCGGATCGCATGTCGCATCTTGGGCTTCAGCTGGCCGAGCGTCATGGATCTCATAGCCTGCCACGGCTGATGCTGGACGATCCAGGGATACGATGGCAGGCTGCTGTGCATTCGCAAGCCATGAGCCGCCGCGTCATCCTTGTAGTATGCCATGAGCTGCTGCGAAGTGAAGCCGTCCGTGAGCTTCTTGGCCAACCTCGTCACCCCCCTTTCGCGGAGAGCGGTCGTATCTTTGGGTCGCAAGTCGTCGATGATTTGCCTCAATCTTTTCATAGCCTCCGCTTCCGACTCCTGCTCTTGCTCTTGCTCGAAAATGTTTTGGCAGTGCATAGGCAGTCCGGTGGATTCCGCCTCGTCGATGAGCGTGAGTTGAGGTTCCGGTCTTCTCCGGCCTCGCGAGACGTCGGGATCCGTCGTCAGCAACGCTGTGGCGGGCTCGCCCAGGCTGACGTGACCGAGATCCTCATGGCGAAAGAAGGTACCGCGGCGAGGTTGAAACTGACGAGGCCGGGGCTTGTGGTTTTCGCTTGGTTGGGACGCGCCTTGTCTTTGCACTCGTGGATTGTCGGGTCTGGCGAAGTCCTCCGATTTGGCTCGAGATTCGTCGGCTTCGTCTCGAGCCGCGTCCAGAGTTTGGTGTTGCTGTTCAGCGCTCGGTGAAGTAGAGGGAGGCTGTTCGGCCCCGGTGTCGAGACCACTTCCGGCAGCTTCTTTTAAAGGACGGATCCACGCCTCAGGCAGGGTGTCCTCATCCATGCTCTGCGCTTCCTCGTCTTTTTCACCAAGTCGAAGCTCGAATTGCTGCGGTGGTGAAGGCAGGTTTCCGATCCAAGTATCAATGATGCTCTCATTAGCAGCGTCTGGTGATGAAGTGGCTTGTTTCGAATTGGTCAACGACTTGGGAAGCTCTTCCTCAGCTCCTCTTGAAGCTTCGTCATCTTCGGAAGATCGAAATCTGAATTCTTCTGCATCATTCGGTGTTGAAGTCGGGTTTCTTCTCGGTGAAGTATCAAGGCCCTTAATAGCAGCTTCTGGTGATGAGGTGGCTCGTTTCGGATAATCGATCCATGTCTTGAGTATCCCGTTGTCGTTCACTCTTCGAGCTTCATTAACCTGAGATTTTCGTGCACTATCCGACGACGAAGGCAGGTCTTCTTTAGTCGACCAAGTATCACGGCCCTCGTTGACAGCTTCAGGTGATGCAGCAGCTTGTTTCGAAGCATTGATCCATTTCTCGGGCAGCTCGTCCTCTTCCTCCTTTTGAGCCTCCTCGTCTTCGGAAAGATCAAAACGGAATGCCTGTTCCACATTGCCGGCCAACGATGACGCTTTTTCAGTCGACGAAGCATCAAAGCCATTGTGGGCAGCTTTTGGTGATGGCAGGGCGTTTTTCGATTCCTCCCATACGGCGAGTATTTTCGCCACGTGTCGAGCGTTTCTTTTTGTTTTTCAAACGTTCGAACCTCGAACGGTTGAGGTTGCATCGGTAACTCGAGCATCCTTCCGGTCAAAGGATCAATGGTATCATCGGGAACCGATGGTGGTAGAGTGGCTTTCAAATTATCGATGTACTCCTTGTACAGCTCGTCGTTGTAGGCTCCCTCAGCCGGCTTCGCTTCGTTGTTCAGCTTTTGCTCTCCCAACTGCTGGGTTGTAGACTTTGAGTCGGCTGCACCAGACGAAAAAGCTTCAACCGATTCCCGGGAACGAATTCCTGACTGCTTCCCCGACGTGGTTTGCCCCGATTCGGTAACCTTGACTCGTGGTGGTGAATTGGCTTGTTGGGAGGACTTGGTCCATGCCTCAGACAGTTCATTGTAGTTGGCATCATACTCGGGCTTCTTTGTGGTCCTCGTCTTCCGCTTTACAGACTGCGTGGATGTTGTCTTTGAGTGCTCCTGTGAACGAATTCTTGACTGCTTCCCCGACGTGGTTTGCCCCGATTCGGTTACCTTGGCTCGTGGAGTCGGAGTGGCTTGTTTGGAGGACTTGGCCCATGCCTCAGGCAGTTCATTGTCATTGACATGATGCTTGGGCTCCGTTCTGGTCCTCGTCTTCCGCTTTGCAGACTGCGTGCTGCGTGTTGTCTTCAATTCGTCTGCGCCAGACAAAAGGGCTTCGATCGACTCCTGAGAACGAACATCTGACTTCTTCTCCTGAGGACGTTTCCGCGAGCCAGAAAAACGAGCCTGGAATGACTCCTTGGTCAAGGCAGCCGAGCCAGAGGCAAATCGCAACGGCCGGGACGCTCGACTGAGGAGGATGTTATCGGTTGGTTGCGCGCCTCTGCGCAGGGTAAGGCCGAGACGACATTGCAAACAGATAGACGAAGAAAGAAAGACTCGAGAGATCATGGACGTCGTGACCTCTGTCAAAGAGGACACAAAATGCGCGCTCACGAGGGAGGAAAGGAAAGGGGACAGTAGAAATGCAGTATCATCAGGAGGAATCAACGCTTCAGAGAGGAGAGAGAAAAATCCCCTGCAGGCAATTCAAGAAATTTTGCGACGATAAGATAGCTGATAGCTGATAGCCGATAAGCAATGGCGAGAATCGATAACCGATAACCTGTATTCTCAATCCCCGCCCACCCCCCGCCGAACGCGTCTCTTCGCGTCTGCGCGCATCCTCCTCAGCTTTGAGAAATGGTCCAAGAAAGGGGAAAGCGGAAAAACAAAAAACCAGTGAACTGAAGCTTTCAGCCTTTATACAACAGGCCATGCCTCCGTCGCAGAGGAGGCGGCGTCCGGTACGATAGTGACAGCTATTTTCCCACCAAGAGTCATGGAAATTTGACGGGACTGCTCCAGACGGACGATGACGATCCGGAAGAAGACGCACGACCTCGACAGCGGCAGAACCGAAACCCCTCGGACGACGAGCCCGACGATGACGATGCCGGTTCCGAAGACAGCTCCGAGCCCGATAACGGTGACGCCAGCCACGAGGCCGAGATTCGACTTGTGAAGAAGATGGTCCGATATGTCATATCGTGCGAGTACTCGCGGACGACGATCCGGAGAGAAGGGATCAAGGAGAGGGGTGCGCATCTGTATCTTTCCTGTCGCCGATCCAACGCTGACCTGCTTTTCTTCTTCTTTTCCTCCTTTCCTTTTCCCCCCCAGTGCTCGGTAACCAAGGCCGGTCGTTTAGAAAGGTTCTCGGACTGGCGCAGGAGCAACTCCGAGCGATATGGGGTATGGAGTTGCGCGAGTTGCCGGTTCGTGAGAAGATGACGCTGCATGAGAAGCGAAAAGGTAAATTAACCCCCGTCTGTGTGATGTATACTCATTTTCTTTGTCTCTCGGAACTGAGACCTCCCTCGCAGCCATGAAATCGAGCAGCCAGGCCAAGACAGGATCGGGGTCCTACATCCTGACATCGACCCTACCCGTGGCCTTCCGAAGCGCGACGATACTACGACCATCTAAGACGCCGAGCGAAGAGGAAGAGGCGACGTACGCCGCTTTCTACACACTAGTCCTCTCGTTGATCTGGTTGAACTCGGGCGAACTGAGCGATCAGAAGCTCAAAAGGTACCTGCTGCGACTCAATGCCGACCAGAACGTGGCCGATGAGAAGACGGAGAATACGCTCAAGAGGATGGAGAAGCAAGGATACGTGGTGAAGAGGGTCGAGAGGCCGCCCGTAGGTCACGATGGTGAGCATCTGACCACTTGGCACGTCGGGCCACGAGCCAAGGAAGAGGTCGGTCTCGATGGTGTCATGGGCATGGTGCGCCAGGTATACGGCAGCGAGTGGTCTCCCGAGATCGAGACGAAGCTGCATCTAAGCTTGGGGGTGAAGAAGGGCCGGGCGGCGGCGGCCGGCGGTGGCGGCGGCGGCGGCAGCGCGAGCGAGAACCGAGTAGGCAGCGAATTGGACGAGTAGAGCGCATGCAGGCAATGTTTATACTCGTTTCTGGCTGGCGCAAAGTAGAAACGGAAGCAAACACAAAAGAAGAAGTCGCATTGCCGCTGATCCGAGGGGTATCTCCAAGTCGGGCGCCACAGCATCCATTCGATCGCTTGAAAGCAAACAGATGATCGATATCCCTGACTTATTCCTCTCGCGGCGGCGGAGGACCACAAGGCTGAATCATTTTCTGCGCTCGCCACCTCAACGTCAGCAAGCTCTTGGATGCTTCATTTCCTTTTTTCTTTTTTCTTTTGCATGTCACGGCGTAATGTCGAGTGATAAAGGGAGTAGAAAGGGGGGGGGAGAAGGCGACAACAAGCGGCGCGACGTACACGAATCAGATTGGTCCGGACCTTGGAGATGGGTTCATTCTCGGCCAGAGCAACGAGGGTGAGAAGAGGCCTATGACCGACGATGGAGGAGAAGGTGTCGCGCTGGATGTTCGTCTTCCATTCCCAGCTTGTCGTGTCAGGGTGGCCGGTGCCGACGTACTTTGCCTGTAGCCGTTCGAGTTCTTGCTGCGTTCGAAGCTTGTCGGCCTGGCGATGGGGGAATAGTTCGTGTCAGTTTTTATCTCTGTCGAGATGGGATTATCGATCTTTGAAGACAAGACTATACTGACCATGGCTTAACACACGAGAGAGAGAGAGAGAGAGAGGCTTTGGGGAAAGAATGTGTGTCCTTGCAAAGCAATCGGTTTGGATGATGTGTCTCGGCTGATTGTCGGCTAAAAGGAATCCCTACTCCGTCGAATCAAGCGTCAGCCTCGTTCAAGGAGTACTTCAAGAACCATATCTGCCGCTTTCAATTCTTACCCCCCTTCTCCTCTTAACGAAGGGCGCGCGCGCGCTCTCACCTGCGAACACCAACGCAGGTGAGAGAGAAAGGAAAAATGCAATCACCGTCAATACACGCCCTTCCAGAGCACTGGACGGAGCTAAGCGCAGCAAAAAGGCAACGAAAGCTCTGCGCCGAAGACGTCAAAGCCCTCCAAAGAAGCTGCTCCAAGGAATGCGGCAAGAAGAAAGTGACAGAATGCACAAACTGCTACGGAAAGGCCCTGGATCGGATGCGAAAAAGGTACACGGAGAGTAGAGAACGGGAATGGTTCAGTCAGAGAAGAGCTTTCCTTCACGAGCTGGAAGGTCTCTTCCAGGAGGCGAAAGAAGGGAAGCGCAGTCTGGAATCGATCGAGGCCAGGATCGAATCGGAAAAGGAAGCTTGGTATAGATGGGTTCTACGACGGTACCCCGAATTCATCGCCGTCGCGGAGGGAGGAGGAGGAGGAGCAGCAGCAGCAGGAGGAGGAGGCGGCGGCGGCGCCTCTTCTTCTTCCGCGTCATCGCAAGATGATCTCAGGAGCATGCTCGACGATCCGGATCGGTCGCGAAACGAACTCGTCAACATGATGCTTCGTGGCGTCGGAGCACCACCGGGAGGTCCGTCCGCCATCGAAGCCTTCGCGGAAAAGGTATCGGCAAGCGACCGCGACAAAGCGTCGCTCAAAACGCTCTACCTAAGCGAATTCTTCTCCTCCGAAGAAGCAGGCAGCGCGCGCAAGTACCTAGACGGCTACCGCACCGGCAACAACGACGAAGACAACTCGTCCTCCCTCGAAGACGTCATCGACGCAATCGTCTCGGACCTCAAACAAAGCCGCGCCTCCCAACCGGCCCGCACCGCCCAGCAAAAGCGCCTAGACGAGCTCCGCCGCGCGAAGACGGCCTTCGAACAGAACAAGAGCCAGGTTAGAAGCCAGGCCCTCAGTCGTCGCGCCGCAGCCAACGCCGCCGCCGCGGTGGCCGCCGCAGCCGTAAGGGAGGAGCTCTACGACCTTCCCCCCTGTTCCGTCTGCCGATCTCCCGTCCCTGCCAGCGGCGTGCTTTCGTGCTCGCTCTGTCAGGCTTTTGCCCAACTCGGCGGTGATGGGATGATGACGGTGTACTGTTCGGAATCATGCCTTGCCAAGGGTCACGTATGTTTCCCCCCCCCCCCCCTTTTCCCCTTCTTTCTCTGGCGTTTCTTGTAAAGTGACTTTTTTTTTTTTTCAGAACGATCACATTGACAAAGCCCACGTCTGCGAAGCCGGCGACAAATGTCTCCAGCTCCAAGCCACGACGACGACGGAAAGTCAAGAATGGAAAAGCACAACATGCAGAAGCTGCGTGGAGCAAAGCCGTCGCATCCCTCTATACTGCTCCGAAAGCTGCGGGCGGAAAAACCACCTCCCTCCGCCCTCTTCAACTTGTTCGTCGTCGTCGTCGTCGTCGTCGTCGTCGTCTGCCCACCACCAAGACCTGGTGCCTATCAAGTCTTTTCTCCCTCAGGTTCTCGCGGATGCGAATCCGGGACTTTTCATGTCTCGTTTCGAGACCAGCGCATGAAAACATGGATATATATATGTATAACTATAAGCGAATCTTCCTCCCCTATCAATATCATTCGCCTTTCCACCAACGTGGATTCTTATACCATACCAAAGGAATACTCTCCTCCTACTCCCTCCTATGAGTCCTATCACGCCATCATCCCAGCTCTCTCTCCTCCTCTCTCTCCCAGACTTTCATAATCCCGCCTCCTTCCCCCGCCCCCCCCCCGGACTGTCAACTCCGCCCCTCTCTTCATCCGTCCCGGGCTGTCAACTCCGCCCTCTCCTCTACTTTGCACATACCATACATACATATGTATGTATGTATGTATGTATGTATGTATGTATGTATGTACATATGTATGTATGTATGTATGTATGTATGCAGGTAGGATTATGCTCCAAAGCTCTAGCTCTCTTTTATTCCTCCCTGTCATGCCATGCAACGTCCTCGTCGCATCTCATGCTACAGCCTACCCACCTTACACCTACCCGTTACACACATGCATACGACGTATACATGCATAGCTTTACACATTCATAGGCATCATATGCCGCCCTCGCATCCGCTCATCTTCTTTCTTTCTTTCTTTCTTTCTGTCTTTCTTCTTCTTCTTCTTCTTCTTCTTCTTTTCTCCTGTCTGTCTGTCTGTCCGTCTGTCTACATGCACATGCACTCACACACACACT